>JARHVA010009019.1:10000-382904 GCA_037957365.1 Torreya grandis
GAGAAAAGAGGTGTACTCTTCTTGTAATAAATAAGGAAAAAACCAATGTAAAATGCTAATTTTGAGAATGATTTCTATTGGGGTGATAAGATAATGTGAGAGTGGGATGATATGATATCTCATGTTTTGAAATTTTATATACTATGTGAACTAATAGCTGAATGTGTATAGAATAACACATCTGATATGTAGATGAATATGTAACTAATGAAAATGTAATGCAAATGAAAATAATGTGATAATGTAAGTGTTAAATATAGAAGTGTTTTACATGCAAATATTTAATGGAGTCACCAAACTCCTTACCCTATAGAGTGCATAACTACTAGAATCCATTGTTAAAAACAATTTGTCACTAGGTAGGGGCCTAATAAGTTAGGTCTGAACTTCTGACATTCTCATTTCTTTTTATTAATTCAACTATCAAGATTATTTACAAGGTATCCTGCATAGATATGGTGCTCATGGATGTTTTTTTAATTTTCTTCCCATATGATCATCATAAGCAATGTCATTATTGGAGTTGGTAATCCGATGTTTATCTAAGATCTCTAATTAGGCTAGTTATGCCTCTCTATATTCTTCTTGATCAAAAAGGATCTAGAGGGAAAAATGAAGGCTAGGTATTTATACTTCTATGGTAGCATGTCTTTTGATCTAAACATAAGTGAATATGGGGTTACCCTTATTGATGTCTTAATAGTTTTTCTATAAACCCATAGTGCTAGATAGAGTTGTAGATGCCAATCTTGTTCGAAATCTCTAGTATTTTTGACCAAAATTGACTTTAGAGTCTTGTTAGTAGCTTCATTTTAACCATTGGTTTGTGGATAGTATAGGGATATCAAAATGTGATATATAGTGAACTTAATTCATAGCTTATAAAATTTGGGGTTATTGAAAGGGGACTCATTGTTAGTGATGATGACTTGTGGGACCCCAAATTGGTAAATGATGTGATTTAAGATAAACTTTGAAATGACTAATCTTGTTATAGTTGTTCATGGCATTACTTCTACCCACTTGGTGAAATATTCAGTTTGAATTATAATAAAGAGATCATCATCTAAAGAATTAGGGGAAAGATTAACTACTAAATCCAATCCTTAGTGGAAAAGGACCATGGGGTGATGATGGGTTGTAATGCCTTGGTGGTAACATGTATTTCATGTGAAAAATGTTGAAATTTATCACATTTATGTACATATTAAATAGAATCATAGTTTAAAGTAGGCCATAATTATCCTATACTATGTATTTTTTGATTAGTAACATGGCCACCAAAGTGTCCACCACAAACACCACTATGACAATGAAAAAGGACTCTTTCTGACTCTTCCTAGTTAGCACATTAGATTAAAATATCATCAAAGGCATTATGATAAAGGATTGTTTCCAAAATAACATATTTGGATGTGATGATGTGAAGACATATTTTGTACTATGAGTTGGCACCTTCAGGATAAGTGTAGTCAATTAAGTAATTGATGATGTCTGTATACAAAGGTTAGGAGCTAATAGCAGGCTTTTCTACATAGCATAACAACTCATCAAAGAATTTAGTATCAATGAGGTAATTATATTCCAAGGGGTAATTAACTAACTAATCAACAATTAACAGAGAGCTGGGAAACCAATTCTAGTAATGATGAAGAAGGATCTGAGGATATGGAAAAAGATAAAGTCAATACTGAGGAGGAATCTGTTACCAGAACAGAAGAGAAGGAGGAAAACCAGAAAGACGAGGAGGATGACACTGTCCAGGAAGATTCTGGTGAGGACCCAATGTCAAAGAATGAAAAGGAAATCCCAGTCCAGGAAAATATTCAAAACATGGAGATGGAAATTGAAGAAGGATTCAATGAGCGGGAATTAAAGAGCCAAGAAGACTTCTTTGAAGAAGCTAGAAATAGCCCAAACGAAAAGGCTGAGGACTGGAAAGGGAAGAAACAGAATGAGGAAATACACACTCCTTTGATTTGGGTTAACAGTAAAGCTGAGTCTTCTTCCCAATTAGATTCCTGGTTGTGTAGGGAGATCATTGATCTCAAGAAAAAAGCGGAAACTTTGGAAGAATCTCTGAAAGCTGCTTGGAACAAAGTAAACGACATGGAAAATCAGTTAAGCGAGAGCCCTGTGAAGCTTAAAGCTTATGAAAACAACCTCTGGGAGCTTATAAAGGATAACAGAAAGAAAATGGATGAAGTAACATCCAACATTTGTGCAGCTGCTATCAATATTGGGAAACGTGCCAATGAGGAGATGAAAGTACTAGAGGGCCCCTGCAAGAGGACAAGGCAAAGTTCCAGAAAGAAAGACACACAAAAAGGAGCTTTACTGGAGGCTTCCACCCAGGAAATTGCTTTGAAAGAAAAAGAAGCCATGAAGTTGATTCTGGAACTGGATGAATAATCTGGTCCTTTTTTTTGGTTAAGAAACTAGTACTGATCTCTGGTTTTATTTTGCTAGTTTTCTGTTTGTTGTTCTTTCAGACTTTTGTTTTTTGGGTCTTGTTTGGCTGTATCTCTATGGTTTCAAGACCATTCTAAATCTATTTTTACTACCTCTCTGTAGTGTTTTTAAGGCGTTGCCTGTGGGCTTAGATTGCTCTTTTTTTGCTCTTTGTTAAAGGGTTTCGGGGCCCCTTCAAACCCTGCTTTTACCTCTAATCTAAAACTAACTAATCAACAATTATATGTCCCTTAACATACTTTTGGTTTACATACATCAAATTAAATTCACTCAAGAGTGTGATGAAACACCCAACCTTCCTAGAGAGAGATGGATGAGTTAGGAAAGTTCATAGGGCCTGCGATCTCATGATAACTCTTATCTCTTGATTGAGCATATAGTGTCATAGTATTTTGGTCACAAACACTATTTATAGGCATTCCCTTTTATCTTGATTATATCGCATCTTATAATCAATGAGGGTTTGGCTAATGAAATAAATGGCATGTTATTTTTAGATGTCATCTTCCTAGGCCAACATGCAGACAATGGACACCCTAGTTTATATAATATAAGTTATTAAGGAATTATCCAATATTGGTGTCATGAGCATAGGGGGATACATAATAAATAGTTTTACTACCTCTAATGCCTCTTGAAAACCATTATCTAAGTTAGGTTACTTCTATTTTTGAGTAGGTTGCTGATGGGATGAATGGTATAGGAAAGATCAGGAATGAATCATCGAATGGTTCCCAACTTACCTAAAAATGTTTTTATGATTGATTCATATGTGGGAGGGAGAATTTATAATATTTATTATATTTTAATAGGATAAATATAAGTCCTATGTTGGGAGATGATGTAACTTAGGAGATTTCTACCAGTGACTCCAAACACACATTTAAGTAGGTTGAAAGTGATACTTTGATCAAGCATGTTAAGATGGTGTGTAATACCTCTAAATGGTTTTCATATAAATTTTGTTTTCCTAGAAGATCATCTACATAGACCTCCATTATCTTATGAATGAGATAGTGGAATATGTGGGTCATGTCCCTTTGGTATGTTGCCCCTGATTTTTTGAGATCGAAGGGAATCATGACATAAAAAAAGGTACCCCAAGGCATAGTAAATTAGGTCTTAATTTGGTCCTCATTAGAAATTTATATATATTTTTACCTTAAAAACTATCCATGAATGATAATAATTCATACCCAATGATAGCATCAACAATGGCATTGATGGATGGGAGAGGGAAGTCCTCCTTTGGGCATGATTTATTAATGTCATAAAAGTATATATAGATTTTGTTCTTTTCATTCTTCTTGATAATGGGGAGAATGTTATAAATCCATTTTTAGTAATATAATAGCTTAATAAATTTTAATATTAAAATTTTGATGACTTCCTCTTTCACCATCAACATGACCTTAAGCTTAGTGGGTCTGAGCTTTTGCTTGATAGGTTTTGCATCAAGAGTTATAACTAGGTTGTGAATGAATAAATCAAGGTTAATGCCTACCATGTAGATGTAAGATAAATCAAAATATTTTGAGAGTTTTATTAAGAGCTACATATGGGATTTTACCTCTTACTTAGAGAGTGAAGATCCTAACTTGAGAAGTTTGGGATTATCTTCTGTCTAAATGTTAATGTTGATTATTTATTTGATGAGGTAGGTGTTTCCATCTTTGAAAACATTAGGGGGTGGGATAATATTAGGATCTTCACCCTCTATATTAAATACATCATGTTTATCATCAAAGGATAGGTAATCCTCAATGTGATAGTAAGAATCATAATATTTAGTTCTCTAGGCTGAGGTGGGATAATGAGTAAGTCAAAAGGCCCTCTTATGGTGTAATGCCATGAGGTCATCATAGGATTTTAAGAACTCAAGAATGGCCTCATAATTATTGGATAGATTAAGGACTAGGGGTCACTATCCCTTATGATGTGGGTGATGGTCTAGTTGTTAGGAGTCTTATACACAAGATACTCCATCCTGATTGAGAATATGAAATCATATTTTTATATCATTGTATGCAGGTAAAAGTGTGAATACTAGGTATCCACAAATTCAAAAATCTAGTTATTTTCCCTAAGGACTAATTTTATGGAAATAAAGTTAAAGTCTTTTGTGACATCATACACAATGATTTTATATAGTTAAAGGTGTTTAACCTTGGTTTAATATACTTTGTAAACTTGGTTTGAAACTAACTATCAATCACATTGGATCCTTAATTTTTAAATTCTTATGCATTTTATAATGAGCATTCCAAGAAATGGGGCCTCATACTTAGATCCATTTTTCATACACTCAAATTATAGCTTAAATATAAAAGGCATGACTACCCTTCAAGGGAAATGAGAATGAATCCTACCCTAATGCCTATGCATCACTTGGAACCATAATAGTTAAGGGCACACTAGTCATGTGTAATAGGTGTAAATTCATTTGGTGAAGCTTCTTGGTCTTTTAATATTTTTGGAAGCATAACCACTGATAGGGGTGGGTGAATCAGTGTACAAAATGTTAACTCAAATACATAAATCATTAATTATCCATTAAAACCCTCATGGGTAATAAAACCCATTATCACACCACTTGTAATACTATCCTATAATCAATGAAACAACATTTAGTGAGGCATTAACCCCATAAGGAACTCAAACCCCTACCTAATCAAGAACCCACTCATCTAGTCCTTTAGCAAGTTCCAACTTGAAAGGAGGATATAACCACCTAAGTGACTTGGAACCAACCCATCCACTTAAATTACACTTATGAAATCTCTAACCTACAAATTATATCCAACTCCTTCTTGACTAAGCACCAACCCAGCCAAGACAAGCTTGATTACCTTTATTATAACTTATTACTCAAACAATTGATGGTGACTTCTTATTAAAATATCTCTCTTATCTATCTACATTACACTCTCTTTAATAAACTTTCAACACTCATATAATGAATATAATAATGGTCTCTCACCTCGTTCATCTCACTTCAACCTTCTACCCCTCTCAAATAGCCTTCTAGGCTCACTTGCTCAACATGCCTCTTTTAGGCTCATTAGGTCAACTGACCTTATCATCTACTTGTATAAACTTTGATGGATGTTCATGAATTATCTTATGCCTATTTTTTAATTTCTACATGACCTAACTCTACTCCTATATTGAGATATTTTGTTCGATTATATTCTCATCTTCTCAACTAGATTAAATAGACCAATTAGGCCTTGTTTATATACTCAACAATTTGTCTTATCCATCTTGGTCAAAAAATAAACTTAAAACACTTGTATCATAGTTATAATAGGTCCAAAAACATTTTACACAAGTGATACAATCACTCCATATGTTTTTCATATCCCTTAAGGGCCAACACCTCCATTAGGACTAATAGAGACCTAATGTAATTAGGCCTATATCAAGCACCATTACACTTGGAATCGCTTGGAACACATTTAGCCTCCAAAAATGATTGAAAAACTTAAAAAATTATAAAATAAAACCATGATAACATCCTTTTTTTCCATACCACATATAATTTCAATTCATCACTTAAACCATGCTATTAGACCTACTCACCATTAGTCCTTTATACATAGAAAAAGTCTATCTCATAAAACTAAAGTAAACAATAAATTTTACCATATAATCATGTGATAAAATAAAATTAAATGATAATTAATGAATTAAAGGTAATCACCATTTCCATTTGAAATCATAAAATAGAGCATAGGACCTCAAACAAATAGCTTTCATAAGCTCACTTAGAACTGCACACGTGCTCCAAAAACACCGTCAAAAGCTTTTGAATTTTTACACTTGAAAAATGAATTATAATTAATATAAATTAATTGTAATAAATTTTTTAAAATTATATAATTTATTCATATGAATTTTATTATTTATATTTTTCCAAGACACTCCAAATTCATCTCTACAAGATGACTACATAGAACTGCTTGTAGCTCCAAAAACACAATCATGAAGAACATTATTTTTAGAATTTATAAAGTCACTTTAATAACTTATAATGCACATTAATAGTTTATATGATAAATATGGATAAAACTTATATATATATATATATATATATATATATATATATATATATATATATATATATATATATATATAGTGCCAACCATTGGTCTTATAGACCAATTTATTATCTCTCTCTCATTGTTCTAACATAGACATTCAAGCCATTTTTGGCTTTCAATTTACAACTCCTTAACCTATCTATAAATATTCTATAATGAATTAATAATTAATTTATGTCTAAAAAAAAAATCAATTGCATTATATGTAATGAATCTTGTCATAGATTCTCACATTCTTCACTTCACCTAGCAAACCTAGAACAACCAATCTGCCTTAAGACATAATCATCATGAACATGAGTTCAAAAATATGTAAGAACACTTCCATGAACATATAATGAATTTATATTATAATAATATATCTTTATCTCAAATCCAATCATAAATATATATAGGTCAAATAACAAATATAGAACAAACTAATCAGACTTTGAACCTCACTCTTTCACTTTCTTCACTCACACATACAGGTCACTTTCAGATCACCTTCTTGATTGTATGTGAGAATATTAAAATATTATAAACCAAGGTAAAATTATCTATATATATTTTTAAAATACCCTAAATAATTTTATCCATTTCTAATCATCTAAAACTCATCCCTAAACACTTTCTCACTCTCACTAGTTTTTCATTCTTAGCCAGTTTATCAATATGTCAACTTGATTAACTAAAATAGTTAACATAAAGGATATATATTTACAAAAAAACACCATGGAAATAAATAATGAGTCTTGACCTTCAAAATTCATCCACTTGTATGCATTGACTCAATCAAACCTACTTATTATATTAAATTCTTCAAAAACAAGTAGTTTTTTGTAGGTTCTACTCACTGTCCTTACATACCACTACCATATATAAATGTATTTAGGGTTAATATACATTATTAAATTATAAAATTATATCAACCAAACTATTCTAGTCAATTTATAATAATATCTTCCCAATTGGTTCACTATGAGGGTTTTGAGAGGGTTTTAGACTAGTTCTGGTGTTAATGATTGTTCATTCAGTATTGCCCCTAAAATGAAAAAATAATGATTAGAAAAATTATTAATCAACCTTTTACATCTCTTCCAAATATATTAGGACAATATTAAAAGTTTACATGTGCCAATGAGCATCAACAAATCCATCTCGGGCTCTCATCTTTTCATTTTGCATACATAGAAGACCTTCAAACATGATTTATTTATTTATCCTTCAATTAAGGAAATAAAACTTCATAAAAATTATTGAATCAAAATATAACAACTAAAACCATTCTCACATTGTCTCTTTTCATCTTGAGAACTCAACTTGGCCCCTCATTAAGCCACACTAGGTCTTTATGCACATTAGACATTGAACTGCTAGTTATACTTGGATCTTGAAAACACTTGGAAACCTCTTGAAGTGATATAAAAACCTCATCCACATGTTATATGAAATAATACAAAGCTCATAATTTTCCACACATCTTATCACAATCTTGTCATACCATAATCATAGAGCTAATACCTCATACAGAACTCAAGAATATACTAGACCATGTTTGAGCCATCATGAATACTTACCATACAACTTCACATGACCACCTTTAGGAAATAAATGACCTTCATCTACCTTTGACATCAATTAAAAAATTAATTCCACACACACAATAATAGGAACATACCTCAACAATCTCCCCCTTTGTCATTGATGGCAAACACTCTAACACAATAAACCATTCTCATATCTCCTCAAGTTGGATCTCCCCATCAAGTCTTTCTCCCCATTTGACATTAATTACAAAGTCTGTATAAACTCTTAAAAGGTAATATAAACATATTCCATTTATCCTTGGACTTGATCATTTCATTGAATAAACAAGTTCCCCCTTTGTCCATGCATACTTCTCAAGTCATCTGAGTTAGCTTCCCCTAACTCCATACTCCACCTAGATCACGTTATCTACAACTACACACCAACTAGTTAAAACAAACTCATAACACATTTTATTACCTTAATAAAACTCCAAAAGTCTCAAACAAAAATTTTAAGCCATTTGGGCTTGACTCAACTCATGACACCTACAACAGATCATCTCAACCAACTAGGTTTGCATACAAATTTACTAGCATTATTCTTATACAAAAATATGATTTCTCCATTTGAGAATAATATTCATCAGGTATATTTCATCCATAGGATATTATTTAATCCTTATCTTAGTCCTCTTCAACTTCCACAAGTCAATACTTTCTTCAAGTCATCTCATCACAACATCATTGCCAGACTTTGCTTACTAGGTCTATGAGACCTTGCTTGCTGCAACACATCTTTGTTAATATCTTGTTGGATTCACTCATGAATAAAACTCCATCTTCATTCCACGTATCTCTATAAAAAATATTTTCATACAAATTTCATGACCATATTAGTCTTATAGACCAATTTTCTTACTCTTATGTCATTCCTATTTTATCTTAAGCTTTTATACCTAATTTTGTGCTTAGATAAGTGTTCCATACCTTCAAAACATGATTAACATAGATTTATACCATGCACATAGATAAAATAATACTCATTAGTTTTTTAAACTTCTCATAAGTCCATTCACTTCATAATGGATCCTTTTGAGGGTTTGTACTCATAATTCATATTGAAATCCTCATTCCTCTATTTATCACAACTTGAACATTACTAAGATCAATCTGACCATACACAAGGCATCTACAGGAGCAATATATCATCAAGAAAATTTTCATTAACTTTGATAAATCCACCTAGATGACCAAAATCACCAAAAAACTCAACAAGTTACTCTTGACAATCAAAATCGAGGTCCTTCAAACATAATCAACTACCATGATGAATTTCTTACACAAAAGCATGTTTCCAAATCTATTCCATTACATGGGATAAGTCTTTAAAGAGTTAAAAACACCATAAAAAAACTTATAATTCCATTTTGAGTGCATTATAAATGATATAAACCTTCTTAGATCAATTTGGGTTCACAAGATAAAATGTAGTCAATAAAAACCAAGTTAGACATGAAATAAATGCACTTGTATAGAATTTTAAAGCACCCTATCACCTTGATGATATTCTATATGAATTCTAATTCAAATTTAATTTTTACACCAATAATTTTTGACCTTTTCCTTGGAGTATACATGAAAAGGAATACTCTTGGGTTCATGCACAGTCAGTTTGAATTTAAACCCAACTGGTTATAATTTTGAATCCTCAATGACTACTTCCTAAAGCATAAAATTGACTACCTCTAGAACATCACAATATACAGGATCATCTTTGAAATTTCATAACTTGAGCTAGGAAATACTTTAAGGAACGAAAAATTCTAGAGGATCTTCTTGAGACATTAGAGAACATCTTCATAAAACCTTTGACCAAAATTTGAATTTATATGTACCTACAATAAATGCATACACTTCTCTTAATCTTTATACCTATGTGATGGTCTATGATGGTTTGGTCCTTCTTAAGCTAGAGGATGCATTTTTATTCACTCCAAAAGATCATGTGAATCACTAGGACCTCACTAAAACATCTAGGACACCCTCATAACATTTTATATCACCTTAATGACATGTAAACACCTTTTTTGCATCTAACCACAAAAAAACCAACTTCCTAAAACTCTTGAAGCATTTTGGCTTGCTCCCCAAGCACTTTTGTTATCTTATATACCTTCTTGAAGACCTTAATGCATATATTCTCAACCACCATACAAATAAGGATATACATTCATACCTTTATACCTCATGAATACTCAAACAAACTTCATATCACCAATAGGTCTCATCAACATACTTCTACTCATTTATGATAGCTTTATAAACTCAACTCATCTCTTCACTTGGAGACTTATACTTACTTTCTTCACCAAGATACCTATACATACCTTTATTTCAATAAATCTTCAGTCCTTTTGTATATTTACTTAGGTTTGATCTTATACTTGGATTCAACATAATCCTTCTTCTTCAATATTTCTATTACCATCATATAGACTTCTATGATAACTTCAACCATGACCTTTACAAACTTAGCCATATTATGCTTCTAGAATCACCTTCAAGATAGTAAGCTACCTCTAAAGGACCTATTTTTATACCATCTATTTTAATCACAACCATTGAGGGGGGGGTGAATCAATGTAAAAACTTTTCACTCAAATCTACATCATTCATTATCCTTTCAAACTAAAATAGAGATATAACAATGCATAAAAAGACAATCACATAAGCATGAAGAAAGATATTAAAACATGAACACAAAATATATATTGGAAACACTCATGGGTAATAAAACACACTATCACACCACTTGTAATAATATCTTATAAGTAATTAACTAACATTTAGTGAGGCACCAACCCCATAAAGAGCTTCAACCCCTACCTAGTCAAGCACCTACTCAACTAGTCCTTTAGCAAGATCCCACTTGAAATTAGGATCCAAACCCCTAAGTGACTTGGTACCAACCTAAAAAATTCAAAGACACTTCTACAATCTCCAACCTACAAGGCATCTCCAACTCCTTCTTAACCAAGCACCAACCCAGCCAAGACAAGCTTGATTACCTTCACAAAAATTTGTTAATCAAACAACTGATGGTGACTTCTTATTCATCTCTATCTCTTCTATATCCACTCTCTATCATAAACATAGAAAATCCTAGAATGAATCTACTGATGGTATCTCACCTCATGCAGTTCACTTCAACCTTCTACCCTTCTCAAATAACCTTTTAGGCTCACTCACTCAACATGCCTCTTCTAGGCTCATTAGGTCAATTGACCTTATCATCTACTTGTATAATATCTGATGGATGTTCATAAATGATACTCTACCTATTTTTTAAGGTCTACATTACCTACCTCCACTCCATTGAGATTTGTTATTCACTTATAATCTCATCTTCTCAACTATCTCAAATAGGCCAATTAGGCCTTGCTTATATACTCAACACTGGATCTTACCCATATTGGTTAGCCAATAACCATACCACACTTATATAACACTTTGAATAAGTCCAATAACATGTTACATAAGTGATACACTAATTTCATAGGTTAGTCATAACCCTTAAGGGCCAAAACCTTCATTAGGCCTAATAGAGACCTAATGCAAATAGGTTTATCTCAAGCACATGTTACACATGGAACACATTTAGCCTCCAAAAAATATTAAAAAAATTGAAAAAATTCTAAAATATACCCATGATAACATCCATTTAGGTCCATACTACCTATAAGTTCAATTTACCACTTGAACCATGCTATTAGGCCTACTCACCATTACCCCTTTATACATAGAAAAAGTCTATCTTATAAAACTGAAGCATACAATCAATTCTACAATATAATCACATGAATAAATCATTCATGACCTCAGGGTCATCACCATGTCCATTAGACACCATCAAAAAAGCATAGGACCTCAAATAAACAACTTTCATAAGCTCACTCAAAACTGCACATAGACTCCAAAAACACAATCAAAAGCTTTTAAATCTTGACAGTTAAACAGGGACTTCTCATGAATCTTAATGAATTTTCATTAATATTTGAGACTTAAATAATATATTTATATGAATTAGATTATTTAAATCTATCCAAAACACTCTAAATTTATCTCTACAAGATGATTACACATAACTTCCTATAGCTCCAAAAACATAGTCATGAAGAACATTGTATTTAGCATTTGTAAAGTAAATTTCATAAATTATTATGCACATGAATAGTTTATATGATACCTATAGATCAACCTCCAATTGATATATCATTTTTTATAGTGCCAACCATTGGTCTTCTCTCTCTCTCTCTCTCTCTCTCTCTCTCTCTCTCTCTCTCTCTCTCTCTCTCTCTCTCTCTCTCTCTCTCTCCTCTCTCTCTCTCTCTCTCTCTCTCTCTCTCTCTCTCTCTCTCTCTCTCTCTCTCTCTCTCTCTCTCTCTCTCTCTCTCTCTCTCTCTCACACACACACACACACACACACACACACACACACACAGAGTTCTAACATAGCCACACAAGCCATTTTGAATTTCAATTTATAACTAATTAACCTATCAATACATATTATATCAAGCATGAATAAGTCATTTATGTATTAAAAAAATTAAACTCCATTGGATTTAATGAATATTGTCATAGATTCTCACACTTTTCACTTCACCTGGAAAACCTGGAATAGTCATTCTACCTTAAGACAAAATCATGATGAACATGAATTCCAACATCTTTAGGAACACTTCAATGAACATATAATGCATTTATATTATCCTCATATATATTTATCTCAACTCCTATCACAAACATATAGAGGTAAAATGATAAATATAGAACAAACTAATCAGACTTTGAACCTTAGTCTTTCACTGTCTTCACTCATATAGACATGTCACTTTGAGAGCAACTTATTGATTGTATATGATAATATTAAAAACTTATAAACCAAGGGAACATGAGGTATAGATATTTAAAATATACCCCAAATAATTAGATCTATTCCTAATCATCTGATCTATAAATCATATCTACCCCCTTAGATAAATCAAACAGTTTTTCAAAGGATATTGACAAATATCAATTCCTCAAGTGAAATAGAATTGGTTGTAAAATTATCATTATCTCAATTAAATGAAATAGGAAATGGATTTAATATTCAAACTAATATATGAAAAGTAATTATCCCCTGCTAATAAATACTATTTTATTTAAAAATTGATCTAAATAAAATTAACTTTTTAATCCAAATGTAATTTATCTGAATAATTTTGATTATGAGTTATTTTGTAAACTCATCTAATTATGTTGTTCAGTTAAAAACATTCAATTCACATTTTTTAATCCTCTACAAATAGTCTCTAATTAATTTACAATAATTAAATTTCAAATATCAATAATAATTTAAAACTGAATAATGGAAAATTGAAAATAAAATAGAGACCAAAGATTGTTTACGAGGTTCACCAATTAGCTACATCCCCGAGTTCAATTTGAACCATTCCATTTAAATAAGATGTAAATAAAATAATTAAAGTTACATCCTTAAATAATTTTCAATTGGTTGATAAACCTCTAAAGAATTTTGATCATAGATCACAAATATCCTTCATTTTTAGAAGATCACCTATAAATATATATCCCCAAAATGGGCAATTTATCTCTCTCCTCAAAGAGGCAAAACACTCTCAAAAGGTTTATAAACTACATTATATTCACAAATCCCTCTTTGTAATTTACACAAATTAAAAAAAAGATTCTACCTCTGTCCCAAAAAATACATAGCCTCTATATATTCACATACATTGTTCTTTGTCTGCAAAATTCCTTTGTGTAAAATCCACCACTGCCTCTATAAAAAAAACCTGTAGTTTATATTTCTCAATGCCTCCATGGCATTCACTAGGCATTAGCTAACATATTTGTGTTGGGTAGTCTTTTCTAGTTTTCCCTTGCCTTCGTACATTGGATAGGCACTAACCATTTTCTTGAATTAGGGTTTTGTTTCAACAACATGGTATTGAATTTATTATTTTAGTAATTAATCTCATAATTTATATGAGGTTGAAACTCCATGCTTAATTTATCAAAACACTTCCCATAAATAACATTCCACATTACCACCAAAATTGAAGTAGGTAAGATTCTATATGGGAGATAAGAGATGGCACCAAGATAAAACATTCCAAAAGATTGTAATTACACATTTCTCTATAAATAAAGATTGGAAAATATGTTCATAGAATATAGCAAATATTATTAAATACTATGATGTTAATCCAATGCCATGCCACGAATCTTTGATTAATTCCAATGCCATATGCCATAACACTAGCCAACATGTTAGTGCCAAGTGGGATTCCAACACCATATATTTGAATTACAAATCCTTTGCCATAATTAACATGGGCCATGAAAAACCGTTGATCACATTATCTTTCTAAAAAAAAAATGTGACCATGCAAAAAGGCAACTTGATGATCCACATTGGAAAAAAGTGGGTAGATAAACACGCATGTTAAGTGTTTAACAAGTTTAATGCCAAGATTTTAGTGCCACCCATTAAAAATTAGGATAATCTTTCTTAAAACATTTCTCAAAAAGGTGCGGACTTGTATGTTAATAGGTTTAGGTGCTAAACATAAAAGCTAAGAGGATATAATAAAGGACAATGCCATGAAGGTGTTTTAAAATCATATCCCTTGTTTAATTTATTAATGGATTACTATTTAAAACCCCAACCACACAAAATACAAATGGAATTCCATAGGGGCATGTTTGGTATAAATTTAACAAAAAGGGATAAAGGCTTATTTTTTAAATAATATCTCATGGTTTAAAAAAAAAAAACAATATCCATGGCTTTTTAAAACAATTGTCCATGTGGGGATATTTAAAATTTGGGTCTTGGGTTTTGAATTAAATATCTAATGGTAGATTAAATAGGATATTTAATTAATTAAACATATCCCATGATAAAATAAAAAATCATTAAATAAGATATTAATAATATTTTGAAAATGGAGGAATTATAATGGCAATTAAATTGGGATGAAGGCATAAACAAAAATATACAATGATAAAATAAAACCATATGAAAATAAGATATTAAAATAAAAAATTATCTCAAATTATATGAAGAGTGAAAATCCTCTGAATCAAACCTCCCTAATAAGACCCTTTCGATCCCCAAAAGGTCAAGTTACTCTCTAAATCTGCAAATAGTTCACTTTGTAAAACACCACTACAAAATATCATGGTAACAATTCAAAAATCAAACTAAATCCCTAAAATGCTAGTGAAAAAAATATCTACCCATTACCAAATTGTAGATAGAAATAAACTGGTTGCTCAAATGTCACTTTTCCAAAATGGTGAATCTACTTGCAAAATAATCACCAAGTGTAATTGCAAACTAGTTTGTTAGTGTAATAAATACACACGCTAGTTGTAAAAATATTTGATAGTTACCAATAAATACCCAAATTGAATGAGGGACTTATAAAAATTATGTAATTATCATGCATGGCTACAAAAAATTTGTATAATTATTATAATTACAAACTGTGCCCAAAAAGGGTCTTATAAGCCTCTATTTACACAATGTAAATGGCAACATATTTATTATAATACAAATTTTTCCCAAAATAGACATACCGATCATGCCCCATATAATCTACATATACTATTTTCAAGGTTTAAAAATGAATTTTTTTCCAAAAACCCAAATGTGAGAAAAATAATCCAAGTTTGATAAACCTGTCCCTTGGCTTTTCTCTATAGGTTAATCCAATAAACCAAATTCCAAACTTAAATCATTTGAGAATATATCCAAGTTTAAACATGAGTTAATTCCTTTATCAATGCATCAAGAACTCAAAAACTTATTTAGGAGAATAAATAAAGCTTATCAAAACCATAAACATGAGAAAATAATCCAAGTATGATAAATCTATCACTCAAATTTCCTAACAATTGGTAGCTCCAAAATTATTCAAAACTAAAATATATTCCTTTTACTAAAATTCCAAAACTACTTTGAACATTTTCATGCTGATAAAGTATCATAGATATGAAAACATGAATCTAAGGAATTTCTTACGAACCCACTTTATCACATTTTCCTGCTTAGGCAGTTTAATTTCCAGAGTTAATACTTGAGTAGCCGCATGGGTTATATCTGAAATTATTGGTTTAACAATGCTTTCTTTTTTCACAACTCTCCAATGTTTTTTGGGATGAAGCTACCAAAACCTATTAACCTCATGTTCTTTCCTATTATAATGAGTATAAATATGTTTATCTATTCTTTTGGAAAACATACTCTTACTACCATTCTCAAAACACTGTCTAGGAGAGTGGTCTTTCAAAAAAATTCCTAACAAAGATTTATATTTCCAACATTTGGCTACATAATGATTAGACAATCCACAAACATTTAATAGATAAAAGTACCACAAATTTTGTGTATCATAATCAAAAGGAATGTTGGAATATTTACATTGTGTGATAGATTTAGAATCAATGTTATTACAAGTGTGATGAAAAGAATGTGTTTTACCTTCCACCTGAGATGGTTTACACTTCTTTGTAGCACCTCTTACTTCTGATTTCTTAGAAAATTCACTTTTTTCATTTTGAATACTATATCTATATCCCAAACCTGGACATTGAGGCTTATTCTCTACCTAAATAGGGTTAGTAATTGCTTAGCCATCTTTTCCAATGCCTTTTCCATTAAAACCCATTTTAACAAGTAATTTTGAACCTATACCTCTAGTGTGTTGTTCAAACTTAAAAAAATAATTTTTATTAGATTCACGATGGAAAGGAAAAGTAATTGGTGACTCACATTCACTTACAGTGCTTAATGAATCTATTTGTGCACGTGTGGGAGAGGAAGGTCCTATATGCATAATGGAGTTGTTTTTCTCCTTTGTGTCATCATCATTTTGAAAACTTGATAAGAGCTCATCCTTGGCTTGAAAATATTTCTTCAACATTTCAATCTCCTCTTCCAAGGAGTAAAACTTTGCTCTTAAGAAAGAGTTCTCTTCCTAAATATACATGTTAAATACTTCAAGCTCATCGAGTTTATCTTGTTTGGACAACTTTCCCATGGTTTCTTATTCCTACAAAAAATCTATACTTCCAACACTACAAATGGAGTAAGCAAAAAGTCTATGATAATCCAACCAATACTAAAACTGAATTCAAATTTTCACATAATAAAAAGCTAATCCATGCATTCTAACTGCTCTGATACCAAACTGATCCATAAATTGTATTTACCCCCTTAGATAAATCAAATAGTTTTTCAAATGGATAATGACAAATCTCAATTCCTCAAGTGAAATAGAATTGGTTGCAAAATTCTCATTTTCTTAATTAAATAAATAGGAAATAGATTTAGTATTCACACTGATTTGTGAATAGTAATTATCCCCTACTAATAAATACTATTTTATTTAAAAATAGATTTAAATAAAATTGACTTTTTAATATGAATGTAATTTATCTAAATAATTTTGATTGAGTTATTCTGTGAACTCATCTAATTCTATTATTTAGTTAAAAACATTTAATTCACATTTTTTATCCTCTATAAATATTCTCTAATTAATTTTCAATAATTAAATTTCAAATATCAATAATAATTTAAAACTAATAATAATAGAAAACTGAAAATAAAATAGAGACCAGAGATTATTTACGAAGTTCACCAATTGGCTACATCCCTAGGTTCATTCCAACCGTTCCATTTAAATAACATGTAAATATAATGATTAAACTTACATCCCTAAATAATTTGTAATTATTTGATCAACTTTTGAAGAACTTTGTTCAAAAATCACAAATATCCTTTGTTTCTAAAGATCACCTGCAAATATATATCTCTAGAATGGGCAATTTCTCTCTCTCCTCAAGGAGACAAAACACTCTCAAAAGGTTTATAAATTACCTTATAGTAATAAATACCTTGCTATAATTTACATAGATTAAAAACAAGATTCTACATCTATCCCAAAAAATACACAACCTCTATATATTATCATACACTATTCTCTATCTGTAAAATTCCTCTATGCAAAATCCACCACTGCCTCTATAAAAACACCTATAGTTTATATTTCTTAATGCCTCCATGGAATTGGTTAGGCATTGACTAACATATCTATGTTGGGAAATCTTTTTTGGTTTTTCCCTACGTTCATACATTAACTAGACACTAACCATTTTCTTGAATTGGGGTTTTGTTTTAACAGTGTTGAATTTCTTATTTCAGTAATGAATCTTGTAATTTATGGGAGGTTGAAACTCCATGCTTAATTTATCAAAACACTTCCCATAAATAAAATTCAACGTTACCTCCAAAACCAAAATAGGTAGGATTATACATGGGAGGAAAGAGATGGCACCAAGGTAAATCATGTCAAAATATTATAATTATGCCTTTCTTTAAAGATTGACAAATCTGTTCATACAAAATAACAAATATTATTAAATACTATGCTGTTACTCCAACACCATACCATGATTCTTTGACTAATTCCAATGCCATATGCCATAACACCAACCAATGTGTTAGCACCAAATTGGATTCCAACACCATATATTTGATTTACAAAGCATTTGCCATAAATAACATGGCCCATGCAAATCTATTGATCACATTATCTTTCACTAAAATAAAAAACCGTGACCATGCAAAAAGGAAACTTGATGATCCACTTTAGAAAAAAGTGGGTAGATAAACATGCATGTTAAGATTTTAACAAGTTTAATGCCAAGATTTTAGTGCCACCCATTAAAAATAAGGATAAGCTTTATTAAAACATTTCCCAGAAAGGTAGGGACTTGCATGTTAATAGGTTTAGGTGCTAAACATAAAAGCTAAGAGGATATAATGAAGGACCATGACATGAAGGTTTTTTAAAATCATATCCCATGTTTAATTTATTAATGGATTACCATTTAAAACCCAAACCACACAAAATACAAATGTAATTCCATAAGGGCATGTTTGGTATAAAAATTAACAAAAAGGGATACATGCTTATTTTTTAAATAATATCTCATGGTTTTTAAAAGAAAAATCAATATCCATGGATTTTTAAAACAATTTTCCATGTGGGGATATTTAAAATTTGGGTCTTGGGTTTTGAATTACATATCTAATGGTAGATTAAATAGGATATGTAATTAATTAAACATATCCCATGATAAAATAAAAAATCATTAAATAGGATATTAATAATATTTTGAAAATGGAGGAATTACAGTGGGAATTAAATTGGGATGAAGGCATAAACAAAAATATACAATGAAAAAATAAAACCATATGAAAATAAGATATTATAATAAAATATTATCTTAAACCATATGAAGAGTGAAAATCCTCGGGATCATCATCTGAAACTCATCCCTAAACACTTTTTCACTCTGACTAGTTTTTCACTCTTAACCAATTTAGTGATAGGTCAAATTGATTAACTAAAATAATTGACATAGAGGATATATCTTATCCAAAAAACACCATGGACATCAAGAATTAGTCTTGACCTTAAACCTTCATCAACTTGTATGCATTGACTCATCACTCTTGTTATATCAAATTATTTAAAAATAAGTAATTTTATGTAGGTTCTACTCACTATCCTGATAGACCAATGCCACCTAGAGATGCTTTTAGGAGTCCTCTACATTATCCAAACACAAAATTATATCAACCTAACCATTCTAGGCACTTTACAATAATAGATTCCCAATCAGGTCATTGTGAGGGTTTTGAGAGGGTTTTAGACCAATTCTAGTGTTAGAAATTATTCATACATTATTTCCCATCAAATTCTAAAATAATTCTTGTAAAAATTATTCAGGACCCTTTTCCATCTCTCCCAAGGAGATCAAGACACCATGTAAAGTTTACACATGCAAATGAGCATCAATAAATCCTTCTCAGGCTCTCATCTCTTCATTTTGCATACATAGAAGACCTTCAAACATGATTTCTTGCTTTCTCCTTCAATTGAGGAGATGAAACTTAATCACCATGATTTAATTAACCTATCACACCTAAAACCATGCTCACATGGGCTCTTGGCATCTTGAGAACTCAACTTGACCCTTCATTAGGCCATACTAGATTTTTATGCATGTTAGACCTTGAACTTCTAGTTATACTTGGATTTTGAAAACACTTAGAAACTTCTTGAAATAATATAAAAACCTTATCCACATGTCATATGACATCATACCAAGCTCACAATTTTCCACAAATCTTCTCACAAGCTAGTCATACCACAATCATAGAGCCAATACCTCATAGAGAACTCAAATATATATTAGACCATGCTTGACCCATCGTGAATACTTACCATGCAACTTCACATGATCACCTCTGGGACATCAATGACCTTTATCTACCTTTGACATCAATGATAACATTAATTCCACAAACACAATAATAGGAACATACCTTAATAGATATCTCAAATATATGGATATCAAAAATGTTGGGTAACCCATTTTGGGGTCCATAGTTTTGAGGTTCAAAGAGACGATGAGCCCATCCCATCTATGAGGTGAATGTAATGTTTGGTGGAGGTGTGAATGTATTATCTTTTTTTTGTGGATATCATGGAAAAACTATAAAAATTGAAAGTGTTGTTTTGTAAGCCTTGGGTTAAGGTAAGCAAGTACCTATGGGAATTCAAAAGGTTGTTTACTTGACCTTTTCCTTAGGGTGGGAAGTATGTTGACATATTCAAGGTTTTTTCATGGAATTGGGACTATGCCAACATAATTAGGATCTCATTTTGGTTTAAGATTCATGTGGACATAATTATACAGTTTGCAATACTATTAGTAGGATATGGGTAGTATTGTTTGTCCCATTATTATATGTTGGAAAGCCTAAAGAAACTAGTGAATGACTTCCTAGGGTCTTCTTCCTTCATAAGAGGGAAAATATACCCTCATTTAGGAATCCATGGGTAATTATAGACTCAAATGTTGATATCTATCCTACCTACCATTACGGTATGAATCTTCTATCTGAGTACTAGCACACTCCCAAGGGAAGGGAGAGTTTGTTTTCTTATTGATGGGTTTAGAGTGTGATGAAAAATAGACCTAGGTACTGGCTAAAGTATAATGATAGACATATTTGGAGGGAGTAGACCCAATATATTAGGGATTGGTAAATTAGTATATTAATTTCATAGCATGATCTATAGGCATACTCCAAAGTAGCCTAGAAGTGACAAGGGTAGGATGCTAAGTGAGACTTGCCTCTATACATTTGAATATTCAGAGGTAACATTTAGAGTTATTGTAAATAATATTATGAAGGGGGATTCCCTCATTTATAGGCACCTCTACCATGCAAAGGTCTAGTAGGATAGCTAACCCATCTAGAGATTATTGGCCTTGAGGTCCAAATAAATCATAGGTCCCCACCCTGCATAGGTCAAATGGGAGGATGAGGGGAGTGTCTTTCTCTAAGAGGCTTATGATCGTAGTTGTAGACATAATGGATATTACTAAACTGGTGATTGGTTTAGGGTTAGTGGTCCTTTTATCTATTACTATGTATTTTTATTTTGATTTATCTTTCAATATAACCTAGGACATTTCCTCACCCTTATTTAGGAAGACTACTTTGTATTTTATGGATCTAGTAACATCAATCAATTTCAAGGGCTTTAGGACCCCATTGGCAGGTATATGTTAATCAATGTGTAATATGAGTTTCTTATACATGGTTTATTGTAACATGTTGAATGGTTTGGGATCCCCATGTGTTATGAAAACCTTTCCTAGGTGTAAGAATCATATTTTTTGGAATATGGTTGAAGAGATAGCCTTCATCCTATGTATCTAAGGCCTTCCTAAGATCATGTTATAATTGGTGTCTTTAGTTATGACATAAAACTTAGTTAATACTTTATTGGGTTCCAAAGTGAGTGGGATAAAGATGGTCCCTATGGAATAATATTTGAATTTGGCATAGCATAACAGGTTGTTACACATGGTGGAATAACTAATTCCCCATAACCATGTTTTTGTAGGAAAAAAAGGGATGATATTGACTGCCACTCCATCATCAACCATAACTCTCTTCAAATAATTTTTATATATCAATACATATAGAAATAAGTATATATCTCCCCTCCTTACCATCTCATATTTATGGGGAAGGATTCATAAATGGAAGAAATAACTAGTGTCGCATGACTTTTGACTAGGTGGGAGTATGTCTAGATCAATGTGATTGATATGAAATTATAGAGAAGGGGTAACACTAGATAAGTTCCCCCTGCCTAGGGTGTCAAGTAAGGTTGACCAATGAGTAGGGGAGTTATTGATTAATTATAGGAATGAAACGTGAGAGAATGTTTTGGTTAAATCAGAGATTAAATCATAGTTATCCACAAGCTTAGGAATGAACTCTATTTCCAAAATGTTTAAGGGATGGAGGGATAGAGTTTGACACTCTATAATATGATTGAGGGTGTTTTACTCTTATTAAAATTATAGTTATAAAACTCCTATCATTATAGTCTTATCTTCTACTCCCAAATGGGGGGCTACATTAGTGTTTATAGTCCCTAAGGTGGAGTCTTCAATGTCATGAGTGCATACTATCATGGGTTGGTTATGCTTGAATGGGGTGGTTTTGTGGGCCACCCTAATATTAAATTTGGTTAATGTGTGTTTGGTGGTTAGGAAAAGGGTTCTGATATATTTGGAGATTCTTATTTTGAGGTGTGACAAGACCATTTAAAAAGGCTTGGGAGATTGTGTTAGCTTTCCCTAAGAACATGTATACAAATGTTTTCCTTTGATGTTATGGAAGTAGTTGATTTTTTTATATTCTCTATAGTTTTGAGTGTATTGGCCAATACATAAATTAAAGAGGAAATACAGATTGGGATTTTAGTCTCTATGTATCATGTTTTGCCCCTATTTCCTAAACCCTTGATTGTTTTTCTAATAGTATGTTTGGTTCTGAAATTTGGGGTATTATTCAACTAGACGTTATTGATATTTATTATGGTTTTGGTGTTACACATTATGTGGTGGTATTCAATTGAAGCTGAATGCATGAACGATAAGAGGGGGATTTTTATTTCTAGCCCCCATATTATTAATGATGTTAGTGTTACTTATAGGCTAGTATTGGTTGTTATTCATAGGGTTTGTCTTCTTTTTCTAATCAGTAATTCCATAAGTAATGGTATTCTTATTTTAGTTTAAGACCTTGGGATTTTGGTTATTGATATTATTTTAACTTGTGCTATAAAATCCCCTATTATTTTGGCTTGGGATGACAATGCATCCATTAGTCCCATAAGTCCACCAACCACTATCAATAGCCACCTATTCAATTTACAAGGCACTCTAAAGAGACTCATCATAGGATCAATATGGAATTTTTTGGACATCTTGCCTCATCTCCTTGTTTACAAAATGGAGGAAGAGGTCACACAATTCTCATTAATCCATATTGGTTGTGTTGGTAGAGGAGTATAAGACATGCTTCCACATCATGATGAAATAGATAGTGGACTCATTGTGTTCTTTTTTTATCTGTAAGAATTCCTATATGCCAATCTTCAAGATCTTGTTCATATTGAAAGCTTAGACAAACTAGACCATGAGTTGGTGAAAAGAATGTATAGACCCCTCAGAGAAGTAGTAATACTAATAAAGTGTTATACCTTTTAGGGTTTTAGGGAAGATTTTTGTAACAACCCCATCCCAAGGGAGGAGTTCCATCATATTTGTAGTAAAGGATTTGACATGTGCATTGGGATCCCTTTTCCTTTGAATTTGGGAAGGTATGGTAGGGGGTATGGGAGAAGAAATTGTTAAGCCAATTTTTTATCACCCCCTTTATTTTATAAGGGTATTATCATATTTCTAACTCTAACATATAGGTGACTTAGTGTCATGAAATTTATAACTATATCAGGGGCCAATTCATTTGCATATAATCAAATATGCATTTTTTGTACATAAAGACATTTAATTACTATATTTGAATGAAATTTTTACTTTTAATGTTATTAAGTAGTTTTAAAAGTTTAATTTTGTTTAAATGAAATAGGTTTTAATATCAATATCTAATGTTTTTTAGATGCATCCTACAATGTATATAATGTTTCATGATAGTAACAATGTTTTGTATGAGCTTGATAAAATGCATGTTTAGTGTTGAATCCAAAAAACATCTTATTCTCATACTGTATTATAATACTTGGTCATATTTGAAGCAATAAAAATGAGTCAAATACATATACAATTACTCATGAAAATTAATGCATTCATATTAATTTTGTTATCAACATGTGTCTTAAAAAGTCATAACATGTATTGTTAGGTCTTCCATATTTTTTTGCTTTGATAAAAAGGTATTCAAAAATGGTTTTGTAGTTTTGATATCAATTGTATTACTATGACATATATGTTTTAAATAAATATGATTTTTTTTGAGGTTTTTCAATGATGTATCCAAGGTGACCAAGAATTTTGATGATGTGTCATGTGTGCTAGAATGATAATGACAAAGTGTGATTCAATGTGCTTCAATGTTCTTGCATGGTTCTTCAGTGGTTGACTTAGTGAGATAATTGATGGATGATATTGATGATGTGGACATGTTAAAGAGACCTTATGGGGTGTTATGAGTTCTTAGAGTGCTTGTGTAAGTGAAAGTAATTAATAAAAGTAGTCATATGAAGGTCTAGGTTGAAGTAGTCATTGTTGGGGATCAACCAACAATGGATTACACTTGTGAAAGCAATAAATGCGGAAATAATCAGATAGATAAGTAACTGAAATGATAAATAGCATAGAACAAGATATACAAGAAAACACCCTGAAAACTTGTATTAAAAAACTCTTTACAATAGGAATACAAATGAAGAACTTTGTTCTTCCACACCTCTCTCAGATGCACACAAGATCTCTCACTAGATCTCTATTCCTCAAGAGCTCTCTCTCAAGTACTGTCCTTCAAACATTCACAATGTTCTAATCATACTCTATTACACTCAATAGCTTAGAAGATCTCTCCTACATATAGAAATAGGAAACTTGAGCATGCATTTACAACAAACAGTTAAGCCTCTTCAACAAGGGCTCTAAAAATAATATTGCTAACAATAGAGACGCGAGCTTGAGTCTACAACTCAAACTCATCATGCAAACACTCGCTTCTGTCCTCGGAAATCGCTTTCTGGACACACAGGTAACCGACGTCGGTTCCTGCCTGTTCGCCTGTGACCGTCGCTGGCCGACCATACTGCCGACGTCGGCGCCTCTGTAACTGCAACTGACCGACGTCGGTCGCTCCTGACTGACGCCAGCATCTGTGTAGACCCGAACCTATTTGTGTATGCTCCTTGGTGAAGCTTTTAGCTCCACATACCTAACAATCTCCCACTTGGAGATAAACCAGCTGCACTAGTACCTGTACAGCAATATCTTCTAGCTCCTCCATCTTCAACTCAATCATGAAGACCAATAGAAGTTGAATGAAGATTCAACTTCTCCTTAGTAATCAGCTTTGTTAGCATATCAGCAGGATTCTTGTCTGTATGGATCTTCTCCAGCTTCAACTCACCATCTTCCAATACCTGCCGTATGAAGTGGTACCTTAGCTGTATGTGCTTGGTTCTAGAATGAAAAGCTGAGTTCTTAGCCAAATGGATTGCACTCTAACTGTCACTATGCAATCTGCAACTCCCATGCTCCCTTCCAATCTCTTCCATGAACCGTGTCATCCATATCATCTCCTTGCTAGCTTCTGTAGCTGCAATATATTTTGCTTCTGTAGTTGACAAGGCTACAACCTTCTGCAACTTAGAAATCCAACTAACTGCCGTTCCACCTACAGTAAAAACATAACCTGTGGTGCTCCTCCTGCCATCCAAATCCCCTGCCATATCTGAATCTACATAGCCATGTAGAGAAGTATCTGAACCTCCATAGCATAAGTGTCTACTGCTGGTTCCTCTCAGATATCTAAGGATCCATTGTACTACTTTCCAATGTTCCTTTCCTGGATTGGCCATATACCTGCTTACTACTCCCACTGCTTGGGCAATATCCGGTCTAGTACACACCATTGCATACATCAAACTTCCTACCACGGAAGAATATGGAACCTTATTCATGTACTCTACCTCATCATGTGAATTGGGACATTGTTCTTTACTTAACTTGAAATGTCCAGCCAAAGGTGTGCTTACCGGTTTCGCATCCTGCATGTTGAACCATTTCAACACCCTGTCCACATAATCTTCTTGAGACAATATCAACCTGTGATTTTCTCTGTCTCTCTTAATGCTCATGCCAAGGATTTTCTTAGCTGCTCCCAAATCCTTCATAGCAAACGTTTGAGCTAACTTCACCTTAAGCTCTGAGATATCCTGCATGTGAGACCCTGCAACCAGCATGTCATCTACATACAACAATAGAATAATATATCTACCATTATCAAATCTCTTAAAATATACACAATGGTCTGATTGACACCTACTGTAGCCATGCTCAGTCATAAACCTATCAAATTTTAAGTACCATTGCCTAGGAGCTTGCTTGAGGCCATACAAGCTTTTCTTTAACCTGCACACTAGTTTCTCCTTACCATTGACCTCGAAACCTTCTGGCTGTTCCATGTAAATTTCCTCATCTAAATCTCCATGAAGAAATGATGTCTTAACATCTAGCTGCTCAAGATGCAAATCCTCAAAAGCAACCAAAGACAATACAACCCTTATAGAAGTCATCTTAACAACCGGAGAAAAAATCTCACCAATGTCAATACCTGGCTTTTGTGCAAATCCTTTTACAACCAATCTGGCCTTGTATCTCATCTGTCCATCCTCACCTTCTTTCAACCTGTAGGTCCACCTGTTCTTCAGTGTTCTCTTACCAGCTGGCAATTCAACCAAATCCCATGTTTGGTTCTCTCTTAAGGACTCCATCTCCTCAACCATGCCACGCTCCCACTTACTCCTGGACTCCACCTGTAAAGCTTCTTCAAAACTTTCTGGTTCTCCACCATCGGTTAGCAATAAATAATATAAAGAAGGAGAATATCTAATTGGAGGCTTACTTACCCTTTCAGACCTCCTGATTGGTGTCTTGGACTCATTTTCCACAATCTGTCCACCCAAATTTTCTGACAGTGACCGACCTCGGCCACCTGTAGACCTGTTACTGGCCGACGCCGGTTCTTCCTGGCCGACGCCGGTGCCTGGTCTACCGACGTCGGTCTCTATATGACCGACATCAGTTTCTGTACTGCCGACGCCGGTTCCAAACCTGTCGACATCGGTCTCTATGTTTTCCTGTAAGTGATTATTTCTTTTTCCCGCGAGCTCATTTTGGACCATAACTTCGTCCAATTCATTATTGCTCTGCCCAGCTTGATCTAGCTTCCTTGTCTGATCACTGTACATCACTCTTTCATTGAAAACAACATCACGGCTCCTAATTACCTTGTTAGTTCCTGGATTCCAAAATCTGAAACCAAAATCATCTGAGCCATAGCCTATAAACGTGCACCTCATAGACTTAGCATCAAGCTTCTTTCTATTTTCCTTATCTACGTGCACAAAGGCTTCACAACCAAAAATTTTGAGATATGAGAGATCTACCTTTTTACCTGTCCATGCCTCTTCTAGAATTCCACCATCCAGAGCTGTAGAGGGTCCTCTGTTGATCAGGTACACTACGGTGTCAACTGCTTCTACCCAAAACTCTAAGGGCAACCCTGCATGCAATCTCATACATCTTGCACGCTCCATGATAGTTCTGTTCATTCTTTCAGCAATACCATTCTGCTGAGGTGTCCTTGGAACCATCCTTTGCCTACGGATTCCATTTATATAACAATACAATTTGAACTTAAGACTGCAAAACTCACCACCATTATCAGATCTCAAGCACTTTAATCTTTTACCTGTTTCATTCTCAACCATGGCTTTCCAAATCTTGAAAGTCTCAAAAACATCATATTTCTTTTTAATACAGTAGATCCATACCTTTCTTGTGGCGTCATCTATGAATGTAACATAGTACTGTGATCCGCCAATAGAGGCTACCTGAGCCGGTCCCCACACGTCTGTGTGAACAAGCTGCAACTTCTGCCTTTTCTTAGTAGACCCAGTCTTTAGAAAACTAACCCTTTTCTGTTTTCCAAATACACAATGCTCAAAAAATTCTAGATCCATACTTTTCAAATCTGAAAGCATACCTTTAGACTTAAGGATTGACATCCCCTTCTCACTCATGTGGCCAAGCCTTGAGTGCCACAATTTAGCATCCACATCTGAAGTAGATAAAACTGAAGGAGATTTGTTAGTAATACAATTACACAAATAGAGAGTACCTTCTCTCTTACCTCTGGCCATAACAAGTGCACCCTTGGTCACTTTCCAAGAATCTGCTGTGAGAGTTACTGTACAACCCTCATCACCTAGCTTACCTACAGAAATCAGATTTCTCTTCAAACTAGGAACATGCATCACATCCCTCAACACCCATGTGTTGCCATTCTGCATCTTTAGCTGCACTTTACCTTTGCCAATAATCTTATAAGGCTCATCATCCCCTAAGTACACTATTCCAAAATCTCCATGGACATAGTCACTGAAATATTCTCTGTTAGGGGTAGCATGGAAAGATGCACCAGAATCTAATACCCAAGATTCTATATTATTATGCAAAGAGAAAATAAGAGCATCCTGTGCAATACCTGCAACCTTTGTCTCTTCCTTTCCTTCGTGCTGATTGTCCTCCTTAGGCTTTGACCAGCAATCTCTGCTTATGTGCCCCAACTTTCCACAGTTCCAGCATTGTGGCCTTCTGCCATTCCTGGATTTGGATCTGCCTCTTCCCTTAGACTTAGATCTTGATCTCCTCTTGCTCCTTTCTTTTTGCCTTCCTCTGCTCTCGAGATTTAAAGCGTTCCCGGATGTCCCAGATGTCTCTTCTGTGCTTTTCCTACGAATTTCTTCATTCAAAATAACACTAACCACATCCTCTACTTTTAAAATATTCGAAGCAGAAGCAGTATTAGAAACTGCCATTACCAAGCCATGCCAGCTTTCAGGCAAAGAACATAATATCAAAAGAGCCTTTATTTCATCTTCAAATACAATATTCACAGAACTTAACTGATTAACAATACCATGGAAATCATTCAGGTGATTAGAAACAGATCCACCTTATTGCATATGCAAATTAAATAACTGCTTCATTAAATATACCTTATTTGAAGCGGAGGGTTTTTCATACAAATTTGCTAACGTGGTCATTAACTCTACCGTAGTTTTTGCCTGTGACAAATTGGATATCACAGTGGAGGCCAGACTCAGTCTTATAGACCCAAGAGCCTTTCTGTCAAGAACTTCCCATTCTTCATCCTCCATGTCCTTGGGCTTCTTTGCTATCCCACCTAACGGTAAGTAAAGATCCTTCTGATACAGATAGTCCTCTATCTGCATTCTCCAGTGCTGATAGTTCTTGCCATTAAACTTTTCCATTCTCAACTTACTTTCTTCTGCCATTACTTCTCCCACTCAAACAGAAATCCCTATGAGCAACCTGTAATCCGAACACACTACACAGATCTGAACCACCTATTAGTGAACCTGAGCTCTGATACCACTTGTTGGGGATCAACCAACAATGGATTACACTTGTGAAAGCAATAAATGTGGAAATAATCAGATAGATAAGTAACTGAAATGATAAATAGCACAGAACAAGATATACAAGAAAACACCCTGAAAACTTGTATTAAAAAACTCTTTACAATAGGAATACAAATGAAGAACTTTGTTCTTCCACACCTCTCTCAGATGCACACAAGATCTCTCACTAGATCTCTATTCCTCAAGAGCTCTCTCTCAAGTACTGTCCTTCAAACATTCACAATGTTCTACTCATACTCTATTACACTCAATAGCTTAGAAGATCTCTCCTACATATAGAAATAGGAAACTTGAGCATGCATTTACAACAAACAGTTAAGCCTCTTCAACAAGGGCTCTAAAAATAATATTGCTAACAATAGAGACGCGAGCTTGAGTCTACAACTCAAAATCATCATGCAAACACTCGCTTCTGTCCTCGGAAATCGCTTTCTGGACACACAGGTAACCGACGTCGATTCCTGCCTGTTCACCTGTGACCGTCGCCGGCCAACCATACTGCCGACATCGGCGCCTCTATAACTGTAACTGACCGACGTCGGTCGCTCCTGACCGACGCCGGCGTCTGTGTAGACCCGAACCTGTTTGTGTATGCTCCTTGGTGAAGCTTTTAGCTCCACATACCTAACAGTCATCTTGACAAATAAGTTTGAGTGAGCATATTGATGATGTCAACATTCACACATGTAAAGGTTTCAAGAGTAGCTTGATATATGGATGGATTACCCTATGAGAGGTGATCATGTGGTTCAAACTTTAGGTATGAATATTGAGTGTATCAAAATTTATAATAGTGTAAATTTGGCCTCTCAGATAGAGTTCACTAAGTTTCTATACTTAGCCAAATTTACAAGAGGAGATTTAACGATGAGTGTTCAAAAGATCTAATAGTGAACATTTAATTTGACTAGATAAAGATATAAAAATTCAAATGATATTATTATATAGTGATATAATGGTATGTATTAAGTAAATATGTTAAAGGATGCTTAGACATCATGTGGGACTGCCAAGTAGTATAAGTTCATTAGAGATTGACTGTAGGGTATGCAGAGGACATGTGAGGCTACCAAGTGGCTTGATATCAGAAGTAAGGATATAAGATCAATGGTCAGAGATGTAAGGTAAAAACCAAGATACTCTTAAGTATATCAAAAAATCACATTTGATCAATTTTTGTTAGGACATAAGATGAATATATGTATATGTAAATGTTTTTGCGTTAACTAGTGACCATTGGGATTTTAATTAGCAAAGTGAAAAACCACTCTGTAGTATTTTGATAATATCTTTTGATCTACAATGAGTTTGAAGGTGATGTAAAAATAAAAATTTAATATGACTTTAAGTTTCATCTAGATAACTAATTTATAAGGTTTGAATGTTTGTACATTCAAAGATATTAAACTCAAGAGTTAACTATGTGTTTGACCATGTTCTATAAGTGACCAAAGAAGGATATTTGAGTTGTTCTTGATAGTATTTTTATGTTTTAAGATGAAATATATATTTTAGAGAATTATAGACTCCATGAGAACCATATATGTGTATTTTTTAGGTTCTACCAATCCATCTTTAGTGTGAACAATTACTTAGAATTTGACTATGTTTGTTGAATGCACTGGCAAATTGAGTGACCATGTTACAAGAGTCATTTAAAGGTGTTTTGAGCATAATTGAAGAATAAAAAAAGAATTAATATCTTATATAAGTATATAATTCTTATGATAAATTATTATATGTCATGATACTCACCTAATCAGATATGGAGAATCAAAATAGCATAGTTATATTTTGACTGTGTGTGGCCAACTTAAGTGGTCATTTTGAGAGAGTTATATTGAGTGCTTAGAGCCTATGTTGAAGTATATAAAGAAAATTAAATAATTTTATAGGTATTTAAGGTTTAACCAATGTGATATAATAATATTTCTATGTAAAAATCTGAGTAGTTTCTTCAAAAGTTTGAGACTGTGTTTTCTGTGTATGAAGGCCTAAAGAGTGAGGAGACCTAATTAGTAGGTGCAAGTGTTGAGTTGGTGTTCAAAGTGAAATATAACCATATGAAAGTGAAAAATTGGATATCATATATATTTTTTATGTTTTTTAATCATTTTCAAAGGATAAATGTGGTCCAAGTAATCTCACATGTAACATGTGAGTATGAACACCTGATTGTTTTAGGTCTCATCAAGACCTAATTGTGGTTTGGGGATAATGAGTCAATGATCAACCTATGAATAGTGTGTTTATCAAATTTAACATGTGTATGGACCTATTTTAAATATGGTTTAAATATTTAAAGCATCTTGGCTGACCAAAATGGGTTAAAGGAAGAGAGTGATATAAATATAAGGTCTAATTGGACTAATTGTGCTAGTTGAGAAAGAGTAGAGTTAAGAGAAATATAGAGCTTTTGAAATAGAAGGTAAAGGTAAATAAGGACCATAATAGATAAAAAAATGATCATTCATGTTTATTTTATCAATATAATATAGGTGGATACATAGGTCATTGGACCTAATTAACCTAGAAGAGGAAGATTGAGTGAGTGAGCCCTTGAGATATTTGGGTGAAAGAGTGAAGGTGAAGAGTGAAAAAAAAGGTGGTCATAATTAGTTTAAGATTATAAATAAGTGTTCAAGATGATATATTAAAGGTATTTGGGTGGGTTCTTGGTTTCCTATGGGGTTAGTTCCTCCTTGCAAGGTAAAACTTGTTAAAAGGTCTAGTTTTTGTGGGTGCTCAATTAGACAGGGGTAGTAGCTCCTTGTGGGATTGGTGTCTCACTAAATTAAGGGATGGGTGTTAATTGATCAATTAGTGTTGGTATAAATTAGATCTTGTCATTATAGGACTATGGTCCATCTTGTAGGGTTCAGTGAGTTTTATCCCCCAAGAGGGTTTCCCATATATATTATGTGTTATGTGCTTGATCTTTCTATATCTTTCTTGTTCATTGTAATGGTTAATGTGTACGCATCATGATAGTATGTGTTGAATGTTTAAGATTTTTGAATTTAATTAGATTATCTTGCATCATTGATTCACCCCCTATTAGTGATTATACCTTAAAAAATTGGTATCAAAATCAGGCCTTATGTGTAAGTTTAACCACTTAAAGGTCATCCAAGGTACAATATGGGTTGTCATCAAATGAAATAAATATTTTCAAATAAGAATTCAAAAATATTAAATGGGTCTAATTATGATTTTTGTAGTGCAAGGATGAATACCTACATCATGTCAATATGGTTTTAAATTTGGTAATCTATTGTGGATGGATATTCAACCTCCTCAACCCCTCCAACTAGTGCAACTGATAAGAAGTTGTGTGAGAAAAATTATAACACAATGAATGCCATAACTTATGGTATTTTAGAGATTTAGTACACCAAGGTAATCCATTTTAGATCTACCAAATATATATGAGATAAAATTTAGATAATTTATGGAGGGGATTCAAAGGTCAAGTTGGCCAAGTTATAGACTCATCAAAGATATTATGAGAGTCTCAAGATGAAGGAAGAGGATTCAATGACATCATTTCTATAGAGATTTGATGAGATTTTGAACATCATCAAATGTCTAGGAGAGGATCTTGAAGAAGCTACTATTGTGCAAAATGTATTAAGGTCTCTTACCCTCAAATTTGATTCAAAGGTTTTTTCCATAGAAGAGAGTCATGATCTCACAAAATTGAAGATGGATAAACTGCATGGTACTCTCATGGCCTATGAGATGAGAGTCAATGATGATAAATCACCATGCAAGGAAGTAGCATTCAAGATATAAATGAAGCCAAAGAAGAAGAGAACTCACGATAAGGAAGTCATGTATGATGATATTGATGAAGATGAACTAATTGATTTGTTTACAAGGATATTATAAATAGGTTTAGGAAAGTATGAGGGTAAACTACCCTTCAAATGCTTCAATTTTGGAGAGGTAGGACACTTTGCCAATAAGTTCCCTCATAAGCATAAGAAGTATGATGATAAAGATCATGATGAATACCAAGATGAAGGCAACAAGGCATTCAGTTCTAATAAGAGGAAGAAAGGATTCAAGAGGTATAATGATAAGAAGATTATCTACACTAATGAATATTTTAGCTCATCGGATGAGAGTGAAGATAGTGATTCTGAGTTTGATAATGAAGATGATGGTCCTGTTGAAGATTAAGTCATCTACATGGTTAAGGAAAGAAGTTATTTATAGTAAAAAGAGTCTACTTGGAGTGATATAGATAATGAAGAAGACAATGAGGAGTATGAGACTAAGTTGATGAATGCCCTTGAAGATTTGAAGATTGAGAAGAAGAAGACCAAGAAGTTGAAGTTACATATGAAGGACTATGTAGATAAATTCAATATGTATAAGGCTAGAATAGATGGGACTCTAAGGAGCATAAAGGTATAGTTAAGTATATAAATATTCAATTAGAAATCCTATCTACAAGCCTAAAATCTAAATAAGATGAGTGTTCAAGGTATGTGATTGAAAATGAGTCATTGAAAGCTCAGTTAGAAAAGACATCCAATAAGATGAAGTCATTTTTGATGTTTGAAAAGAGATCAAGTGATCTAGATAACATTCTGAATAGTCAAAAGCATAAAAGTGATAGAACTAGATTTGGTTACAAAGAAGAACAAAAAATTTTAACTCAAGACAAGGTGAAGATGAATGTGAATAAAGACAATCAAACATTGAGGGTCAATAATTAGTATTGGAATGAAGATGTTGGTAGAATGAGGAAAAATCATATTAGACAACCAAATGACATGAGGTATGAAAATTTAAATGGTTACTACTATACTTTCAATCAATTTGGTCATAGGGATAGAGAGTGTACAATACTTGATAAGATTGAGTGGAATCATCAGTCAAATATCATGAACAAAGTTGAGTGCTTTAGTTGTTATGATATAGGACACATTGAAATATTTTTTGTAACTTAGGTAAGGCAAGTTGAGTTCACTTAAAGAAGAATGGTTTGATACAATTGTGATAATATTGGTCACATTTCTAGGTTTTGAAAATAAAGGCCATCAAGTCAAAATAAGTTGAATCAGACTCCTAGAGTACAAGGAAGAAGACAAGTTAACTTATGGAAACCAAAAAAGAAAGGTGTGAGTGACATTGAGTTTAGAGGTCCAAGTGATCTATTTTTTGAAGCGGAGAATGCTACAAAGGTTGAAGAGAATCAGAAGATCTCATTGTTTGCTCATTTTGGGAATGAAGAGACCAAACTCAAGGAGAAGAACAAGGTTTCAGTTGAGACTAGTTATGAGGTGTGTATGAATATAAGTGAACATCGTACTAGTGTTGAGAATGTTTTATGCAAAGAACATTAGTTGTCAATGCCTAGTGATGAGCTTATTGCTTTAGATGAAAAGGTATGTCATGAATCTATATTATCTCCATGTGTTTTCAATTCAATCTTAGAAAAGAAGGAGAATATTGTAGTGGATGATCAAGTTGCTTCTCTTAAGTCTAAGAAAAAAATAAGAACTATTAGTTCAAGTTATCCAAAAACGAGATAGAATATGAGTATTTATGATAAACTCTTGATTTCACATTTTTCTAGGCCATTATGGGTTAGGGGTGTCTCTCTCTAGGATTTAAGGAGACACTTGTCAGCAAAAGGAATCATAGTGGATGCTAGTTGAGTTTTGGTTGATATTGTAGGAAAAGAAAGATCATGAGAATATGTGCTTGGTTAAGGAGGAGCAATGATTATTATGTAGCTACTTAAAATTTTTATGAAGGTGAGTTGTCAAAATATTATATTTGCATAATAAAGGCGTGTTGATCTTGTTTTAGTATGCTCAAGGTGTGTTTACAGTTTTTGGTTTTGAAGGTAAAAACTTGTCAATTTCTATTGCTTAAATTGATTGGTAAAAATGATGAAGACTGAAGGCAAGGTTGGTATAGAGTATGAGGAGAATGTGTTTTCATATTTTTGGTATCATGAAGAAGGTCTTAGAGTTCTGTATATGATAAGTTGTGTCTGTCATGGAGTTCACAATGTTTTAAAGATGAGATAGTTCCATGAGAGTACTTTGAAAAGGTACTAAATGATGATGACTTGTAAAGGATAAAAGGTCAATTGTTTTGAGATCCATATGAGAGTTATTCATGTCTAATTTAGTTGTTTAAGTTGATCTAATGAATATATGAGATCTATTGGTTGTTTCATAAGGATATTGACTGAGTGTGGATAGTGTTGAAGAGTTGCTAGCAAACCTAGTTCATTAAGAAGGCTTATTGAATTTGTTTTTTAATAGAGCATAAAATTAGGGGGGAGCTAATTCATATAGTTATATAGGATTGCATAGGTGTGAATAATGTAAGGGGGATTCCCTCTTAATGTTTTCAAGGTGATTTCAAGTAGTTTTTGTTGCTCTTATATGTTTTGTCTTCATAGAATAGAATATGATCAAAGAAAAGTGTAGTCATGGAGCATGTTTGAGAAAATCAAGGTAAGAAGAGGTATGCACATTATTAGGGTGAGTATGTATCATATCTTAGAGGTTTTACTTTCCTATTATTGGTCCTTTAATTCTTTTTAGGTCCAAAGGATTAGGATTTGAGCCCATTTTATCATTGTGTCAAAAGGGGAGAAAGTTCTTGATGAGAGAGATAGAGTCTAAGCATAAGCTTTGTATTGGTGTATGCCATCAATGACAAAGGGGGAAATTGTTGGAGGTTTTTCAATGATGTATCCAAGGTGACCAAGGATGATGATGAGGTTTAATGTGTGCTAGAATGACAATGACAAAGTGTGCTTCAATGTTAGTGCATGGTTCTTCAGTGGTTAACTTAGTGAGGTAATTGATGGATGATATTAATGATATAGACATGTTGAAGAGACCCTATCATGTGTTATGAGTGCTTCGAGTGATTGTGTAAATGAATTTAATTCATTAGAATAGTCATATGAAGGTCTAGGTTCAAGTAGTCTTCTTGGTAGATAAGGTTAAGTGAGCAGATTGATGATGTCAGAATTCACACATGTGAAGGTTTCAAGATTAGCTTGATATATGGATGGATTTCCCTATGAGAGGTGATCATATGCTTAAAATTTTAGTTTTGTACATTAAGCTTAAATTTTTTTATAACAATTCAAATTTATTCCTCTCAGATATATTTCACTAAGTTTCTATACTTAACCAAATTTACAAGAGGAGATCTAACGATGAATGTTCAAAATATCTAATTATGAGCATTTAATCTGACTAGATAAGTATCTAATAGAGCATGTGATACTATCATATAGTGATCCAATAGTGTGTATTGATTAAATATGTCAAATAATTATTAGAAATCATGTAAGGCTGCCAAGTGGTAGAAGTTCATTGGAGACTGATTGCAGGGTATGCGGAGGGCACGTAGGGTTACCAAGTGGCTTCATCTCAAAAGTGATGATCTAAGATAAATGGTGAGTGATGAAATATAAAGACAAAGATAATACAAAATAGATAAATAGAGTTCATTTGAGTAATTTTTATAAATAAATGAGATGAAGACATGTGTCTGCAGATGTTTTTGCATTAACCAGTGATAGTTGGCATTTGAATTAGCAAAGGGAAAAACTAGTTTGTAGTATTTTGCTAATATATTTTGATATAGGATAAAATTTAAGGTGATTTAAAAATAAAATTTTAATAATAATTAAATATGAATCCAAATAAGTGATTTATAATCTTTGAATGTCTATATAGTCAAATATATTAAGCTCCAAATTTGACTATCTATTTGAACATGTTCTGTAAGTGACCAGAAAAGGATATTTGAGTTATTCTTGATAATATTTTGATGTTTCAAGATTAAATATATATTGGAGATTGTTATATAATCCATGAGGAATTTTTTTTTAGATTTTATAGTTTTGAACAATCCATCTTCAGTGTGAACAATTGCTTAGAAGTTGACTATGTTTGTTGAATGCACTAGAAAATTGAGTAACCATGTTGTAGGAGTGAGTTGAAGGTGTTTTAAGAAAAATGGAAGAATAAAATAAGTATGGATATTTTATATAATTATATAAGGATTATGATAAAGTATTTTATGTCATGATATTCCCATAATCAAATATAGACAGTCAAAATGGTATAACTATATTTTGACTGTGTGTGACCAACCTGAGTGATCATTTTGAGAGAGTTATTTTGAGTGCTTAGATATTGTGTTGAAGTATATAAATAACATTAAGTAATTTCATACATCCTAAAGGTTTCACCCATGTTATCTAATCATATGGATATGTGAAATATTTAAGTAGTTGATTCATAAGTTTGAGACTATGTTTTATATGTATGAAGGCCTAAAGAGTGAAGAGACCTAATTAGTAGGTTCAAGTGTTGAGCTAGTATTCCAAGTGGCATAGAACCATATGAGAGTGATAAATGGTATATTATAGATAGTTTTTATGTTTTCAAATCATTGTTAAATGATGAAGGTAGTCTAACTAGTCTCACATGTAACGTGTGAGTATGAAGACCTAATTGTTTTAGGTCTCACCAAGACCTAATGGTGGTTTGGGGATAATGAGGTAATGAAAAACCTATGAAGAGTGTGTTAATAAAATTTAAGGTGTGTATGGACCTATGTTAATTTTTTTTAAATATGTAAAGCATCTTGGCCAACTAAGATGGGTTAAATGAAGAGAGTGGTATAAGTACAAGGTCTAATTGGACTAATTGTGCTAGTTGAGAAAGAGTGGATTTAAGAAAAGTAGATAACCTTTGAAAGATAAGGTAAATGTTGGTGAGTACCATTAGAGAGAAAAAATATTTAATCATGTTTATCTAATCAAGCTGATGTAGGTGGATACACAGGTCATTGGACCTAATAAGAGGTAGATTGAGCGAGTGAGCCCTTGAGACTGTTTGGTTGAAAGAGTGAAGGTGAAGAGTACAAACAAAGGTGGTCATAATCAGTTGAAGAGTATAAATAGGTGTTCAATATGATTTTTTCAAGGTATCTTGGTGGATTCTTGGTTTCCTTAGGGGTTGGTTCCTCTTTGTAAGGTGAAACTTGCTAAAAGGTCTAGTTGTTGTGGGTGCTTAGCTAGACAAAGACAATATCTCCTTGTGGGATTGGTGTCTCACTAAATTAAGGGATGGGTGTTTCTTGATCAATTGGTATTGGTCTAAATTGGATCTTGTAATTTTAGGTTTGTAGTCCATTTTGTAGGGTTCAGTGGATTTATCTCCCAAGAGGGTTTCCCACATATATCATGTGTTATGTGCTTGATCTTTTATATATTTCTTATTCATTACAATGGTTAATTTTTATGCATCATGATAGTATGTGTTGAATGTTTAAGAGTTTGGAGTTGAATTAGATTATCTTTCATCACTAATTCACTCCCAGTGATTGTACCTCTAATAGATTTATGTCAAATAAGTTTACAATATTTTTAAATATTTTGAATACTTAAAACCTAAGGAATAATGACCTAAGCTATAAAAATTTTAAAGACTTGGATGCATTTCCTAAGAATTATATATGTTTTATTACCTGAATGGTAATATTAGCATTTACTATTTATAAGTCATACACTTTAATACATTCTCTTTGAACATGGTGTCTTGAGTTAATTATAATGTTTAATAATTTCCTTAATTATAATGTTTAATAATTTCCTAAGCTAACCTTTGTAATGGTGATCATGGTGAATTTTTATAGTTCGAGACATTATTAGAATTTTTAAATGGTGATTCACCATAGATTTGGTAGTGAATGGAATAAATGAATTATAGGATTAAGGTTTGATTTGGTATATTTGATAGATTTTTTACATTGAATTTGGGGTACTTTCCTTGGTTTGTGGGATTGGTGGTTTTTTTGGTAATCAATAAAAAATATCGCTAAGTCATTTAGTAAGATACTAAGTTTTACAGGAATGGTTTACAAGTTGGTAGAAGTTGTGAAAGCTAATATCATATAAAACACATCATCTCAGATAGTAAGTGTTAATTATGATAATATTAAAGTGGCAAATTTCATTATTTTGGTCTCACTTGATTTCAAGATTGTTATAGAATTGAATTCTTAGTTGGAAACACTATGAAAGGGTCAAAGAGAATATAGTGGGATTTGAGAATATTTTTATGTAAATTTGAAAAGGTATGCTTAAGTTGTTTTCTTGATTTGAAGATATAATAGTGAATGCATGACTCAGATGTTTATGTTTTCTACATAGATCTGCGTATTGACTTTCAATTTGTTGGAAGTTTGAGTAAGTTATAAAAGACATAGTTTCATTAGCTTTTAAGAAAATTGCATTAATTTTGGTTTTATTTCATTGGACGCATAAGAAAATTTGTTGATCATTTGATTTTACATTTATGAGATGGTTTCAATTTTAGCTTTGATAGGATAATATTCATTCTTAATTCTCTTGGTGTTTGGTTTTGCTTGATGAGGAGATTTAAGTATTTAGTAATTATCTAAAGAAATCTCTTGGTTTTATCATGCATGCATTTTCTAGTTGATAAAATATTTGGTCAGGTAATTTTGTTGATAAGATTAAGTGGTGATTTTTCTAGTAATACTTGTTAATTATATTTATCATGCATAGAGAATTATTTTGAAGTAATAATGATACATGTATGCAATCAGGGCTTACTTTTGTTGGATGAATGAAATGGGTTTCTAATTATTCGATTTCAATAACATATATGTTTTCAAGGAATTATTTTTATCTAGAACATGTCTTAGCTTGACATTCTATGGTATATTTTTGTTTATTTTTAATAAATTTAACTAGTTTCAAAAGGATATTTGAAAGGAATTTATTTTTTTGGTCCTGCATGCATTATAGTTCAATGAAATTGTTCTCACAGTTCATAGTTGTGACTATATGATAAAATTTTGCATGCATATAGAATATAGAATAGCAGGGGAAGATTCATTGGCTATATGGTTTGCAAATAGTCATGATTTGTGTGCAAATAATAATGTATATAGTATTAATACAAATATTAGGAAATTTAGTTTAATGGTTATTTTATAAGAAATTGTTCAAATTCATTCTAAGGTATACAATAATGATGTTATTTTGAAAGACATTTTGGTGTTAAATTAATAAGATACATGATGCTTAGATTAATGAAAACGTTATAAAGCATATGTGTGCCATATGGTTTTTGGGTGGTCAAATTTTCTATGTCCTCATTTATATGATATTTAAAGAAATATATTTTCCAATGCTCAATCACAAAATTTGGATTTTGAAGATATAATTGAGTAAGTTATTTCTAGATTGTATTTGTGGGAGATTTTTTCAAGGTCTATGGATTTGAGAGATGATATTTGGTTATTGAGATTGTTTCTTCTTACATGATTTTATTTTTATAAGGATATCTTATATGCATAATAGTTTCATTTGATCAAAATGGAAAATGTCAAGCTTAATCACTATATTTTTATTTGATACACTAATAAATCAGTTGATGGGTCCTATACCCTTACAAAAGGAAGACAAGAGATAATCATTAAAACTTAGCATTACTTAGTGAGACAAAACTAAAAACCTACCAAAAATACCAACTTCAGCCTACAAGACACCAAAAACTAGCCAAAAAAACAAGAAACCTAGACCAAAAACCAACTGGTCTGACTCAAACTTAGAGTAATAGACCAATTTATTGGTCTCAATGTTCCCCTTTCTTATTCTTTTCTCTAATCCTACTTCCAATTCCCTACTCAATATCTACATCTGGCCTCTTCCACTTCATCCCAATGGACTTAAAATCCTCCATCTCATGCTCAATTTCCTTCTCAATTTCATCAATGCCTCCACTATGGGTGGTTTTAGTCCCTTGGGGGATGAATTCAATCATTCCAACTTCCTCTTTATTATTTCCTAGAACAAAGTTTCCATGAACTAGGAGATCTTTCAGTTTTTCAAACTCATCAATTGGCTCCATACATAGAAGTTTCTGCATGGTCACTTTGGTATGCAAAATCTTGAATGACTTCTTTATATCCTCTACCATCTTAGGTTTAAGGAATTCTCAACCCCTGTAAGTAATTAGAGTTACAAAAATAAGATCCCCCATTTGATTTCTACTTAGTTTAAAATCCCCCTACGTAAATTCATCGTTAACGATAAATTTTTTATGGTTCCCTATTTATTTGGTTTCTAGATTCGAGAACAAATCATCCTCTCTACCTAAATCATCATGATCTCTAGTGATATTGATATCTTCCATTACCACTTTAGACTAAAGGGGTTCTCCCTTCTTTACTAGGAGAAGAATGAGCCCCTAGTGTATAAAGTCCATCGAGGGATTGCTCTTGAAATTTATGATTGATGCTTCCAAAGACTTAAGGAGAAAGAAGGGTAAGCTGATAGTATGACCCATGAAATTGTTGAGAAGAAGGAAATGATGTGAGAAAATTACTGTGTGCTTCCCTTCCAGTGTAATGTAGTGTAATATATCTCATTATCTATAAAACACATACAATGATTTTATGGGGAAATCCACCCTCATGAACCCTTTCTAGCTTAACGCTTTTGGTTTTTTTCTCCTTGATATAGAATATGTTGAAAAAATATTCCTTTCTCTTCTTGTCTTTGAACACCTTAACCCAAAAATAGTCCATGCCTATAATTTCCTCTATGACATCTTCAATAACTAAGAGCTTAAGCCTGAACATGCAGACTTCCCTATCTTTCCACCCATGGGTAAAGTCTCTAGATAGTGCTACATCATGACCAACCAAAATTTTCATATAGGTCACAATCTATTCTTTTATCATCTCCCTTCACACATATTCATCCTCCTTTACTTTTACACAAGAGATTGTCTCAACACGATCTTGATCACCTCCCATTTTTGACTATGTACTTATCCTACAATTTTCATAGTTTGGGTCCTTCAAGATGAAATAAAGGATGATATTGAAATTGGTGAAAAATAAAATATTATATCTTGATTCAAAATTAAACCATAAGTCTTGATTGGGACATGATGTCTTTGCATGTGTGAAAGTCCCTCTACTTATGTTGAGTGTGTTAAATCATAAATAGGCCCATCATGTCACTCAATAGAATGACCTTTATCAAGCTCGATAAGGGGATGCCATCATTGGGGAATACATCATCATATTTCCAATGTTTTAGAGAACTAATATAAACCCCTAGGTTAGAAATTCTATCAATGTACATATTACCCTCTCTATACATGTGGGTAATGGATACCCCCTTAAAGGAGGAAAGCAAATTTTTATCATCATCAATGATCCCAATTATATTTCAAGAGGATTGAGCCAATACTTTTAGGAAATTAATTATATTCATGGAGTCTCTCTCAACCTATAATTACTCCATGCCTAGCTTAACCATAATTCCAATGCCCCATAAAGTTGCTTTGGCTTTCAAAACATGGTTCATTTGGATCCCTAATGGTCCTACAAAGGCTGCTTGAGATTCCCATAGGAATCTTGGATAACTTCTCCTATGCCCACCAGACCAAGGTTGCCTTTAGAAGCTCCATCAAAATTCATTTTGAACCAATGAGGAGGGTGAATCCACTTGACTTTGGATTTATCAATGCATTGCTTGTGAAGTTTAGCAGGGATATCAAAATCAAGTTGTTAGAGAATCTAGGTGAAATAAGAAGTAGATCCATCAAAAGATGAAGTATAGGAGAGCCAATTATATTTTACAAAAATCATGATTTTCTTAAAAGTTTATGAGTGGATAGGATTAAGGTTATCAAAAATAATCTAATCCCTCGAGATCCAACCGCCCCAAAAATATGAGGAAGGACTAGATTCCACCAAAATTTCAATAGTAGATAATCCCATGGGGGTTTCCATTGATAGATCAGGTCTTTAATAGATCCTGGTGTAACCTAAGAGAAGTTGGAAAGGAGAAAGAAATATTGACAGATGGAGGAGGCAAAAATTAGGTGAGAAAAATATGTTTTATAGATTCAGCCTCCTATTCATAAATTGTACATCTATTGGGAATTAGAATTCCCTTCCTCATGAGATTATCCACTGTTAGGATCTTGTTTTGAGCTACCAACCAAAATAAAATGTTAATCTTATGGATGATTTTTTTAATCCATAAGTAATTCTAATTCTCTTTAATTTTATCTTGGTCCCATAGGGAAAAATAACTAGATTTGATGGATAACAATCCACTAGGATCCACCTTCTAAATAAGAGCATCTTCTTTTGGAAAAATATTGATGTGAGTGTTCTTGAGCATGATGTTTAAATCCTATTAAAAAAGAGTTTGGTGTTGGTTCAAAGTTGATTTATGGATAAGTTTCCATTTTTTTTTGCCATTAATATTTTACTAATAGTTGCACACCTTCTTCCTAATGGTCTCTTTAAAATAAAATGACAACTCCACTGCATGAGGTGAGGAAACTAGAGGGGTTTAGAGCCATAGGACTTGGCAAAAGTACACTTTATTTCCTCTATCAATATTCCATTTTATCCCACTTTTGAGAATATCTTCCCATCTCTCAATGTTTTCTATAAGGTTGATTTATTTCCAGGACCATCTTCAACTAGGAAGCAGGAGCCCTCCCTAGAATTCAAGTATTTTACCTTGATAATCCTAGTCCAATGATTGTCTTCCTTGATCACCCTGCAACCTTGTTTTGTTAATAGAGATTGATTCATGAATATCACTCTTTTGAGCCCTAATCCTCATTTAGAGGTAGGAAGAAAAGCTTTGTTCTAGGAAATAAGAGGAAATCTAAATCTATCCTTCATTCCCTTTCATAGGAATTTTTTATGAATTTATTCAATCTAATTTGCCACTTTTCTAGGAATAACAAATAAAGACATGAAGTAAACTAGAATGTTTTTCAATGAGTTCTTAAGTAGTTGTAGTTTACTAGCTTGGAACAATAAATTCCCTTTCCACCCAGATAACTTCCTCTAAATCTTGTCAATAAGAGGATTCTAGAATTCAAGTTTCATTTTCCATCAAAAATAGGGATACCAAGATAGGAGGAAGGGAGGTTATTAATTACACAATCAATGATCCTAGAAATATTTACTTATAGAGAGGGTGGAGTGTTGATGAAAAAAGGAAACTTTTAAGGAAGTCAACACTTTGCCCCAAAACTATCTCATAAATTTAAAGGATTTTCCTAACTCACTTAGCTTTAAAAATTGAAGCTTCTCCCATCATTAGAGTGTCATTCAAATAAATTTGGTGGGTAATAGGTTTGGTGTTTGGATATGCTAGGATACCCTTGATGGCCCTGGAGGTTTTAGTCATGTCAATGATCCTACTTAGGGATTTAGCCATTAGGATAAATAAATAAGGAGAAAGTGGGTCTCCTTGTCTAAGACCTTTGCTTGCTAGGAAGAAACCTCTAGAAACCCCATTGATGATCATTAAAAACATGTGGGTAAAGTTGTAGAGCTATGATATTTATAACATTCTAATTAAACCCAATTTTTTAGAGGATTCTATCCAAAAACTACTAAAAAACTTTGTCATAAGCTTGTTCATATCCAATTTGAGGAACATACCTTGGCAAGAGGAATTAGACATCGAGTGGATTGTTTCATCGGTAATTATGATTCCTTTCATAATTTTTTTGCCAAACATGAAAGCTCCTTATTGTTTCATGATCAACTTGTCAAGAAACATCTAAATTATTAATGACAAACCTTTCATGTAGATTTTTTAAAAAGTGAAACAAAGACTAATGGGATTAAAATCCTTTAATTTATTTTCCCCTACTTCTTAGGGATGAGGATAAGAAAGGTATTGTTAAATTCTTGAAGCATGGTTATAGATTTAAATAATTTAGTTACAACCAAGTAGAGATCATTTTGGATGATATCCCAAAAAACCTAAAAAAGAACAAAGGAAAGCCATCAGGGCCAAAGGCTTTATCTGCTTTCAATGAGAAGACAATAGATCTAATTTCTTCATCTGAAAGAGGAGAAAGAATAGAAGCATTGTCTTCTTGGGAAATGACTCCTTGAATGAGATAAGTAACATGTTCTTCTAACTAAGCATCCAGAGGAGAAACATAGTCCAAAAGATTTTTATATAAATTTACAATTTGCAGCTTGATGTCTTTTTTTTAACTTAAACCAATTATTGTATTCTCCCCTAATTTCCAAGATGAAGCTGTGCTGATGATTTTTGAAAGCTGAGAGGTAGAAGTACTTGGTGTTCCTATCTCCCTCCTTGAGCCAAGTCTTCCTTTATTTTTGGTTCCAGTATGTTTCTTCCTTAGCTTCTAAGTTGTGGTAAAGACTTAAAATCTCATTTTCTTTTGAATACAAGGGGTAAAACCAAAAAAATCGATTTTATCCTTAATTATATGAAGGTCATCCTCAATGCTACATTTTTGGTTAAAAATATTCCTAAAAACTTCCTTATTCTAGATCTTGAGTTTAAACTTGATATGTTTGAGTTTCATGTCTAGTATGTACATGGCCAATCCTTGAACCAAAAACTTCCACCATTCCTTTAAATGATCCTCCAAGTTTTTATTGGAGATCCACGTTTTCTCAAATATAAAAGGGATAATTTTAGCTTTGGACATTTTTTTATAGAGAATACCAAAAAGATGTGATCAAATTTGATCATTGGACAAGAAAAGAGGGCACTGGTAGAATGAAAATTCCAATTCAAAGAGACTAAAAACCTATCAATCCTAACTTGAATAATATTTTCACCCAATCCCCTATTTAACCAAGTGAAGGGGTTGCCTTTTAAATCAACATCCATTAGCCTCACTTCTACTATAAATTCACTAAGGTCCAACATACTATCATTAAGGGTATAGGCCCCCACTTTCTTTTCCCCTAGGGACAAAAGAGAATTGAAGTCCCTTGCCACCATCCAATTCTAATCCTTGAAAAGTTTCCTAATTTCAATCAAGTCCTCCCATAAATTTCTCCTATCATTCCTAAAATTTAGAGCATACACATTAGTAATAATCTATTCTATTTTAGTGTGAGTTTCTTTAAAAAAACATAATATGAAAATCAATATCTAAAATGATGTTTCCTTCCAAAAAAAAAAGCATACCAAAAAATCGCCATCCCCTCTAAGGCTCTTCTAGAAGTGTTTCTACTACACAAGGCTTTATCACAAATATTATATTTATTCTTTAAAGGTTTTTCCACAAACATTTTAGTTTATTAAATGATAAAAATATCAATTTTATGATTAAGGACTATATTTATATCCAACCTCTATTTCTTGAGGTTATTCATCCCTCTTATATTCCAAGAGATAATCTTCATTTCTTATTTGATGGAAAATGTCTAAGGGTTATTTGTGTACCCTTTGCTACTTGATTATCAGTTTCTAATTTTCTATAAGTTTGATTAGACAGTTTGCCTAACGATTTTGGTTCTTTTCCAACTCTAACATTTTTCTTGCCCTTTTTGGGTTGGAATTTCATCCATTATTCCTTAGCCATTTCCTTCATTATTTCATAATTGTCTATTCTATATATTGAGGAACATTGACCTTCAGAAGGGGGAAAAGTTTAGGTTCCCCAAAAAAAGTTATTGGGGTTAGGAGAACTTGATCAAAAGCTAATTCTTAAAGGACCAAATCCTTGTAGAGAAACAAAGATTAAAAAGAGATGGTACAGAGCAAGTTTATCCTATCAACTCCTTATGATTCCTTGAAATAAGGGGAAGGAGTAATAGGAAAAGTAAATGCTACTTCAGCTAAGATGTCTCCCAAGGGTGGAGTGGCCCCAGTTTCCTTGGCCACATTTAGGATAAATATATCATAGGGTTAATAGTAGTTGTGTCCTTCAAATATGAGCTAGCCTGAGATGGGCTATGAGTATTTAGGGTAGAAGATGGTCTAGAAGGGGTTACAACTAAAAAAAATTTCCCCAAGCTGAGAGGAGCCAAAAAAGGTTTAGGAGGAGGGAAATAGGGAAATTTGAGGGGGAAGGGAGAATTAGGAATGAGAGTAGTAGGGGAATGGAATGAAGGGTCCTGGGAAGAATGTTTCTTAAACCAGTAAGGGGTGGGGGGAAGGGATAGCTTCTTACTTAGGAGGCAATTTTTGGTTGAGTGATTTAGAAAATCATAAGTTTTACATATTTTTAATCCCTTTCAAAATCTATGCATTGGTTTTAGACCTTGTATTTAGATTTAATCTTGATGGAGTGGATCAAGGGTTTATCAGTTGGGAAGAATACATAGACTCAAGTTGTTAGGAGCCTATGTCTAGATCTAGTCACAAGGTCAATGGAGATTGGTTGGCTGAGGGCCTTGGTAATTCCTAAAATAACCTTTGGGTCCTAAAATTACAAAGATAGATTTGATAGTTTCACCCAGATAGGACTACCTTCCATGACAGTGCTATCTAGATTAAATCCTACCTTCCATTTATGAATGTTAACTATGGATTTGCCCATAAACTATGGGCCTCTAGTGAGCATCCTAATTTAATATTCATAATGAGAGAGTTTAATGAGGAAAACATTCTTGGACATAGCAATAATGTCGATATGGCCATTTGGTCACCACTTGAAATTTGCCCACTTACAAAAAGAGTCAATATTTGGCCTAAAATTGCTGAATTTGGCCAAAATAGAGTTTGACAATGATGAGTTAATATGCTCTATGATAGAGTTTGGAACCTTGAGACATACCTCATTTCTATCACTAGATGGAACTAGAAAACAATATTCTAAGGGTTTTTTGATAGGACACTCACTGACCACCAAGTCAATCTATGAAATAGGTCTTTTCACTTTAGTGGAATCTGGGCCTATGATTGGTGGACCTTGAGAAGTTCCTTATGTAGGCACTAAAGAGTCCTTCAAGATCACTAGTGAAATAGTCACCACTGATGATACTATCAAATCCTGCATCGGATCCCTAGGCTACGACTCACCTTCTTCCCACCCATCACTCGCATTCAAAATTCCTCCAATAGTATTCCCTCCCATTGATCACATTCAAACAACTAAAATAAACTTTTTAGTTATTTTATTATTATAATATTTGATGATTTTGAGGTGTAACCTATTGAAGTTTTAACATTTTATAGATTCAATAAAGGTTGTGTGGTTAGAAAGTTTGACAAAATGTTGTAATTTTGATGTAAATATTATGTAATCATACTTTAATAGTATAGATTTTGGATATAGCAAGTACTTGATGTGTAAAGTCATTTGAAAAGCTTACTTTAGTCTATTTTGTTAAAATATGTTAGGTTAGACTTTAAATTCATATAATTATAGTATAAACTCATGTGGTTAGGTTGATGATCAACATGGTGAGGGAACTCCTTCTCGAGGTAGTTCTCAAAGCTAATATTTTCATGGTCATAGAGTTGATAACGTTTTTCCTTGGCCATTTAATCATAGAACTCACATATCCATTCATTTTGAGGCTCTAATCTCACATTTTAGAATGTAATTAATTCATTACCAGCTACTTCTTTATCTTTTCCTGGTAGTTGATATTTGAGAAGATCTTATGGAAGATATCATACTCGTAGATGAGGTACTCCAAGTGAGTCTTCTCATCATATGCACATTATTTTTCACCTTGATATACATAATGCTTCATTACCTAAACCTAACTTGCATAATGCTCCATTACTTGAAAAAATAGAGAATGTACTTAAAGCCACTGCCAATTTGCATACATGTTCACTTGTACCTCTTAATAGTATAATTACCTCTCCTAAACATGATATACTTGCTTCTTCAAGTAGGAAACATGCTATCAGCCCTATATCCTATTAATTCTCATTTACATGCCCAAATGGAATATGCTCAAGAATAATTCTCAAACAATGATTACACAAATAATAATCTTACACTCTATTTATTTCTACTATATCAAATCTATATAGGATTATATTTATATATGAAAAGTCTTTCCTATAATTGGGGAGATCATATCTCCACCACAATCTCTAAATCTCCCTATTATAACTCAAATTAATGACCAAAAAATCACCTTATATATTATTGTTATGCATAATAATAATAATATTAATAATAATACACCAAAAATATATTAATGTATTATTAGTTATTAAAAAATAATTACATTATAAATTAATAATTTAAATACCACACCTCAACATTCACCCCCTTATGAACATTATTAATCTTGGTCTACACCCCTTTAATGTGAGCATGGGGAGAATATACATCTTCAATAATTATCCCAAACAGAATTGTATGCTAATGCATACTTTTAAGTTTGCATACTACTATATGAATCTTGTTGTTTAGATCTTGTTACACATGACCACTACTATGCGAAGAACGCATCCCGCATTTATGCTATGTGACAGCAATAGACATGTCACTAGTTGATCATCTCCATAAAAAGGTAAGGTAGTTAAAGGATCTCTACAGTTAGAGGATTTTTGTAGTTAGTTGCCCTCATATACAACTATTTTCACATTCCATTATATCTACACTTTTCCTTTTCTCTAAATATTAGAGGATTTCTAAACTAGTAAGGGAATAAAAATACACACAATATTAGAAAATGAAAAATCATGAGGAATAAATCATCATTATCATCTTATGTAGTCTCTATTAATGCTTTTTTCCATTCAAATAAAAATAGCATATATAGTTTCCACTATCATTGAATAACTATCCTTAACATTAGTCTATTTGGTGCAAAGAACATCACACTAAAAAAAGAGAAAAACACACCACACAAAATTCACCAAATTATCTGGGCCCCACCATTGGTGACTAATGAGAGGCTCTAAAACTTTGAATTTATGTTTTCTCCATCTTTTAATAAAATAAGTTTTTCACTCATCTGATGAAGTCATGAAGCTCAATTTCATGTCACTTTGAATGAAATAGCACCCCCCCCCCCCATAATTTGGATGTATGACTTAAAAATTAGATGTATGACTTAAACATTATGATGATAGATGTAATTAATTTGAATTGATTTTGACAAATAACATAACAAAAATTACATCTATATAATTTGTAATAACTAGACTACTAACTATATATAATAATAAAGTGGGAAAATCTCAATATAAACAAAAAAAAATTTAAGCTAGACTTTAAAAAAAAGACTAATGTTATTCTAAATAAATCTCAACTCACTATTCTAAGAAAAATATAAAATTCCTATTAAAAAATTTCTCATAGATATTCTTTAATGTAACGTTGACATGCATGGGAAACATAAAAAACTACACCTATGTGGGGCTTGATGCACAGTTGGCAAGATTTGATGTTATGATTAAAGGAATGTGGTCTAAAAATGAACTGACACTACATCAATTAAATTTGATTTAGAATGCATACTCTGATGAAGATAACTACCATATGGATTTAGATTTGTAGGTATGGCTAGAGTGTATGAGATGTCATTATTATCAGCATGGATTTACAAAAATAATTTACATGCCAGGTGTAATAAGTTGATTAGTTGTAAGTTGAATCAATCTCAGAAGGACTCAAAAATGATTCAAAATATGTAAGAAATATCAAAAAAATGACAAGATTGGAATTTGTCAAAGGGTAAATGGTTGACACTGTGAATGATCAAATCTTGATATAGAAAGAACTCACTGAATCACTTCAATATAACATCTTTAATGTTGCATATCGATGGTATAAAATTTTAAATGACATCAATATTTATTGGATACACATTTAATTAAAATTTGATAGGGATGCACATGGATATAAAACTTCATAAGGATCGATAGCAAAATTTCCTTAAATTGTATGGTTGCTAAAGGTGAGGGTTCGACCATAGAAATAGATATGAATACAATAGTAGAATTTACCAATGAATCCTACAGGTTGAGTTTTATGGTGCATTGATTTTATTGAAATTTATAATGACAACTTGTATCTCTTGATCATCCTTTGCATGATACTATATAGGTGGCATTAAGTTCTAATTGATTCACTTTTAGTCCAAACTAAGTCATGATATGCCTTTCATTCTACAGGTGCTAAAATAATGTATTATCTACCTCTTAACTTAAATAGAATACAAACTAATTTTAAATACTCATAGAATAATTTTACCATCCAATAAAATCTCTCATCCACAGGGACAAAGAGCCAAGCAACTACCCCTTACCATCCTTAGGATTTCATTGCTCTACTACCATATATTGATTCTAGTTTATATGCCAAAACATAATACACTCTAGAATAATTCTCAGACAATGATTACACAAATAATAATCTCATACTTTGTATTATTTCTACTATATCAAATCCATACATAAATACATTTTTTATAGGAAAATTCTTTTCTATAATTAGGGAGATCATATCTTCACCATATTCTTTGAATCTTCCTATTATAACTCAAACTAATAACCAATAAATCACCTTGTATATTATTGTTATGCATAATAACAATAATATATCAAACAACTATTAACACATTATTGCTTATTAAATAATAATTACATTATAAATTAATAATGTGAACACCGCACCTCAACATATCCCAGCCTATAGTGATTAAAATTTTGAAAAAGGTTAAGTTGGAAGTTGATGATTTTGAGGACACAAAATTGGTGTAACTTCTCACTACACTTATGGAGTACATAGATTACCTGAATAATTTACGAACATCCATTTATTGACTTTTTTTTGGGTTCAAACTTAAATTGAATATTTGTTCATGTTGAATTTTTTTACTTTGACTTATTGTAGACCTATTGTGATATGGTGATACTTTGAGTTTTTGCTTATGATTTTGAAAATTTTGATGGGTATGACACTACTTTTTATGTGGATTGGAATGTTTGAGATTTATTGAAATTATATGGAAATGCTTATGATTTTTAATATTTTAAGTATTTAATTTTATTTAATTATTAGTATTTATTATGAATGTTATGTATTATTAAATGCTTATTTTTATTTTATTCTAATGAGTCACAGGGTCCCACCCATTAGAATTATTATTGGTTAAATTATTTACTTAGTTTGATCTTTTTAGATTTTATTAAGTCTAAATTTAAAGTTTAAGTTATAAGTTGACTAATTGAATTTTAAAAAGTTAATTAAAGTTAAAAATAACCAACTTTAAGTTAGTTATAACTTATTTGTAATTATCTCAAAAAGATTACTTTATAAATAAATCAAAGTCATAACAGAAAAGGAAGAAACATAATAGGCATTTAATAGCTCTAAGTTATTCAATTTCTCATCTTATTTCTTTCTCTGTACAAATAATCTATGGGATTAAATAATTATTTGTAGATATATCGAACAATACATTCTTTGATGGTGAAGGAACCTGCTTGTTTAGCACATGTATATCTAGGTTTCTTCTTTGGTTTATAAATCGATTATCTAAAGTCTATTAGGACTAATATCTTCTGATTATTGGAGTAATGTAGTCATATGTGCATAATCTCATATACCTGAACTGAATAAGGATAAATACCTCACTTCAAATTACATTTGTTGATCTCTCAATTGTAAATAATTATCTTTTTGATTTTTTTTAACACTAAAAACTTGTTTCTCAAATACATTTGCTACTAAGATGACTCTTATTTTTAGACTCACATTCTCTTCTATTTTTCTTTATTAGATTTAACCCTATTTTATCTTAAATTTAGTTATCTTAGAATAGATTCTTAATCCTTTTCTTTTATTACTTCATTTTAGTTTGTAGTTATTTTCACTTAGTTTACTATTATTTCATTTCATTATTATTATTCATTTAGTTTTATTTATTAATTCATATTTAGTTTTAAATTGTAGTTCATTTATTACCTATTAATTATATTATAATCTAATATATTTATTTTGGTCTTTTCATTTGTTTAAATTAAGTGTTTTGATTCATTTATTTCAATTTGTAAAATAACATAATTAGGCTAAAGTTAGAGATAATAGTGTTATATATATGCTAATTTACTTGATTTCAATAATTTTATAATTAGATTTTGTGTTTAGATTAATGTTCTATGTTCTTTATGTTCTTATATTAGTCAATAATTCAAAATTAGATTTAATTATCAGTTAGGATTAGATTAGAGTATGCTATATTGTCTATTTCTTATTTCATATAGGTTGTTTTTTGATAGTTTTTTTGTAGTTTAGATATTAATTCTTTATTTTATATGTAGCTTGTTGATTTCTTAAGTTATGCTAGTTTTTATTTCTATCTTGCTTTTTAGTTTTCATTTTTAGTTATTTTATTTATCTTTTAGTTATTTGGTTTCTTTTATTTGGACTTATTCTTATCTTAAAAGAGAAATCAAGAAGTTATAAAAATTTGATTAAATATAATTTGAAGGATCAAATATCTTTTCTTCAAGAGATTTTCTTGTTTATAAGATTTCTCTATCGAATAGGTTAGATTACATACTTATAATTTGATTCTTATTATTTGATATTTAAGTGATATTTGATTTTTGAATATTAATTAATCACTACATAATATTTGACTTGTTATTTATTTCCAACATCATTTTAAAAATCTATTCTATATATATTTAGAATCAATTTTATTCCTTAGACCCTTATGATTAGATTGTTACTATTCCACCTTAACTGTCATGATAGGCAAAAGGATTGATTCATTGGTGTGATATTTTTCATCATCAAAACATTTGGTGACTATATTGGGGATCAATTTTTTTTAAATATTATTTTCTTTTATGCTTTATTAGTCTTATTCATGACCATTGGAAGTTCACCTCTAATCATTCAACCATTTATTGATATTGTTGATGATCAAATCGATGTTGCTTTTAATCTAACTCATTTTTATTGGTATAATAAACCTTATAATTTTCCCTGTATTATTGACGTTATAACTAGGGAAGACGAAAAATTAAAAATTAGTGGTATATAAGTGAGTCTCACATGTGAAACACAATATCATATCAATAAAATTAATCATTGTATTAGGTAATAAAGAGAAAAAATATTGCTTACTAATCCTCAACCTAGAGTTTATTTTCTTTATAATTATTTCCACTCTAAAGATTTAATTATCCCTACTGACCCTAATATAAATACACTATTAAATAATCAAGGTCAAGTACTAGAATTTTTTGAAACTTCTAATTAAAGAATAAGTACAACAAATTCAGCAAGCATACCAAAAAGTTTGAGACCTGATTCCAAACCTCTAAAATAATAGAATTCAAATTGAAATAATTTATAATGAATTATATTTTGATGATGATTTTTCTCAACCATTAGTGAATCCTTAGATTCATGGAAATGCTATTAGCATTGGTGTTCATCCATGTAAACTTCCTTCATTAAATAAATTTAATATTCTTATATTTTTTGTATGTCCTATTGAATCTTGGAAAGATCATTTATATGCCTTTAAGTAAAATTTTCTTACTCTTGGTATTGTGAATGAAAAAATCTTTCTTAAAGTTTTCTCACAAACATTAGAAGGTAAAGTTTATCAAGCTTTTATTAGTCTTTTTACAAGTGTCGTTAGTACATGGAATGATATAGAAGAGTGGTAAAAAAAATTCTTTGAAAAATAAAAAAAAAATTTAGACTTAGTTAATGAATTAGTTAATATCTCTATTAATTTAAGTGAAACAATTTACAAATTCATAAGTAGATTTACTAGATTATAGAACAATATTTTACTTGATGTTTGACTTTCAAGAAGATTGACTAGATTATATTTTGTAATACTTTGCATTCAAATTATAAATAGATTTAGAAGAAAGATATATTACATATTACAATAAGATTGTAAATTTTTGTATTAAATATGAAAAGAAATTAAAATGTGTTGGTTTAATGAGATAACTATAGCAAGTTCAGATTTTGATAATACAAAAAAATCAAAAGCCTTTCATAGTCTTAGCCATGTTCTATCACCATCAAACATCAACTTAAAGATAAGCCATATACATTAGGTAAATCTTTCCTTCTTCAAAAATTTAAATCTAAATAAAAAATTCATAATTATAATGTATGTGAATTAGATCATGATCCTAGTACTTGTATAGTTGTGCAAAAATTTAAAAGATATATTCAAAGAAAGGATAATATCTTTTTTGATCTTGTTGATAATATAAACATGTGTAGATCTAATGAATCTTTAGATGATGTCAAAATTGTAAATGATTATATTATCAATACTAGACCAAGACATAATTGTAATCAAAAGGATAATTCTAACATAAATAATAATCGGTCATCTTCTTCTATAAATCATGATAAAAGTAAAGGTATATAGAATAATGTTACATATGATAATGTTGTAATTAATTTCCAACAAAATAAACCTTTATCAACTAGTTTTAATACTCCATAATATATTTTTATAAGCCCAAAAACTATGCTCATGCATAATCCAAATGTTGGTGATTATAATATTATTGATGATTTGGCTACTATTAAAGTATGTTTTTCATTATTATAGGATACTAGTTTTATCTAGATAACTTGACAAAATTAATGATGCCATTAAATATTTAAATTTTAAGGATGTGTTAGGATTTCAAGAAGAAACAAAGAATAATGAACAATCATAGTCAATTATTTTTGCTCATATTTATGATCCCCCTATTGATTGCATACCTCTTTTTTATGTATCAATCAAAATTACTAATAATATTATCCATAATTATATTCTAGGTACTAGTACTTCTAAGAATATAATACCTAAATTTATTACTAATCAATTGAATATTTCTTATGAAATTGATAATAAGAAACTTACAAGTTTTAATTCATGATAAACTAAGAGTTATAGTAAATTACATGATATTTTTATCAAAATTGCATGAGATGAAAGAATTAGATGTATGGCCAATGTTCAGGTATTAGCTATTCCTAGTAATTATGTTATACTTTTATGAATAGATTGATTAAAATCAACTAATGCTTTCATAGGAAAGGACACAACTTGGGTTCTGGTGAGTAATGAGATCACTTTTATATAAAGAAAAGAATGGTTTAGTAATAATTTTGATTTCATTCATACTATTGTTGTTTATATGGAAACTAGAATTAGTAATTATGAGCTATTAACCTTAGATGAACCTAAAAACAACAAAATACCTTTTCTAGAGATAGTTTATGGTCTTTATATTTTGGCAAGGCATGTTTGAACATGGTAATGGTGATGAAATCTATTTAATTTCTCTAGTTGGTAGAATATTTTGTTATGCTTACAAATTATCTTTTCTTAATACTAATAATATGATAGAATTTGAAACTCTATGTTTAGGTTTAGAAAAGGTAATTGAACTTAACATTAAATAATTTAAGTCTTTGAAGATTTAGATTTATTTATTAGGCAAGCTAGAAAGGTTTATACAACTAACACTCAAAAGGTTTGAGATTTATTTAAAAAAATTGAAGCCTTTAATATTAATCATAGAATTAGAGAGTTTAGCTAATAGGCTAATTATTTTTTCTTCAAATCCTACTCTAAGTGAAAGTGAACCAATAGTTAACTTCTCATGTTATGAAGTTTTAAGACCTAAAATTCTTTATTTGAATAGAAATAGGCCTATTTTTTATTGTGATGAATATATTGACTCTTTTTTTAAAGTTAATTATTTTGATTCTAATGATTACGTGCTAATTTTTTATGATTATATATACTTAATTACTAATAAATTTTGTATTGATTTAGTTAGTCTAGAATCAATGTTCACTTTGAATGATCAGCCTAGGATTTCATGAACTAAAAATCCATAAATGAGAATAATTAGTGAAATTATTCCTATTAACCTTGGTATTGAAGAAGATCTTAAATTTTTATATTTTAGAATACAATGTACGCTTGATAAAAATATTAAGTTTATTAAAATATTCAAAGAATTTATTGGTGTTTTCATTTGGTATTACAAATATCTAAAAGGTTATGATACCAACATAATTATACATGATATTCCTATAAATCTTGGTATAAAACTTTTTAGGTAAATAATAATAATAATAATAATAATAATAATAATAATAATAATAATAATAATAATAATAATAATACCTTTTTTGGAAGACACCATCAACAAAGATCTTGATAAGATGCTTGATGGTGGTGTCATTTATCTAATACAATATTCTGATTGGGTAGCTAATCTAGTATCTATATAAAATTAAAATGGTGACATTAGGTTATGTGTATATTTCAAAGATTTAATTAAGGCTATTGTAAAAGACAATTTTCCTCTTACTAACATGAATCAATTCTTGCAACATATTTTAGGATCTAAAATGATGTCTTTACTCTATGAATTTTATGATTGTAATCAAATATTTTTAAAATCTAGATGATAGATATAAGACAACATTTACTACTCGTAGAGGATATTTATTTTGAACAGGATGAATTTTGGTCTCATGAATGTAGGTGCCACTTTTTAGAGAGCTATGCATGTGGATTTCAAGGACTTAATTGGCATAGTCATTCACATCTACTTAGATGATTTAAATATTCATTCAAAAAAGAGAAAAAATATATAGAATATATTTGTGAAGTTTTCACAAGATGCAGGAAACATGATATTTCTCTTAATCCTAAGAAATATATTTTTGGTGTTACTAAAGGTAAATTGTTAAGGTATATAATTTCAAAATTGATCTTGAATGTATAAAAATAATTAAAAAATTACCACCTCCTAAAGACCAATCTTGTCTTAGATATTTATTTGTAAAAATAAATTTTGTTCATAATTTATATCACATTTTGTTGATAAATCCAATCCATTACAAATTCTATTAAATAAAAACTAGTCATATGCATATGATTCAAGAGCAGATTTTGCTTTTAATAATACTAAGAATGACATTGCAAATGCACCTATACTTTCAAAACTTGATTTGACCAAATCTTTTATTATATATATAAACATAACTAATAAAGTCATAAGTGTTGTAATTACTAATAATGAATAAAATCCTATTTGTTATATGAGTCAAGTCTTAAAAGATATAGAAACCAAGTACCCACTTATCGAAATTTTTATTTTTGCATTATTTTCTTCTTTGATCAAATTTTGCTATATTTTTATGGGTAATAAGGTTATTTTGAGATCTAATGTACCTTTTCTTTATTTATATTAAAACAACCATCCAAGAAAGCATAAAAAAGTGGATTTTAAGGATTCAAGAATATGATCTTAAATTTGAAAATCCAAGACTATAAAAGGTAATGATTTAGCAAAACATTTGGCTGAAAATGCTTCTTCTAGTATAAACATTTTGGTTTTATCTATTGATGATCATTTATGTGCTAAAACTCATTTTTAATCTATGAAAGTTGATGATTTCTCTATAAATTTTAAATTTGATCACAAAATGAATGATTGAGATTACTAATTGGTTAAATATGACTAGTATCATGATTTAATTTAATATATTTAAAATCAATCATGTACTAGTAGTTTAGATAAAAGGCAAAGACAATATTTAAGAATTCAAGCTTTGAAATTTTATTTATTAGACAACTTTCTATTTTATATAAATAGAGATGACATTCTATTAAGATGCACAACTCATGCCCAAACTCATAAAGTAATTAGAGGATGTCATGAAGGTAGTTGTGGTTATCATTATGTATTAAAAAATACTGCTTATAATATTTTACATGTAAGTTATTATTTATTTACATTGTTTCAGTATGCTTATAAGTTGTTTTTTTCATGTAAGCCTTGTCAATTATTTTTTGGTAGGGATAGGTTACCAACAATGCCTTTAAATCTTTCTATTCTTGAGAAGCTCTTCACCGAATGGAGAATTGATTTGATATCAAATATTCATCCTCCTTATTTAGTTGGATATAAGTATACTTTTATTGATGCTAATTACTTTATGAAATGGATTGATTCTAAAGCATTAAAAATTTTAGTTATAGTTGAAGTCATTTCATTTTTTAAAATTTAGATATTCTTTAGATTCAGAGTTTCCTATGAAATTATCTTAGATAAAGGTCCTCAATTTATTTCAAATAAATATTTAAGATTTTTTAGGATGTTATTTTAATATTTTGAGTCATTATTCAAAGTATTATCTTCAAGGGAATGATCAATCTAAATCTATAAATAGAATTTTGATTTCTATAATGAAATAAATAGTTTGTGAGAACAAAAAGAATTGGCATCTAAGTATTTTTGAAGTGTTATGGGTCGATCATATAATTGTTAAAGTGGCTATCAGTTACTCTCCTTTTATGTTAGCCTATGGATTTGAAGCCACATTGCCTATTAAACTTAAAATTTCTTTTGCTTGTACTATTTTATAATGCTTTTTAGAAGATACAAATTTGATAGAACAAAGACTTAATAATTTGATAGCCTTAGATGAAACCAAATCCATTACTTTACAAAAGTTTAAAAAGGCTAAGAAAAAATTTAAAAAGTTATTTGAAAAAAAGGTTTATAGTAAATATTTTAAAGTTGGTGATTTTGTTTTCTATTGGGATAACGTACATGAGGACTTAGTAAAGCATCATAAATTTGACTCTCTTTGGTTTGGTCCTTATAAAATTGTTATTGTTTTTGGAAATAATACCTTTCACTTACAAGATTTGGATGGAAATTAGTTGCATTATTCAATTAATGGACATCATTTAAAGTTATTTTATAGATAGTTTCCTTGGCTTTTTCTTGTTTTCTTTTTGGTTTTCATTTTTTAATTTTCTTTGGTTTTAGTTGTTAGTTATTTGTTTTCTTGTTTGTTGTATCAACATTTGTTTTAATAATAAAATTATTCATTATTCTAATGAGAAAGTATTGTGAGAACTGTCATATCATTGTAAGTTTTTAATTACTTTAAATATTCTCACATGATCATTCTATTTTTTTATTTATGATTATAACATGAATTGAATATATGTGTTAGAAGCATTACTAAAGTTTTAGAATTTATATTCAAGACTATGTATTGGTTATTTATCCAGTTTGAATCTCCTTATTTAATCTAACCATTTAGTTACGCTAGGCTAGATGAATAATTCATCACTTATCAAATTTATCATTTTCAAATGGGTTTGCACATAGATGCTTAAGAAATTATCAAAGTTGGATTTTACTCTCAAGTTAATTGGTTCTTAAAAGATAATTTATAGTTGTAACCCAATTTTACAAATAAAAATAGACAACAAGATCACCAATGTTAATCCTAATTTTTTTATCACTCCCTTTCTTTTCTAAGGGTGTTATCATGTTTCTGACTCTACCATATAGATGACCTAGTGTAATGGATTTTAAAATTATGGTGGGGACAAACTCATTTGCATATAATCTAATATGCATTTTTTTGGTACATAGGTAGACATTTAATTACTATATTTGAATGATTTTTTTTAAATTTTAATGTTAATTAAGTGGTTTTGAAATCATAAGTTTATTATAAATGAAATAGGTTTTAGTATCAATCTCTAATGTTTTACAGAGGTAACCTACAATGTATACATTATTTTATGATAACAACAATGTTTTGCATGAACTTGATAAAATGTAGGCTTAGTGTTGAATCAAAAAAACATAGTATTATCATACTATATTATAAAACTCAATCATATTTGAAGTGATTAAAATTAGTTATATACATATTCAGTTAATGCTCTTGAAAATTCATGTATTCAGATTTTGTTTGTTATCAACATGTATCTTCAAAAGACATAAAATGCATTGTTAGGAGTTCTAGATTTTATTGATTTGATAAAAAGGTTTTAAAAAATGATTTTAAAGTTTTGACAATAGTTATATTATTATGACATATATGTTTTGAATAAATATGATTTATGCCACATAAGTTTATAATATTTTTTAATATTTTAAAACCCTAAAACCTAAGGAATAATGACCTGGGCTATAAACATTTTCTAGACTTGGATGTATTTCTTGATAATTATATATAATTTACTACCTAAATGGTAATGTTAACATTACCTAGTTATAATTTGTACACTTTGATACATTCACTTCGAATATGGTGTCATGGGTTAATTATCATGTTGAATAAGGTCCTAAATTAACTGATGTAATGGTGATCATGTTAAATTTGCATAGTTTGAGACATTATTAGAAGTTTTAAATAATGATTCATCCTAGATTTGGTAGTGAATGAAATAAATTAATCACATTCTCAAGGTTTGAATTGATGTATTTAGCATATTATTGACATTTAATTTAGGATACTTGCCTTAGTTTGTGGGATTTGTGATTTATTTGGTAATCAAGAAAATAACTCACTAAGTCATTTTATAAGCTTCTAAGTCTAATGATAATGATTGGCAAGTTGGTAGAAGTTTTGAAAGCTAATATCATATGAACATGTCATCTCAAATAATAAGTGTTAGTTATGATAATATTAAAGTGGTAAATTTCATTTTATTTATCTCATTTGATTTCAAACTTGTTGCAGAAGAAAAACCTTGCTTGGAAACATTGTTGAAGGATCAAGGAGAATGCCATAAGATTCGATAATATTTTCATGTAAATCTGACAAGGTATTCTTTAGTTGTTTTCTTAGTTTGAAGATATAATATTGAATTCATGGCTCATATGTTTATATTTTCCACATGGATTTGCATATTACCTTCCCCTTTGTTGGAAGTCTGAGTTAGTTTTGAAAGACATGGTTTCATTAGATTTCAACGAACTTGCATGCAGTTTGATTTTGTTTCATTGGACACATAAGAAAATATGTTGACCATTCAATTTTAAATTTATGATATGGTTTAAATTTTGGATTTGATAGTATATAATTTCATCCTTAATTATCTTTGTGTTTGGTTTTACTTAATGAGGATATTTAAGTAATTAGTAATTATCTAAATAAATATTCTAGTTTTATCATGCATACACTTTCTCATTAATAAAATATTTAGTCAATCCATTTTTTTGATAATATTAAGTGGTGATTTTTATGGTAATACATGTTAATGATATTTATCATGCACAAATGATTATTTTCAAGTTATAATACTCCATGTATGTAGTTGGATCTTACTTTTGTTAGATACATAAAATGGGTTTTGATTATTTAATTTTGATGACATATATGTTTTTAAATGATTGTTTTTATCTAGAACATGGCTCAACTTGACATTGTGTGTTATGTTTTTATTCATTTTAAATTAATTTCACTAGTTTTGAATGGATAGTTTAAAGGAATTTAATTTGTTAGTCCTGCATGCATTCTAGTTCAAAGAAATTATTATCACATTTTATATATGAAAATATATGATAAAATTTTATATTGCATATAGAATATAAAATATCCAGGAAAGCTTTAGTGGTTATATGGTTTAAAAATAGTCATGATTTGTGTACAAATAATAATAAATCTGATATTGACACAAATATCTGGAAATTTGATTCAATAGTATTTTATAATAAATTTTTTGAATTCATTTTGAGGATAACAATAATGATGTTTATAATGACATTTTGGTGTTAACCTAAGAGGATACATGATGCTTAGAGTAATGAAAAGGTTATATAGAAGATGTGTGTTGTATGGTTTTTAGATTGTCAAAGTTTATTTGTGTCTTAATTTATGAGATATTTAAAGAAATATATTATCTAATAATTAGTCACAAGATTGGGATTTTGAAGATATAATTGAGTAAGGTATTTCTAGATTGTATTTGTTGGTAGGATATTTCAAGGTCTATGAATTTTGAGAGATGATATTTGGTTATTGAGCTTGTTTATTCTTACATGATTTGATTTTTATAAGGATTTCCTCTGTGCATAAGAGTTTCAATAGTTTGGTCAAAATGGAAAATGTCAAGCTTAATTGCTATTTTGATTATTGTAAGATTTGGTGATTTTGAAGTGAAACTTGTTGAAGTTTTAATAGTTTATAGATTCAGTAAAGGTTGTGTGGTTAGAGATTTTAACATAATGTTGTAATTTTGATGCAAATATTATGTGATCATACTTTGACTATATAAATTTTGAATATAGAAAGTAATTGATGTGTAAAGTCATTTAAAAAGTTTATTTTAGTATATTTTGTTAAAATATGTTAGGATGGACTCCAAATTCATATAATTCTAGTAGAAATACATGCGGTCAGGATGAAGATAAACATATTGAGGAAACTCTTTCTTGAGATAGTTCTTGAGGCCAATATTTTTCATGGTCATAGGGATAATAAAATTTTTCCTTAGCTATTTAACCGTGGAAATCATGTATCCATTTATTTTGAGGTTTTTGATCCCACATTTTGGAATGCACTTGATTTATTTCCAACTAGTTCTTTGTTCTTGCATAGTAATAGAGGTTTGAGAAGAGCTTATGGAAGATATTGTCTTCACAGATGAGGTAATCTAATTGAGTCGTCTCATCATATGTACATTATTTTTCAACCTGATCTATGTAATGCTTCATTTTTAAAACCTAATCATCATAATGCTCCATTACCTGAACAAATAAAGAATGTACTTGAAGCCATTATCAAATTGCATATGCATTCACTTGTACCTCTTAATACTAGAATGTCCTTTCTTAAACTTGAAATACTATCTTATTAAATAAGGAAATGTACTAGTATCCCTATATCCCAACCTCTAGTGACTAAGAAATTTAAAAAGGTTTAGTTAGAAGTTAATGACTTTGATGGCATGAAATTGATGGAATTTCTCACTACACCTATGGAGTACACAAAGTACCAGACTTATAAAGGAGCATTATTTATTAACTTAATTTATGGTTCAAACTTAGATTGAATATTTTTTCATATTAAATATTTTGACCTTGACTTGTTGTATTCATTATGTGATATGGTGATACTTTGAGCTTATGCATGACAATTTTGATGGACATGACACTACTTTTTTTGTAGATTGGAATGTTTGATATTTACTAAATTTATAAAGAAATGCTTATGGTTTTCAATATTTTTAATATTTAATTATTAGTATTTATTATGAATTTAATGTATAATTAAATTCTAATTTTTATTTTATTATAATGAGTCATGGGCCCCCACCTGTTAGAGTTATTATTGATTTATTATTTAATTGTTTTGATCTTTTTAGACTTTAACAAGTCTAAATTTAAATTTTAAGTTATAAGTTGACTAATTGACTTTTAAAAGTTAATTAAATTTAACAATAACTAACTAACTAACAAGTATTAGTTATAGCTTATTTGTAACTATCTTCAAAATATTACTTTATAAACAAATCAAAGTCACAACAAAAAAAGGAAAAACATAGCATATATTGAATAGCTCTAAGTTATTCAAGTTCTCATCTTAATTATTTATCTATGATTATAATATTTGAGATTAAATAGTTATTTATAGATAGATGAACCAATACATTCTTTGATGGTGAAGTAATCTATTATTTAGCGTAAGTATATATAGGTTTCTTGTTTGATTTATAAATTGAGTATCTAAAGTCTATCAGGCCTAATATCTTCTTGTGATTACAATAGAAGAAGATATTCATATATGTATAATCTCATATATTTGACTCTAGTAATGATTAATAATTCACTTTATGTGAAATTTTTTGATCTCTCAGTTGTAACTAATTATCTTTTTTAATATTGTTTGTACTGAAAACTTGTTTCTCAAAATAAATTTCTTCAAATTTATATTAAAACAACTCTTACTTTTAGATTTGCAATCTTTTCTATTTTTATTTATTAGATTTAATCTTGTTTTATCTTTTATTTATTTATTTATTTCATAATAGATTCTTAATCTTTTTATTTTATTACTTCATTTTAGTTTGAGTTCTTTTTACTTAGTTTATTATTATTTCATTTTAGTACTATTATTCGTTTAGTATTATTTATGATTTCATCTTTAGTTTAAAATTACAATTCATTTATTACTTGTTAAGTCTTTTATTATCTATAATATTTATTTTATTTTTTTCACTTGTTTAAATTAAGTGTTTTGATTCAGTTATTTTATTTTATTTTATAATTATATTTTTGTCTATTTAGATTAATATTTTATAGTATGTGCATTCTTAGATTAGTCTTTTAATTCAAGCTTATATTTAATTATCAGTTAGGATTAGATTAGAGCATGTTATATTAATTGTTTTTTGTTTGTAGAGGTTATTTCTTGATAGTTTGTTTGCAGTTTAGAGATTAATTCTATCTTTTATAGGTAGCTAGTTGATTTCTTAAGTCATGTTAGTTTTTATTTTTGTCTCTCTTTTCAATTTTTATTTTTCATTATTTTATTTATCTTTTAATTTTTTAGTTTATTTTCTTTGGACTTATTTTGAGCTTAAAAGATAAATCAATAAGCTATAAACAATTTGTTTAAATAGAATTTAAAGGATCAGAGATATTTCTTTCAAGAGATTGTCTTGTTTATAGGATTTCTCTATTAGATAGGTTATATTACACACATAACTTGAGTCCTTTTATTTGATTTTTAAGTGATATTTTATTTCTAAATATTAATTTATCACTACACAATATTTGACTTACTATTTATTTTCCATATCATTTAAAAAACCCCTTCTACATATCTTTAGGATCAATTTTAATTCTTAGACCCTTATGATTAGACTATTACAATTCCACCTTAACCTTCATAATAGGTGAAAGGGTTGATTTGTTGATGTGAAAATTTTCATCATCAACAAAACCCCCCTTATGTTGTATCGATAAGTTCTTTAAGGTACTCAACGCAAGTCCCCATGTTACTAAAGTCATATATTGCCAAAGTGGGTTTGGAATGAAAAGTTGGGGTCATATAGGGGTTGGTTTGGTAACCACTAGAAGGAATGGAGGAGTCCTAATAAGGTGAAGTGGAGTAGGCTAAAAAATAGTTATATGGCTGAGTTGATTTTGAATATATTTAAAAGTTTAGAGGAATGTTATTAGATATAGGAGGTATGGTAGTTTTTTGTAGTGGGTTACATGTGTTTTGTACGTAACCTGATGTTATGTAAGGTGGGACATAGTTTATCTAAGATGAGGAGTGTATATTAGAGGCACATATTTTTAAGGTGTAAATAATAGTGAATCATTGGCTACCACATCATTTTGTAAAGGTGGAGTGTAAGTGTATACACCTCCCATTGGGGTTTAAATGGGTTCTTGATAAAATAAATGGGATTTATAGGTGTTAGGGTTGGGTACCCCATGAGTAAAGATATCCACAAGAGGATGGTGAGAGACATGGTTTGGTTGGATTATTAATTCCTACTATGGCTAAATCATATAAGCTTGTTGTCATGGTGTTAGATAAGTCAGTGCTTGGATGAGAGAAGGAGAGGAATGAGATAGTGTATGATAATTTGGGCCCACATCCCAACCTAGAACTTAATTATTGTTCTTTAGGTCATGATGCAACTCACCAGGGTGTTAATGAGTTATTTTAGGCCTATGTTGATGCTAAGCTTAAGGATGGGTAGTATGAAGAGGTTGGTTTGGGGTGGGAGCCCCAGGGGTAGCTTGAAGAGGTTGGTTTAGTGTGGGATCCCCAAGGGTAGTGTTTTCAATTTGTACATGTGGGTCAAAGGCATCATGACTCCTACTAGGAAGGTGTATGGTCACTTGCATATGATTGACCTCATCCTCTAAGTGATAGATCCTTATTAGGTGATGATCATATTTAGATATTATTTTATGTCTGGGCTTTGTAAGTTGATAGATGGCCTTATGGTCATATGAGGGGTGATCATGCCTCCCCTAGTAAGGGTCATAGTATTATAATTAGGGTGGTTACTCAAAGTTTTAGATACATCTCATATTTCTTAGATGGAGACCCCACTCCTAGTTGAAGTGTTAGGATGAGAGTAATCATAGATTTGATAGTTTATATTGGTATCAAATGTTATGTTGTTCTAATTTAACAATGATGGCTCACTATAGTTGAGTTGGAGTCCCCTATGGCCTTCTAGGCCAAGAGATCCACCTATGTCCTATTTAGACATATTTTTGGGGTATGTATACCCATAAAATAAATGAAAAGAGGAGGGAAGGTAGATAAAGGAGAAAATATAGTGAAGAAAATTGGATACAAAAAGGATGAAGTCCTTCATTTCAATTTCACCAATTTATATGCACAAAAATAACACATGTTAAAATATGAAATTGACTCCCTAAGGTTAGGCTAAGGTAGCCGATGTGATGGATGGGATATGGATTGGGTTGGTTGTTAGGTAGAATGGGATTTAAAATGGGTGTTGTAAATATATTCTCATGAAAAAACCAAAATACCTCAATAGCATCTCGATGCTCATTAAGATCATCAATATTTTTTTAAATAAATCTCCATGGTCCTTTAGTTTATTATATCATAAGAAGGTGAAGCTCCTAGTCGATTCTAGCACTAGGGAAGTGGTGGAGATTAGGTTGAATGGCTCACAAGAAAAGGTCTACTCTATTAGCTTGACTATGCTTGATAAATTTCATCCAAAAGATGTGAATGATACAAGATGAGACTAAAACTGAGGAGAAGAAAGAGGTATGAGTGGGAAAATAGGCTTGTGTAATGTTGTAGTGATGACCTTTGTTCTGAGGAAGGGGAATGATAGGTGGATCAGGAATTTATTCTTGTTCATCCAAAGTAGCCAAGGAGTAAATGATAAGAAGGGGAATCAAAATAGAATTGAAACCCTCATATCTTAACTCAATGTTAATATTAGATTGTAAGGAAACTATGGGACTAGGTCTTATAATCCTAGGGAATAAACTATGGTAGACAAGACTTGGTGTCTTGGGAAGGGTCATTCAAAGGAATATAGGAAAAAAGCAAAGATAGAAGTGTATGATATTGTTTAGAAAATGGATTGTGGTGTATACTTCCTGTGATGTTTTAAGTAAGGCTTTGTGTAGGGTTCTTGTATGAATTGTAAAGACTTGGATGGGGATTGGATTATTACACATGTTTGTCAAGGATTCTAATGATATCTAGGTGCTTGTGTGTGTTGGTAAGGCTTATTGACACTTTTTTTAATTTTATTTTTTGTTTTTGACTTGTTTTTGGTTTTATGGAGATAAATGTTTACTTGTTGGATTTGAAATGATGAAATAAAATAAATGACAAAATTGAAATTAAATGAACATAAAACTTATTTTTACCCTTTTTCAATTATTCACAATGCGTGCAAAGGAAATAGAAAGAAACCTACACTATTATGAAAAGTGTTGATTTTTAATAGCTTTATCTAGATGCAAACTAGGTGGTGGTGTTTTTTTAATTTTTTTTTTATATTGGATGGATTACATATGTAGTCATGTATTCTAAATACATAATTAATGCAAAAGGAAATTTATTCTAAAACAATAATGTGACAACACTATTTTTTACTTTCTTTGTATATAAACAAGGTTGTTAAATGATTTTATAAAGAGAGAAAAAGAATATAAATTTTTATTTTTTATTTTATAAATATGACAAAAATACTTGTAATCTACCAACACAAATAATAATAAGAGATATTATAGCTTTATTTGTGTACCTAATGTTGTCTAAGTTCTTGTAATTGACTAGTTGGTTGTTTAGAATGCAAGAAACTTGTTTTGATATTAGAAATGAAATATTACATTAGCTGGAAATGTTTTGATAATTTAATAAAATCTTCATATGAATGGTTTGTGAATTTTTTTGCTAATGAAGAGAAAGTAAATCTATTTGAATGTAAGCATAATCAAGCTAACTATAATTTATTTTTGGTAGTAAAGACAATGAAAAGAAATAAATCTATCTCCCTATCAAATTTTATCTTTTATGAATAATGAAACTAATCTAATGCAATAAAAACTACACTAATATAATCTAAAAAATAAACAATACTAAAATCAAAAGAGACTCCAACCTGACCAAGGCATAGATCAGCTAGAATGCATGTAGTATGTTTATAAAAGAATCCTTAGTATGATAGCTCTTTTTATCCTTGTGTGGATTTTGGAAACTCTCTAACTATAGGATGACCAAGATATATAAAAAATGGGTAATAAGAGGAGACACAACCACAAATAGAGAGAATTTGAACTAAGGTTGACTAATGCTCTAGCTTACAAAGACTGAGTTGTTGAATCAATAACACTTTTACATCTGTGGAAATATACATGACATAAAAATAATATAGGTTGGACCTTTAAAAAATTGTATCAAGTATTTCATTCCAATATATTTATAATAAAAATTTATAATGTAAATTTTTGGATCTAAAATCAAGACAAAATGGATTTTTGGTATATAGAGTTGGGAGCCTACATGGGGGAGTTCAATTGATCTCAACTAGAAGTTTAACTTGAGATGAACTAAAAATGATTGAAAACATATGAGGGAGTGAGTTGGGATTGATTAGAGGAAAAAATGGGATGGAGTGAACAAGAAACTTGAAAAAAAAAATGCAAAACATGTCAAAGAATTATTTTTAGGAGATAATTTTGGAAGATGTTACAATGGGATAGAACTATTGCTTTATGTAGGGGTAGTTATGAAATCACCACTCTAAGTGATGGAACCACCAACCTAATTTAAAAATACACCCTTATTTTAATACAAAACTACTAAAAACTCCACCTATATTACAAAACCATCATGATGGTTGTGTAATTGGAGAAAAAAGTTCTGTAATGGAGAAGCATGGTTTCATCACCTAGAGCAATAATTTCATCCTACATGGAAAGTTTATGAAACAAGATGGAAAGAGATATAAAATTAAAAATAAAGGAGACCAAATGGGGTCAAGGGAGAAGTAAGGAAGTATAAAGATGAATAATAGATAGAGATATCCCTTATGAGCATAAAACTATAGATCATTGCATCATCATCAAATTTGTATCAGGAGTGTCACACTATATAAAATTTATGTGCATATAGGGACTATGAGTCTTTATTGATGTCAATTCCCTTCAACCTTGTTATGTCATACCTAAAAATATACAAAATGAAATGTCTAATTCTTGTTTTCCCATTTCCATTTTCTTTATCTACTATGTGCCCTCCCCTTGGTGTTTGGCAGAGCTCTCATTTGACCTTCTGATCTTAGATGTATGGCTCAAGTAAATTTATGCCCCTAAATTTTCCCAACATGAAGAGAAAGTAGTATACACCTTATAAAATATTCAAGAGTGGAAAATGACATTGGATAGCATTTCACTTCATTCTAGTTATGTGGTTTATAATAATGAGTAAGTTTCATATACTTAGAATGCTCACTAACTCTACATCTCATGCATTCTGGCAAATTTTTAATTTTGAAGTGCCTTAAGTGATGTTTTTTATATTTATTAGTATAAGTATTTGGTTAAGTGATGTTTGTTATATTGATTTTGTTATTTTATGGTATATTTTTAGGGATGAGGGGAGGGTGTTAATGAATATTGTAGATATGGTATTCAAAGTGGTGAATAAGTTTACATTCTAAGTAACCAAATATCCTATTGGAATGGATGATTTTTTACAAGATTTTGAAATAAGCACACTTGCATATGTCGAGAGTGAGGATAATGTACAAATTGTGTTGATCATGGGAATGGGTGGCATAGGTAAAACCACCCTTGAAAATTAGTTGTACAATCACAAAAGCAATGCCTTTTATAATTATATTTTTATATTTAAAGTGTGAGATGGTTCAAAAAGAAATTATTGAAGACGTTGGTTCCCAAGATCAAAAATTAAACTTCAATAATAGTGAAAAAGGTAGAGGAATTTTATAAATTCATTTGACATCTCTTTTTTCTCATTATTTTGGATGATGTGGATCATGAAAACCAACTAGATGCTATGTTATCATAAATAGATTACCTTGGTGTTAAAATATTAAATATTACCCCTACCTACCACTATCAGCAGTTGTCATGGCTCCAAAAATCTCCCACAACTGTTTGAAATCAATAAATTCATTTATGCATGTAGTTTGAATTTTGAATTAGTTTGAAATCATTTATCTAAGCAGGAAGGTAGGTAAGTAGGTGAAGATAAAAAGATAATAGAGACAAAAAGAGAATGTAAGAAGAGAGTTAAAGAGAATATACATGCATCAGCAACAATAATATATGAAAATAGAGAAGAAAAGAGAAATACAAAATAGATGAATGTATGAGACAATAGTTTGCTTAAGGTAAGTGGATAGAAGTATAGAATAAGACAAAATGAGAGAATAGTTCGAAGAGAATATAGTTTTCAATGTATTAGCAGTATATAGTCAAAAAATATAAATAGAGAAGTAACCTATGAGATAGTACAATAGAATATAATATTTTGAATTTGTTTGTAAAAGTGTGATAAAAATAATAGTTGTATCAAGTTATCATTTTTTAATGATAGTGTGTAATCAATATAATATATGCATATGAGTGTGTGTTTTTTTTTAAACTCTGCCTCCCCTATTTTAGAGTTTTCAACTTGTTGTTTTATGTGTTTTTTATTTTTTTCATTATTTCTATAATTTTTCAAGAGCCATCCGTGTAGGTGCTTGAGATTCACCTTTCTCACATTTGGTTTTGAGTGTTATATATTTGGATTCTTTTTCTAACAACTGGTATCAAAGCCTTAGGTATTTAGCGTCTATTGGATGTGATAACTAGTAGTAGTGGTTCAAGGCAACAACCTCATATGTCTGATGTTAATAACTATGATGTATGGTGCATCAAGATGAAGATTATTTTTTTTCTCTCAAGGGTTATGAGAAATTATAAAGGGTGGATAAACTAAGGTAGTAGACTAGATAACATTCATTTCCCTCAACTAAGCAAAAATCTATTTTTTGAAATAAAGAGTATGATTTGAATAGGCAAAACCAAACTTTTCCCAAGGAAAAAGAAGTTGAATGTGATAGAAGTGAGAAAATGGGAATTTTTTTACAACATGCAATATATTTGAGTAAACTAGTAGATAAATTTGGTACACAAATAGTGGTTGTAATAACCATATGAGTGGGAATAAATAGATGTTCAATGGCATTTATGAATCATTAAAATTAGATGTAAATATGAGAAAAAATGATAATGTTCATATCTTAGGAAAAGGAAACATCTCTATCCACACCAATCAAGATGATAAAAGACAAATTTAAGATGTTTACTATTTGCCTGGTTTGAAGTACAATGTAATCAACATTGGGTAGTTTTTCCAAAAATAATGTAGGGTGAGATTTGAGTATGGAGAGTGTATCATTTATGATATAAGTGGATGACATAGGTATATATTAGTATTAAATATTTCAAGTAATATAATGTTACCCTTGAGGATGTGAAGTGAGCTAGTGGCAATGTTTAAAATAATTATAGTGGATGAGTCCTCTCTTTGGCACCTCATGTATGGGCATTTGAGTTTTAGTTGGATGAACCTTCTTCACAATAATAAAATGGTAATAAGATTTCTCCCAATATAAAAACCAAATGAAGTGTGTGAAGGCTACCTTTTGGGGAAGTAACATAGGAGTGTCTTTCCCATGGTTAAGTCATGGAGAGCTAGGGATCCTCTTGAGCTAATATATTTAGATTTGCATTATCCCATGAAGACTCCCTCCTTATCTAAGAATGTTTATTTTATTACATTCATAAATGAATTTAATAGAAATACATGGGTGAATTTTTTAAAGAACAAATAAAAGGCATTTGAAACCTTAAATAACTTCAAGGCCATGGTTTTGAAGTAAAGTGACTATTACATAAAGATTTTGAGAAACAATTGAGGGAGATAATACATATCAAATCAGTTTATAATTGTTTTCAAGGATAATGGAATCAACAATCAATTTAAAATGTAGTATAAACCACACAAAAATAGTGTAGTAGAGAGGAAGAATGAAAACATCCAAGAGATGGTAAGGAGTATGTTGAAGGCCAAAGGATTGTCCAATGAGTTTGAGGTTCAATTTGTAGCAAAAACAATATACTTGATCAATATTTTTACTACTAAGAGTGTTAAATATATGATCCTATAAGAAGCTTGGATCATTTATAATCTAATCATTGATCACCTTAGATTATTTAGATGTGTGGCATATGCATAGTGCCCAAATAAAGTAGATCAAAGTGGGATGAAAAAGGAGAGAAATGTATATTCATTAGATATAGTGAGTATTCAAAAGCTTATCGACTATACAATCCAATCACCAAGGATCCTATAATCAGCCGAGATGTTCAATTTATAGAGGATATAACTTGGGAAGATAAGTAAAAATACCAATATGAATAGCAAAGGGTTATTTCACCCACATTTTAAATTAAACTAACAAGTGATATAACCACTTATATATCAAGTTGGAGCCTAATTCAAAAATGGTTGATTCATCTAGTGACAACAACAAGACAAAGCATAAGATCATGAAATAACCTCATCATCTTCTAACTCAAATAAACATTAAGATATAGCAAGGTGTTTACATGACATAAATTAGTAGGCAAGGTATGAAGAAAATGAGGATTAAACTATAAATTTTACTCTCTTTTAAGTAACCAATCAGATTTATTTTTAGGATGCAATTAAAGGAAACAAGTGATGTGAATCCATGGATAAATAAATGCATGAAATAGAGAAAAATAATAAATGGGAGTTAGTATACCTTATAGCAATAAAATATTTCATAGGATTAAAATGGGTTTATAAAACTAAAACTTCTCCAGAAGGCAAGATTGAGAGACATAAAGCAAGGCTAGTTTTCAAAGGTTATATTAAATAAATTGGAAATGATTAGAAAGAGATATTCCCCCCACATCAAGGATGGAAATAGTGATAAAAATAATTATAATGTCTTCTCAACATAAATTTAATGTGCATCAAATGGATGTCAAGTCAACCTTGTTAAATGGAGTATTAGAAGAAGAGGTTTATGTGGGATAACCACCTAGTTATGGGATTATAGGGCATGAAAACAAGGCATATACATTGAATAAATAATTATATAGGCTCAAGAAAAAACCAATGACATTTTATATCCAAATAGATTCATACTTCTTGAACAACATTTTTAGCAAAAGTGGTGGTGAGTATTGGTAAAAATCAAAGTTATACAACAGAGAGAACACCAACATGGGATAGACAAAGAATGATAATATAATCCTCAAACTCTATATTCATTTAAATCATTATAAGTTATATAGGAAATATATTTATCATAATTAGGATAGTAATATCCCTAAAATCTCTCACATGAATAACCAACCAACTATATCAAACTCCCCCATATAATATTGTTATTATTCATAACAATAATATACCACACAAAAACCTATTTATGTAATATTGTTTAACTAACAATATTTACATTATTAAATACTTAATAATGTGAACACACCCTAACATTCACCCCCTAATGAAAATTATTAACACCTAGTCTCCACCCTCTTAATGTGAACATGGGGTAAACATCAATGCTATTTCTACACCTGTACTCATGATTCGATGATTTTCATAAGACAATCAAAAACCTTATTTATGGTTTTGCATATGGATTACCAATAAATAAAATAAGATGGTTTTCAAGTGGATTATCAATAACCACAAATAATGGTTTTACAAGTGGCTTACCATAAACCATATCATGATGCGCAGTATAGTTACTAGTTTTTTTCACTATCACATAGTCAAAGAAGTTACAGAGGAACTTTTAGTTCACTTATTAAAAATGTGAATATGTATACATCATTTTTTCTTATTCACATAAAATTAAAATCAAACACATTGGCACTAAAAATAAAATGTACGACTAAATTAGAAGTGGCCCCATCGCTAGTGGATAATTATAGGCTCTAAAACCTCTAGCCTCCATTACCCTCATCCTCCAATAGGTCATTGTTTACTCAACACATGTGTTGATGAAACTCAATTTTAATGTTGTCTTTGATAATATAACCCTTCATACATACATATATTTGATACCTTTGACTCAGGACATTGCATATCAGTGATATTGTATCCTTTTACAGGCAATTTTTATTTTTTACATTTTTTGAAAAGGATGACTCAACTATTAACTCAATGACTTTTAATATTTGACTTATTTTTTATTTTGACATTAAATATAGATAACTGACTATGATAAATTTTTAACTTATAATAAATAAATACTTTGTTATATTGTCAAATTTGATAAAGAATATAAAAAATAGACTTCTCACATATAAAATTATACATATAAGAAATAGGAAAAAGACTAAAATCAACATATTTAGACCTAAACCTAAATGACTCATTTCAAAATTAAAAGTATATAAATACTATAAACTATTTTGACCATCATACCAAATATTACATTGAACCTAAAATGAATAATTTTTAAATACAAATTTAACCATATACATAAATAAAATTTCTCAATGCTTGAATCAAACATATTGTATTCTTCAGGAGTTAAGGATGTAGATGATCACAATATTGGCAAAAAAACTATAGATAAGATTGTCAAGATCCACCATCAAATTAATATTATCAACAAAGAATATAAATCTTATATGCTTATGTGGACAAACACACATTCATCATTTAATGCTTTGTTGTAAGCTTGAGGTGGTTTAGAATAGATATAGACTAATGTGTACCTATTAAATGGCATAGAATGTCTATACATTTGTTGCATAGGTGACAAATTGATAGTTTACCATCAAATTATCATAGAAGAAGAGATAAATTTTCTTTGGATTTAAATAAGACAAATGTAAATGGATTTTTTAGGCCTTAAATTTTAGATAAGTGTGATGAAAATAGATAAATATATAGTCAAAATGGAGTAAATAAGCTTCCACCTCCTTTATTTTATGTGGATTTAGATGATGTTTTAATGTTTTTCATGGGTCTGCATGGCATGTGGATAGATAGAGAGCACTGGTGGGAATTTGGATTGTGAACTAGCCATATATAAGTAATAAGTAGCAGGTGATGATGTGTATATTCATAGTTGGCCACATGATATCTGAATTTTGATTTATTAAATTTTAACACCGATTACACCACAACTAACGAAATAGATAACACCTAAAGAAAAACTTAGATGTATAGAGTATTTTATCATAATCATATGTAGACATGAAGATCAAGTTATAATAAAGCATAAGAGTAACATCAGATGTAAATTCTTCTTGATGAAAAAATTGCATGAATCAATCATGAATGCAATTTGCACACAATGTTGGAAATGGTAGCTATAAGACTAGATGGTCAATAAAACTTGCCAAGACTAAAATATAAATATAATAATTTGTGTTAAATCTAATTTTATAATATTCTAAATTTTCACAAAATACTATCATCCTTAGGGGTGAAGGCCTGAATAGTTTTCCCTTATAATTTCTTATTCTTCCATTACAAAGATTGACACTACTATGATACCAAATATTGGTAAAAATAAGAGTTATATAGTAGAGAGAACACCAACAGAGGATAGAGAAAGAATGATAATTTAATTTTCACACTCTATATTAATTTGAATCATTACAAGTTATATAAGAAATAGGTTTCCTATAATTGGGATAGTAAGATCCCTAGAATCTCTCATATGAATAACCAACCAACTATATCAAACTCTCCTGTATAATATTGTTATTATTCATAACAATAATATACCACAAAAAAACCTATTTACATAATATTATTTAACTAATAATATCTACATTATTAAATACTTAATAATGTGAACACACCCTAACAATGATTACACTCTCTACATCAAGTCAAGAAATGAAGGTATTTTGATTTTTGTCTTATATGAATATGATCTAATCTTTACTGTAAATATAAATTAGTCCATAAAAGATTTCAAAGAATCCATGAATAAGGAGTTTGAGATGACTAAGTCAAGTTTATTGAAGTGTTTTATTGGAATATAACTTAAACAAATTGATAGTGGGATATTAATATCCCAATCCAAGTATACAAAGGAGATTTTGGAGAGATTTATAATGTTAGACAACAAACTAGTATGAACACTAGTTGAAACAAGTTTGAAATTGCAAAAGGATGATTACAATAGTATTGTAGATCCTATAAGGTGTAGAATAGGAATCTAAATGGGGTTAGTTCATTTTTAGTGCATGTAAATCACAATAATTATGTGAGACTAATAACCTAAACTTATCCACTAGGTTTGAGCAAGACTATCAAATAAGGAATCAAATAGAAGACAAAGCATAAATTTTATACCTTCCTTGAAAGACAACACTTACTAGATGGTCTAAAGAGGTATGTGCTCAGCTTGTAGAGATAAAGGTATTTGATAATGCCAACTCCACATGTAGGCAACATATTCTTTTGTCTAAATTTGGTTTGGATTGAGAATTGGCATGAGAATAGTGAATCTCTTTATGTATTTTGGTAGAGTAAGTCTAGGTTCAATAAGTTTATCTATAATGGAGGGGGAACCTTCAATTTATAGACTAGTTAAATTAGTGAGGACCATCCATATTGATCTCCAAATTGATGGTTAGGAATGAGTCATCACTCTCATTAATGTTGGAGGTTGGAAATGTAAAAAGGTCCATTTAAGGCAATTTGTAATATATAAGTGATTTCGAATCAAAACGCAATCATGACCTCTTTTGGGTTATGTAAGAAGGTGTAAGAGAGAAGAGTGTGTAAGAGGGTTATAAGATCTCTTACTTTCACACTTGGTGTGATGATGTCACCTTGGGTGAGGTAATAAAAGGCTTTTTTATTTTAGAAAATAGAAGTTTCCAAAAATCCATGGAATTTTTATTAGAGGAATGTTTAGGTTAATTAATCAAGGTGATTAAATGATAATTAACAGAAAATGTATTTTAAATGTTCATTTATCTAATTAAATTTTAATTTAATTACCCTATAATAACAATTTTAAATGGCTAGGTTCATTTGGGGTTCACTTTATAAAAAAAATTGATGTTAATGTGCATTTCTCTAATTAGGAACATGCTACTACAAATTCAGGTTAAATCAATAGTTATTCAGATAAATTGGATCAATTTGAGATTTTTTTTCAATTTTTCATGTGATTATGAAAGGTTATTCTAATTGTATTTTAGACATAAAAGTGGTGAAAATGAAGTGTCTACATTTTTTCCCTATTTGAAAATGTTTTGCAAGACACAAAGCACAATAACATCTTTTTAAACAATGAAAAAGTCATTTAATAAGATTTTTTTAAATATTGAAAAGCAATGAATTTTTAGTCTCTAAATTTACATGCTAACAAGTTTAAATTGATAACATCGAGGGTTCTTGATAATCCTTAGATAACCCTTGAAGGAATGGTTGTAAAATGATTAAAATAGACATGCCCTTAAAAATGAGCAAACAACATGGTCTAGGGGTGAAGCAGTCCATATAATGAGGAATACAGAAGAAAATATATGAAAAAAAGCTAATGGATACACATATGATCCTACGAGGAAGAATAAAATATAAATAAAGTGTTGGGGGGAATTAAAATTATAGGCTATATATTCATCAATGGGAGATAAAAATTTTTCATTTGTACCCTCCCCTTTGGAAGATTTGAGCTAATGTTTTACATGAGAGATAGCAGTAAAGAATGGCTTTCCATCCATGATATAGGCACTTGAGTGAGTGGGTTTGAGATCATAGATGACCATAGGAGTATAGGTAGCTGGTAAGTAGGTTCCTCCTTAGTCAATTTTATCCTTTAAATGCATTAAATTCTATAATAAGTTAGGGTTTGGGTGATCTTACTAATTTTGTAGGAAATGAAATCAACATTTTAACCTACAAAAATGGTGAAAATGCCAAAATAATAACATAAATGCTAGTCAAAATGATAAACAAAAAAGTCCATGGAAATGGTGGAAATGATCAAAATGGTGAAAACATCCTGCAAAATGGAGAAATTACCCATTTAAGTGGGAAACGCCAAAATGAAAAAACTGCCAAAATAGTGAAAATGTCATTAAAATGTTATAAATGCTAAAAAGGGAAAGATCAAACTTGGTATTTTAGAAGAATGTGTTCAAATTGGCTAAGACATAGAGTAGATTAATAGGATTATCCAGATAGATGTTTTTCAAAAATAATAGATTAATTTTTTACTTTGTATTATGTTAGTTAACTAGATCGATTTATATCATGTTAGTGATTCATGCTGACTTATCTTTGTTTACAAGAGCGGCTCACTATGTTGATAGATGTGAATAACAGTAACACCATTTATGAATGGGATAAATTTAGATGGAGGAGATGTACACCTTCTTGGAGGCCATAGATCTATTTCACATTGCCCACTTACCAACCATTAGAGTATACACCAGGTACTTGAGTGCACTTGCAGAGAGGTGGAATTAAGAGACATCCACTTTTTATTTTCCCATAGGTGAGGCCATAGTTACCTTAGAGGATTTTTGGTAGATTATAATATTGCCTATGAGAGGGAAATCATTATATTAGATTATCCCCATAGGGTGATAGGATATGCTTGAGGATTTGATCAGTCACACAGACATGCTAATGGTTGATGGTAAATGGATATTGGCCTACTAGAGATACTGACAATCTAAATAGATGGATTACCATGAGAGGATCCCTTACCACCAACTTAGATATATAGGAAGGTTGTAGTTTTGATGGACATTGTCAATAGTATCCTACTACCTAACAAGAGTGGCTACTTTTTTTCATGGGACTAAGTGGTATTATCAAAGATAATTAACTAGACAATTATTTTTGCTTGGCAGCTAGTTATATCAGCTCAACTATACATGGACCTACATATAGTAAAATACTGAGGGAAAAACATTATGCTTTTACATTTCTCCAATTCTGGGCTTGGGAGAAAATTTCCATCAAGTGGCTAATAGGCCCAAGATAGGTACACAGTCGAAAGAAGCTTACATCCTATGGCTGGGTTTAGATAGGGTCTGGCCTTAGAGGCCATATAGGAGATATTTATTAATATTGCAAGGCTATAGATGACAAGGGAGATTATGACTTTATATGTCAAACCTATCTACAATTATCAATTCATTGGGTACATGATGGTTGGTATAATATGTTCATGACCATTAGGTGCTTCATCATAGGACCATAGGCACATGTTGTAGAGACATATAGACCAAATCAAGTGTAGCATTAGTTTGGGATGCAAAAATATGTGTCATATGGTCCAAATTTCTTTGGACATACAACTAGAGAGATCAATGCCCAAATACAACCTATAAATAGATTTTTTTGTCAGATCTAGCTATCCCATAGTACCATAGGTTATTTAGGCTTATATATGGGTCCCAATACATGCAAGATTTATAGTAGCACATATGACATGGTGGGTATAGTTTATAATTGAGATATTGGTAATACGTCAGGGTGCCTTGAGATAGTTGATACCAATATCATTAGTATGTACACTAAGATAGGGATAATGACTAATGGTTATGGATCTAGAGTGTGAGGGAAAGAACCAAATAGATGAAAATGGCCTAAACCTAGGGTTAGATATTAATATCATGGGTACACATGATATGGCTAGGCAAGACACATAGATGAGGATAGGAGACCCAATTTAGGTGGGTCCTTAAAGAACATATAGAGTAGGTATAGATAGAGACATGTTCGAGGAGGATATTATTGTGAGGGTGGCTGAAATATATGGTTTATAGGCTAGGTTCACCCATATATAATATAATGTGAGAGATAAAGATAGACATAATTTATCCCTCTAGTCAAATATTTCCTCATTGAAGGCAGAGGTGGCATAGATGATAGGTATTCATACTAAGAGAGTCAGGGCTAGGGTAGATGTACAGAGGTTCTATAAGGAGTGAGATACAACATGATAGGTGCTTATAGGTCTAGGTTTATCCCAAATTATCCTTGAGAGCCTTTTGGATATGGACGATGTAGTATATGACCATATTTTGTATGAGGGGGTCATACCAACAAAGGCAAAAACACCTACTTTTGAAGTCTATGAGGCAAAAAGATCAGCCACTAGGTATAGGAGGTTGAGGACACACCACACTTCTACATCAAGACAACAAGTAGATCAACCACCACATCATCCACCACCAAGGACTATGGGGCCACCACACTAGATAAGGCATAAGTATTCTCATAGTCAGATTTGATTGAAATATCTCTTTATATTTTTTACTATGAATTATATATATTCATGATGTATATGCTTTTGTTCTTGCGAGATATATGGCATTCATTTTTTACCTTACTGATGTACATAGACTTTGATATATATGTGATGCTCCTTTTGACTTAGTATTTTATGATCATCTTATGATAATTTAAATTTATTTGAACAAGTTTGAGTACATGGTTTAAAAAAATGCATATGTAGTTTTTAAATCACATACATGGTGTTGTCTCATAGGCTCAGTAATTACTGATCCAAGATCATGTATGTGGTTTTATGCTTTAAAATTACATATGAGGTTTTATATTTTAAAACTACATATGTGGTATTGATGACATAAATAAAAAATGTTGATGCCTTCCATTTTGTATTGATGAAAAATGTGATAATACAAGCAAAGACATGAATTCATGTTTTCCATACACAAGCAAATAACTCACAAATGATAATGGCATGCAATAGGAAATCTATGCCAACAAACTTTAGTGGAATTACAAACAAATTTGGGGAATGTTCTTGCATTTCCATTTCTCATATGTTTATTTATTTTATTTTTTTTATAACATAATACACCTTCATGTGTAGAGGGAAATGTATAAAGTTCAAATTAACAACATAACCATCCTAACCTACAAAATCCTCCTAGACAACAAACCCCTCTTAACCCTCCTATAGTTTTTCAATCCCCCTAGGGTAGTCAGAAGGATTTGGTATCCCACACAATAAAAAAAATTAAAATTGAGAATTTAATTAAGGCAATGAGGGATCCCCATTCAAATAACCCCCACTTAACTTCTCTATCCAATACATTAGAGGCATTAATAGGTGTAGTTGACTCATTAATGGGTCAAATTGAGAGATGTGTTGATTATATAAATAGATACAGGGCATACTATTCTAAAAAAAAATTTGCAACCATTATGAGAGATAAAAAAATAAGCAAAGCCTAAATTTGTGCACTATTTAATGATGCAAGAACTGGTGTGCCACTAGAAATGATATCCAAATAGATTCTAATCCATTGGTTCACCCATGAGTTAATCAAAAAATATTTTTTTGGATAGATGGTGGATGGGTTTTTATCACCCACCTTGAAAAAATAATGAGGTACCCATATATTTTTTGATAAAAATATATTGTGAGTTTATCCTTAATGAAATTCTAAATTATTTTTATTTATCAGAGTTTCATGGCATAGGAAAAGGATCTGCACAGGATATGCTGGGCAAATTTCATGCACCTATCCAGAAACCACATCCTCTTGAGACACTACCCGTTACAGTCAAGGGACTATATATATATTGATACTTTTCATGTGGTTAAGGTGCTGACTAACACCCTTGTTTAGCATATGAGTTAGGTTTCTCATATTGTTTATGGTGAGGGTGGATATGGGGAGGTTTCATCTACTATTATTTCCCAACCTCACCATTATAGATCATTTGGTGTTATATGCACTAGCCCTAAGGAAGAAAAGGAGGATTCCATACAACCCTATGATGGTAGTATTTATGGGGGTCTATATGATATTGATCTCACTAATGTGTTTCACTCATCTACATTTGGTCTGGACCCATTGCCTATAATGTTCCAGGTATTTTATATATTTTACATGTTACAAATAAAATTATCAGGGCTATGTTAACTTTCAAGTATTTGTACAATTGAAAAGGTAATAATTATTTATCATAGAACACTCAATAATGTATATGTAATTTTTTATGTTGTAGGAAGATTGTGGATGTTACACGAACACATATGTTGATAATAATACACCCATATACACATATACAAAGGTAATTTTTAAGGACTAATTAATTTTATGGTTCATTACATGTATGTAAATTTGTATATATGTGTTCAAGTGACTAGTAATGACATTTTGTTTGCTTATTTGATGACCACACTAGACACTTCACCATCTATTCGGGTGGGAGAAAATGTAGGCATTGCTACTGTGCTTTCATTTGCACAATGACTGACAAATGTATAAGAGTTATTTTAATGTTTAAGTGTAAATATGGATTTTTGTTTTTTTAACTTGCCTCTATACTTGTGAAAATAATTGATGCATGAAATAATTATCTATGTAGACTCATCTAGAGACATCTTCTAGTCCTGTTCAAATGATTACCAGGCATGACATGGTAAAACAAAATTTAATTTTAAAATTTAGATGTCATATTTCAATGGTATGGTCAGATTCTTTAAATTTTCATGAGCTAATTTTGAACCATTATTTTGTATATATGTGTTTTCAAGGTCCTATTCTTATTGGTTCTCTATTTCACACTCTTTTTTTCCATCCTTAACTTATCATTAACCCTATTTGGCACCATGCACAAATTGACTATAACCACCAAATTATGGTAAGTGCACCTTTGCATAAATTTTTTTTATCATTTTGAAAGTAACTTATTGATTTTTTAAGTATCTTGTTCTAGTATTTAAAATTCATGATAATATTTGTATATAAATAGGTTGAGCCATAGGTGAGTTTTGAGTGGAAAAGGACTTCTAGTCATTCATCTCAAATACCTCCATCTATGAGTAAGACATATAAGGGAGAGCCTTCTACAATCAAGGCAAAGAGAGAAATGCATTTTGATGATTAGGATCATGTTTTATGACATTTATTTATATGCCTGTATGTCTTGAAATATGGTTGTTTGGAATTATATGCATATATGGCATTGATCTAAGATATTATATTATATAAAGTAATCATGCTAAAAATAAGTGCATAAAAAGTTGAAATGAACAATTGAACCATTTTATCTAGGTTAGTATCATATCAATTAAGGTATGAGTCATCCTAACACTCCTCTTCCTCCTCATATCACTCCTCATTCAACTCAATGAACTCTAGATCCTCTCCCTCCACTACCTGCTACTACTATAGGGGATCCTACTATGGTGGTAGTGTTGGCTATGATTTTTTTCATTATTTTCCTACCACTAATAGTACCATTATCACTTGAACCATGCACTTGCTAAATTAGAATATGGTTTAGTGAGACAATGAGATCATCTCCCAAGCTGTGGATATATATATATATAACATTTCACCTTAAATATTCTTGTTAATTTCACCTTATGGATTTTTTTGTAATTTATTAAATATTATATTATGTTCACATTTTGTACACATTTTTAACTTTTGTTGCCTAAAAAATCTATATAAGGGCCTCTTAAAATGAATCCAATCTCTCTCATCCCCTCCCTACTATATTTTCTAAATTAAACATAATTCATAAATTATATACATGAAACTCCACCTATACTATGACAAAAATGATGTAGATCATAATAGTATTAGTATGGAGTAGCTTATATCATAATATTTTAGAAGATTTTATTTCATTTATTACTATATTTATATTGAGAACATGATTTGAATGTTCAGATCTTTCTCAAGGCATGGATGGAACATCTAAGGTAGCCAATTTCTACATTCCAATAAATATATAACTCATTATATTTTTATCAAGGTCAAGGTTGTGTTTGTAGTCTTATAGAGATGAAACGTAATAATAATTTAGGAGTCATGCACATCATTAATAATGATACCTCTTATAAAAAAATATTTATCTAAAATGCACTGATCCTATGGGAATATGTTTAAAAAATTCATCAAGAATGTTATGTCATATTTCCAAAATTATTTTACCTAAGAATCAATGTTCAAAAGGATAAAATGTAGTTTGAATTTATAGTGGTTTCACATCCTTAGGAAAACACTTTTTTGAATCACAGTGAAGTATAATATGACACTTATATGATGTATCATTCAAATATCATCTCCATTTCCTACCACTATTATTGTTTAGGCAATTTATGGAGACATGAAAACTTTGGTCATATGAGAAACCATAGGTTCAATCTTATAATGATCCAATTTTTTAGTTACAATAGCTATTTCTATGTGAATATTGCACCTATTTTTTAGTTTTGACAACTATTATCACATGAATGACTTTCACTATTGTTGCACTGAATAAAGAACTTATTTACAACTATTTTCATGCTTTGTAGATGTTTGATAAGGTAAAAAAACTTCCATTGTCCTGATGATTTACTCTAAAGATCATGAAACCTCTTTTATACCTAAAAAATTCATCTTTTAGGCTTATTTTTGGCCTTACCCAACCTTCTCATGCTCCTTCTAGAATTGCATTAGCATGTAAACATTGTGAACTTGGTCATAGACCTATTAAAAGCCTTAAAATCATAGAAACCCTTCAAAATATTCCTATTGACTTGTATATGATTTTATAGGATTTTTTAGACCATGCTTAAACTTTTAGGTAAGTTAATTTAGAGCTTAAATCCCTTTAGAGTAGTCATGAAATCTTGAAAAAGATTTGTAGACCTGTAATGTCCTTGTACATGCTTGAAACCCATCTAAAACTTTGGTAACAAGCCTAAAACCTTTAAAACATATTATAAAACCTTGAAAACCTAATTAAGATCATGGTGAAATCCTTAAAACACTAATTTTTATCTTTTAAGAGGCCTTTGAGGTTATAAAGGTCTTTAGAGTCACCATCTGCATAGTCAAGGGAGCCTTATAAGAAGCTTGCAAGTCTGCAGGGTCTAAAAGAATGCTTGCAACCTATTTTGTATACCTTACAAAGCTTGTGTGTGAGTGTTTGGGAATTAAAACCATGTTTCTTAGCTATAAAAATCATGATTATTCTTGGATCATTCTTGAAACATTACTTAAGGCATTGAAAACCCTAGTACAAACCTCCATGCTCAGCTTAGGAAGCTTTGAAATTCTATGATTTATCTTCTTGATCAGTCCTATAAACATGAAACCTTGCCTTGTAGGCCTATAGTGCTTGGGATTTTTTTTTAAAACTTTAATTTAGGTCATGGAAACCCTACTATAGATAGACCTTAAGACTTATTTATGTTTTTTTAAGCTTGAGAAGGATCGTAGAAGTTGTCTTGAAGGTTTAAACACCATGGAAATCTTGAAAAAAATGTTTAAACTTATAGATAAGTTTATAATCTTTGAAAATTATGTACCAAATTATATAATAACCATGAGAAGGCCCTCTAACTTCTTGATTTTACCTTGACAAGGCCCTACAACTTCTTGATATGACTTGTAGACATGCTTAAAACTTTGTCTATAGTTTGAATGAATGTTCTTTGGAACTTGAGACCCATGAAACACGTTAATATAATCATGAAATCATTTGAAACCATGTCATATGTATTATGAACCCTATATGAAGGTTTCAGTAACCATGACTAGATCTTTAAATTGTTGACTTTTTAAGTACGTTGATTGCTCATCACCTCATATGATGAAAACATGACTTCTTTAAAAAGATAAACTAAAATTGACTAGTAGTACTTTATCTTGATCACCCAAAACAAAGAGCAAGTATGTGATAAAATAGTAATGGTTTTTTATACTTTATATATTTCATACGGCCTATTAGGCATATTTGAGGTCATGAAGTCATATCAGCCTTGTAGAGACCTATTTGATGACTTAAGGCATTAAAAAGTATTTCTTAATGTAAAAATAGATCAAAAAGGTCTTATATCAATTCATAATGGTAATTTCGAAGATTTAAAACTCCTTGAAATATTTACATATTGTTTAAAAGGTATTTTTCATTTCTAATCCCTCTACTTTCACCATAGAGCACTTGGATCAAACATAAGAGACAAATCTATGGTTGAGGATTATGTGATCAATCTTGAAATGTTACTTTTATGTAGTTAAGAGATAATTTATCTACCTCCAATAGATGTTTCTTCTTCTGGGACCTATATTTATAAATACATTACTTCTAACACATCAATATATGCAAATTACATATGTTTCCACCTCCATGACCTCTGATTCCATATGAATATATGTTTTTACAAAAATTATGGAGTTAGGAAACATTAATAAGAAATGTTGTCAACATTCAAGTCATAGCTAGAGATTTCCACCTTCAAGGCATTATGGTTAAAAATTGGCATTACCAACAAGTTGGGGGTATCAAATAACCTCTAGGACCAAGTTATTAGCCTCCTAGTATGCCCAGTTATGAGATGAATCACTTGTTCTAGCTTCATGAAGGTCCTTCCCTCTATGGTAAAATCATCAATCATCTACATGAATCGAAAGCTTCTCTTACCTTTGATAATATGTAATTCTCTACTAATTATGCCAACAACATGAAGGTGGAAGCTAATTTGACACCATTAAACTAAAAAATATATGTTATTATGTAATTAAACTAAAATTTATATGTACTACCTAAAAAATCAATAAAATTTGATAAAATTAAACACATTTACATTTGAGAACTCAACATACCTTGGGAGTTCAATCCAATGAACCTCCAGGATCATCTATAATCTTGATAGTAGCAATAGTTTCTTCATGTTCATAATCACAAACCTTCCATAAATTCATGTTTAACATTTGGTTTATGAAATTGAAAATTTGTTATGAGAACCGAATTTGAATAATGGAGTATTTTCCTATGTATTTCATAGTCTTCAAACAACCATACATTTGAATTTTTTATAGGATGTTTTTGAATCTAAGTTATAGTAACTACCACACACCCAATGGGATAGTAAATGTTTTACCCATTTTTGATTGTATAAGTTAATTTATTTTTTTCCTCTACACACTAGCATAAGTAGTATTATGTCCCCTCTTCTTTATCCTCATCTGTAATAATTGCATAAACCTGCTCTGCATCATAAAAACAAAACATGATTTAAAAATTATATGTCAATGTGTGTGTGTGTGTGTGTGTATATATATATATATATATATAGCACATTATTTTGATTTAATTTAATCTATAATTTAAATGTAAAAAAATCATCTCTTATCTAGTTGCACTAGATCAGATACATGGTCAAATTTATGTGATGATGCAATATCTATAAGTTATAATATTGGTGGAACCTGATGTGTCAATTAGACTTAGAGGTATATATCTCCATTCATCCACCCACTCTTTTGAAATAATCATTCCAAAAAAATTCATTCATGCAAAGCAAAATCATTCCATTTGGCTCATATGAAATGTCAAAGAACCTGCATTTATGCTACGAATTTAGTGAAACTCACTTGATCCCATTACTATCATACAATATTCATATATTTCCAATTTTTATTCTTACATCAAGAAAAAATATCTATGAACACTAGAGTTTTCTTCAGAACCATGGTCCATTTTATCATTACACCATTTAACTATGTTTTTTACATCTATCAAATTAGCAACATCTTCAAACTTCAACTCCTCTCTTGAAAGCACTCTTTTGACACATGATCCTACACTATCATGATCCCATTTTTCATGGCCTAATTTAGTGAAATTGCAATTATGTTCTACACCAATGATCACATGCATCCTACTTAGCCAATGGAACATTTGTGCATTCTTAAATTATGACGTGCAATTATCTGAGCCAATATAATGTTGATTGAAAGTAATGTTTCTTTCACTCAACTTACCATATAACATATGAAAAAAACCTTGGACATACTCTACATAATATGTTTAATCATCACTAACATAGAAGTGGTACTCCATTAATAGTTTATGGTCATGCTCTATACTGTCAGGTTCATGTATGAACACTATATGTACAAAAATGGAAACTTGTACTAAATTATAGTACTATGATTGAACCTCCCTTTATGATTATAATGTATAATTATTTGAAAAGTAAACTAATAAAATGATAGTAAAAAGTGGGAATGTGTCCTTACTTAAATTTAATTTTTCATCTAGCCATCAAGCTCTATGTGTGTGCCTTACATACTCATAATTAATTTGCTCCCTAAATTTGAGCATAAATTCAAAATAAATGTTTGTTATGTAACAAGTTCACACCTTTTAGATTCATTTCCATATTTTAATTGATATGTGACAAATTTATATTTACTAAAACCAACTAATTCTTGTCCAATTCCATGTGTAATCTCCTCATGGGTACAATTTTTAAATTTTAGCAATCCACCACAAATGTTGCAAGTTCCATCCGAACATGCTTTGTTATAAAAAAATTGTCCATCTGGTCTTTCACAAAAAATGATTAGAATAAATTTCCTTGTTGATTTTGGTGAATATTTGATTACACACTCTTAAAAAATGTTTTCAGTATAAAATGTAAAATGAAAATGACAAAAAACATCAAAATACATCAAAAATTCACTATGTTTCCTACAATAAGTGGTGTTTGTGTGATTGATTTTCACGTAGAAGGTTTTGGCCATTTCAAAATATCTTGGATTAATAAAAATTTGTGGATATTTTTGAACAAATTTAGAGTAGAATCATGTGTTTGAGTCATATCCAGAAAACATTTTAGATGTGTTTCATAATTAAAATAACCAACTCTTATTTTTGATGCATCTCTTTTATTAGGTGATTCCCTTGTGATATATTTTTTAGGGCATCAGCTATAGCCTTGTCTTTCTATGGAAGTCTACCAAAGAATGCACACAAGTCATTATTATCAGCAACATCAAGTATTTTACATCTTCTAATTACTTTCATTAGTGTTTTTATATTTGTGTTTAATGATCTTATTGTTTTTCTAATCAAGCATTTGTTCTTTGTTTGACAACTCAAATACAAGCTGTAATAACTCATCATGAAGCATTACCATCTTTGGTGTGTTTCTTCACACCTAATTTATGGTATGAATTATGTATATTTTCAATTATTAACTTGTTTTAAACATAAATATTAGATGTTATTAGTCTTAGGGTGTTCATTGTAGGTCTCATCTTATGCACTTTCATCAATTAAAAAAACAATTGACATCTTTAAGATTCGTGTAATTTTTCAAAGTGTTAGTCCCAAATTATTTTATCTTTTATTCTCATATGGTGGTTAGACATTTTTTTATGCATTGGTTTTAAAAAAAATTCATTAATTTCAATTAAATACATGGGTCTTATTTTGAAAATCCTATGAGGTGTTCTTAGTTATAAAATTGGTTGATTTTGTGTTACCATATTTTTATCTTCATTAGTAGTTTCTTCATTGAATGATGTTCCCATATTGTTGTCTTCATTAGTAACTTCTTCATTAAATGGTGTTCCTATATTATTTTCTTAATTTTTTACTTACTCCAATTGGTTTTTTCATACAATTTTATTTATTTTTAGAGGTAAAATCATCATGCATATTATTATCATCACCAAAATAAAAATTCTAAAATTTGAATGTGGAATTGCATTATAATTCTGTATAATATCAAAATTGATAATTGTTTTTTCAAAATTTGGTATACTATCATAATTTAGTATACTATCATTATTAATTTCATCATTATTTGTGACATTCAATTCATTAAGGATAATATACATACTTTCATGAATTCTTCTCATTCATTGCCTTTATTTTTCAATCATCACTTCTAATTCCTCCACCATTTGTGCTTTAACTTCTTCTTCCCACTAGTATGATTTTCACCACCCATGATTACACAAATTTATAAACTTTAGATGGTGGGGAAAATTATATAATTATTAAAAAATAATCATGTGTGTTATTTAGTACCAAGTGGGGACAATGATCATATTTATTGAAAAAAATAGATGTGCACTATGTAGTCAACCATGATTAAACAAAGTTATCTAATTTTGATGGTGGGGACAATGATCAAATATTTTGAAAATATACATGTACTTTATAGTACCAAGTGGGGACAATGATCAAATTGTTAAAAAATAGACATGTATTAAGTAGTCAACCATGATTAAAAAAAACTTCCTCGACACTTGAGGGTGGGGATAGTGATCAAATCATTAAAAAATAAACATGCATTGTGTAAAATTAAACATATCATAGTACACATAGGACATAAGTCTCAATGTGAAACAAAGATGTTGACCTACTTACTTTTTTACTATTTTACTTACGTGCTAAAACTGTATACGTGTTAAAACTATGTAAGCATTATTTGATGTGTTCATTATGTGCATAATTGATCCTAAACCTAAACCTTAAACATTAAAACCTTAAAAAATAAAATATAAACCCTAAATCAATTAGGTTCATAGGGCTGAATTTAGCCCAAATCATATCACTGATTTCTCTAGTTGACTAATTAGCTCTCTATGATGACATTAGGGAAAATTGAGCCCAAAATCACATTCTGTAGTCATAAATAGGTTCAAAAGCTCAAATCAGTCCCAATTATATTCATGATTAGATCATAAACCTAAGACCTAATCCCTAAACCCTAAATAATAAATCTTAAACCCTAAACAAATTGATTACCCCTAATTAACATCCTTTAGAGTAAGAATTAGGTTTATAGGAATAAATTTAGCCCAAATTACATCATTTATTACCCCAATTGACTAATTGGATTAATTTATCATGACATTGGAATTAATTGAACCAAAAATCACATTATGTAGTCATAAATAGGTTCAATGAACTCAACATGGCCCTAATTTCCTTTATGATTGGACCCTATACCCTAAACCCTAATCCTTAATCCCTAAAACATAAACCCTAAACCATAATACAATAAATTTAGACCTAATAAACATCCTTTAGAGTAATAATTAGGTTCACAAGGCTCAATTTGGTCCAAATCAAATCACTAATTACCCTAATTAACTAATTGACTTAATCTATGATGACATTAGAAATAATTAACTAAAATCACATTCTGTCGGGGAATCCAAGAACAAACACACCTATTATGATCCCACTTGTTAGGATCTTGCTCCTCAGAAAGAGCACAATATGATTACCACATACAAGTAATTAAATATGCGAAAATATCCAAAAGTACAAGTAACTAGAATTCACAAATAACACAAAATATGAGAGACAATATACAATCTTGTATTAACACTTGTACAAAAAAGAATACAATAAAGAGCCACCACACTCTTCCACCTTATATAGGCTTCCCACACCTCAAGTGTACATTAATTCTTCTTTAAAACACTATCTTACCAAAAATGGTCCCAACACACAACTCACACACAGAATTGGTGTTCACCTCTCCAACCAGTTAGTAATAACCCTGCCAGTACACCAAACACTCTAAAGTACTTCAAGTTGATCTCCCATGAACCTGCAACCTAAAATTCAATAGACCATACTTACACATGTAGATCTCCTATGAGCTTGCAACAACCTGCAACTCAATGATCTTACAATGGAAGGATCTTCCTTGCCTTCCTTTCTAGCTCATAATTACAATACATGCCAATGGGTCTATAAATAGATCCCAGACTTAAATAATAACATAGACTCTTAGTTTACTAATAATAGACACGCATCTCAAGACTTGAAATAGCCTTTACATGTAAACACTCAGTTCAACTAACTAACCGTTCGTGCAACGAATAGTTCTAGAACACATAGGCGACCGACATCAGTCCCTGCTTGCTTGGTGCTGACCGATGTCAGCCGACTTCCTACCAATGCCGGTTGCCTTTTGCATTCATCTTGATCGACGTCGGTCATACTGCCAATGCCAGTACTTCTAGATCTTTAGCAACCTTCTCTTTTTCTGCATAAATGAAGCTTTTAGCTCCACAACCTAACAATCTCCCACATGGAGATAAATAGTTGTAATTGTACCTATACCTGTACACCATCTAGTTTGTTCCCTTGGCTCTATATCCCTTTTCAAGATCACTTTTGAAGACCAACCACCATAAATCTTGTGGTGCAACACCTATCATCCAAATCACCTGCCACATCCACATCTACAAACCATGTAGAAAATAACTTGACCCTGCATAACATGTGCACCTGCTGCTGGTCCCTCTAAGAATCCACTGAACTGCCCTCCAATGCTTCTTTCTCCAATTGGCTCCAAACTTGTGACAACTCCCACTACTTGGGAAAACTCAGGTCTAGTACATACCATGCACTTAACCTCATTATGTGAATCAAGACACTGTTCTATGAACTGTCCAACCATTGGCATGCTAACTAGTCTCACACAATCATCCCAAAACAAAGTCAACTTGTGACCTTCAATGTCCTTAGAACACACTCATGCCAAAGAATCTTACTGATCCTAGATTCCTCATGACATACTTCTAAACTAGATTTACTTTTAGTTTAGCAACTCCCTGTATATGTAACCCTGCAACAAGCACATCATACAGTAATAGGATAATGTAGCTAATATTATCCAATCTGGTAAAGAGAAACATAATGATCAAACCTCTATTGCCCTGCAGCTTATACAAGACCATATACCCTGGCCTTCTGTCTCACGTATCCATTTCCGCTCTTCTTCATCCTGAACATCCATTCGTCTCTCAGTGCTTACTTTCAGCTAGCAACTCCACCCAAAAACTCCTATTTGGTTCTCCTCCAAGGAATCACATCCTTCATCCATGCCAAGCTCCCACTATTTTCTGGATCTACTTGCTCTGCTTCTTTAATAACTTCCTACTTCTTTACCATAAGTGAGCAACAAGTAGTGTAAAGAAGGGAAATGATGAATTTGAGGCTTATATACCCTTTAAGTCCTCCATATGGGTGCTTGAGACTCCTTGACAGCTTGCTATCCACCCAAAATTTGTCTCAGTGACCGATGCCAGTCACATCTCAGCCTGCATCTGACTGATGTCAATTTCCTATGACTACCTCATCACCGACATCGGTTCCTCCTTATCGATGCTAGTGTTTATCTACCCTGAGTCACCGATGTCAGGCTACACATAGCTGATGTCGGTCCCTGTTTGGATGCTGATGCCAATTTTTTAGCCGACGTCAGTCTCTGTGTTTTTCTTGTGAGAACTGATCTTTTCCTGTGAGCTCCTTTTGGATCAAACCCTTGTCCAAATCACCCTTGCTTTACTCAGAATTCTTCTGCCCCTTGTGCTGAACTCTATCTGTCACCTTCTCCTTGAAAACCAAGGCTTTCCTATTCTTGTCACTAACATCGAATTCCTCAAGAAACGTTACCTTCTTCTTCTGCATACAAAAACCTTGATCTATGCTCTTCATATCTAAAAGCATATCCTTTGACTCAAGAACATGCATCTCCTTCTTATTCATGTGACTAATCCTATTAAGCTACATCTTTGAATCTACAGCTGAAGTAGATAACCCAGAAAGAGAATCAGTAATACAAGTAGATAGATAAAGCGTATCTACTTTCTTACCTCTTGCTACAACAAGTGCACCCTTGGTAACCTTCCAAGAGTCTGTTGTGAGAGTTACTGTGCAACTCTCATCACCTAAACTTCTTACAAAAATCAAATTCCACTCCAGAACTGGGACATGCATGACCTCCTTCAACACCCATGTGTTACCTATCTGCAATTTCAGCTTCACTTTCCCTTTGCCAACCATCTGACAAGGCATACCATCCCCTAAACAAATTTTTCCAAAGTCTCCTTGGACATACTCATGGAAAAATTCCCTAATTTGGGATGCATGAAAAGAGGCACCAGAATCTAAAACCCAAGATTTTACTTTATCAAAAGAACATACCAGAGCATCCTGTGCAACGAAATCTGCAACATCTACTTCTTCTTCATGTCCTTTATGCTGATCTGCTACCAACCAACAATCTTCTTTTCCCTACTCTTTCTTTCCACATTTCCAGTAAGTTATTCTGCCATACCTAGACTTGGACCTCCTACCATTAAACTTCTCCATTCGTAGCTTACTGTCTTCTGCCATTGCTCTACTCCCACTCAAATAAAAACCCTTGTGAGTAACTTGTAATCAACACACACTAACCAGATCTGACACAACCTATTAGTATCCCAACCAAAAGCTCTGATACCAGTTGTCAGGGAATCCAAGAACAAACACACTTGTTCTGATCCCACTTGTTAGGATCTTGCTCCTCAAAAAGAGCACAATATGATTACCAAATACAAGCAATTAAACATGCAAAAATATCCAGAAGTACAAGTAACTAGAATTCACAAATAGCACAGAATATGAGAGACAATATACAATCTTGTATTAACACTTGTACAGAAAAGAATACAATAAAAATCTGCCACACTCTTCCACCTTACAGAGGCTTCCCACACCTCAAGTGTACAGTAATTCTTCTTCAAAACACTCTCCTACCAAAAATGGTCCCAACACAAATCACACATAGAATTGGTGTTCACCTCTCCAACTAGTCAGTAATAACCCTGCCAGTACACCAAGCACTCTAAAGTACTTCAAGTTGATCTCCCATGAACCTGTAACCTGTAATTCAACAGACCATACTTACACATGTAGATCTCCTATGAGCTTGTAACAACCTACAACTCAATGATCTTACAATGGAAGGATCTTCCTTGCCTTCCTTTCTAGCTCATAATTACAATACATGTCAATGGGTCTATAAATAGATCCCAGACTTAAACAATAACTTAGACTCTTAGTTTACTAATAATAGACATGTAGCTCAAGACTCGAAATAGCTTTTACATGCAAACACTCATTGCAACTAACTAACTGTTCGTGCAATGAACAGTTTCAAAGCACACAGGTGACTGACATCGATCTCTGCTTGCCTAGTGCTGACCGATGTTGGCCAACTTCCTGTCGATGCTGGTTGCCTTCTACATTCATCTTGACCGATGCCGGTCATACTGCCAATGCCAGTACTTTTGGATCTTTAGCAACCTTCTCTTTTTCTGCATAGATGAAGCTTTTAGCTCCATAACCTAACACATTTTGTAGGCATAAATAGGTTCAAAAATCTCAAATTATTCTTAATTGCCTTTGTGATAGTTTCATAAGGCTCAATTTGGTATAAATCATATCACTAATTGCCCCAATTGACCAATTGGCTTAATATCAGATGACATTGGGGTAGATTGTGTCAAAAATATGATTAATGAGCTCAAATGGGTCCCAATTGAGTTTAATATTGGAACCTAAACCCTATACCCTAATACCTAAGCCCTAATCCCTAAATCATATACCCTAAACAAATTGATTTATCCCTAATTAACATACTTTATAGTAAGAATTAGGTTTACATGGCTCAATTTGGCCCAAATCACATCATTAATTTCCCTAATTAACTAATTAGTTTAATATATGATGGTATTAGGGTTAATTTAACCAAAAACTACATTTTGTAATCATTAATAGGTTAAATGAACTCAAATTTACCCTAATTGCCTTTTAAAATTAGACCCTCTACCCTAAACCCTAAAACCTAAGCCCTAAGCCCTAAACTATAAACATAAACCCTAAACCCTTAATTAATTGATTTAACCCTGATAAATATCTTTTAGAGTAAGAATTAGGTTCATAGGGCTCAATTTGGCCCAAATCACATCACTAATTTACCCAATTAACTAATTGACTCAATCTATGAGGACATTAGGGCAAAAAGCCTAAAATCACATTTCATAGTCATAGATAGGTTCAATGAGCTCAAATTATCCCAAATTACTTTCATAATAGGTTCATAAGACTCAATTTGGCATAAATCATATTATTGATTTCCCTAATTAATTAATTGGCTCAATTTGTGATGACATTGGGCAAAATTGAGCTTAAAATCACATTTTGTAGTCATAAATAGGTTCAACAAGCTCAAATTATCCCCAATTACATTCTTAATTAGACCCTATACTATAAACCCTAAACTCTAAGACCTAAGCCCTAAACCCTAAATTGTAAAACCTAAACCCTAAATAAATTGATTTAGCCATAATTAAGATCCTTTAGAGTAATAATTAGGTTAATAGGTTGAAATTTAGGCCTTAATCACATCATTGATTACCACCCAAAATCACATTTGGTAGTCACAGATAGGTTTAATGACTCATATTATCCTCAATTACCTTCATGATTGGACCCTAAACCTTATAATTTAAACCCTAAGTCTGATAATATAAATCTTAAACCTCAAACCCTAAATCATAAACTCTAAACCCTAAACTAATTAATTTAGACCCCAATTAATATCTTTTAGAGTAAGAATTAAGTTCACAGGGCTCAATTTGGTACAAATTACATTAATGATTGATCTAATTGACTAATTGGATCAATATATGATGACATTGGGGCTAATTAAGCTCAAAAATAGATTTTTCAATTAGAAATAGGTTTAACAAGATGAAATTGGCCCTAATTACTTCATGATTGGACCCTAAACCATAAACTAATTGATTTAGCCTCAATTAACATCATTTTGAGTAAGAATTATGTTCATAGGGCTTAATTTATCCCAAATCACATCACTTATTACCCAAATTTACTAATTATCTCAATTTATGATGATAATGGGGATAATTGAGTCCAAAATCACATTTTGTAGTCACAAATATATTTAGCCAGGTAAATGACATCAAGGTTACAATCAAAATTAGTTTTACATTTTTTTTGATGTACAAAACTTCAATGTTAACAACTAACATTGACTAAGGCCATGTATGAACTTTAAAAATGAAAAATAAACTATAATAAAATCAATAAGATGGCCAGAAACATTTTAATGTAATAGTAAACTATTTTTGTACACAACTTTTCCACATAAGCTATTTTTCTATGTACACATTTTTTTTTCATATATATAGTTATTTTGCATACACAATTCTTATGTTTGACATTTCAAACACATTCCTTAAGGATTAGTAATGGTTTAAACTCTTGAGCCTAAGGCATGGACCTATAAACACATAGTTGAATGTGTTAAGCATGTGATATACTAAGAGGGGGGGATGAATCAATATATCATATATCCTATAAAACTTTTTTCTTAATCAAACTCCACTTAACCATGCATTCAAGATATGCAATAAAACTAAAAAAAAATCATGCACCACATAAGAGATAGAGAGAGAGAGACACTAGATTTTTACGTAGAAACCCAAAACAAGAAAAACCATAGAGAACAATCTCAAGTATATGAATGAGCACCAACTCAAATTACAAATTTCACAAGTACCAACTTGTAGGAACACCAACCCCTTTGTTGAGAACCAACATAGCAATGATTTGTGAGAACCAACCCCTCTTGTGTATAAAACACAACTATCTCTTAATGTTGCTTTCTCAACAAATGATAGAAATCTACTATATCTCTTTCTCTTCTCTCCTCTTTTATTATATAAAATAATTACAAACCATTCACTCTCTTGCATATTTCAAATGGCTTCTCAAGCCTCCTTTTATATATTTCCAAATGACCTTTGGCATTCACCATTTGTGACCCTTCAATCCTTATGGAAAATGGTGCTAAACTTGTATGACCCTTTGAATCCTTTCATTTGAAAAGTCACATGGTGACCCTTCATGAGCAAATTCATCCTTTCCCTTTTTGTCTTTATTTGGTGACTCTTTGAATTCCTCAAGGCAAATCTTCATGGAAAAATGTGCCCTTCCCTCTTTTGTCTTCACTTGGTGACTCTTTGAATTCCTAAAGGTGACTCTTCATGGGAAAATGCATCCTTTCCCTCTTTTGTATTTATCTCATGACTCTTTGACTTCTTCATGGGCCCTTTTTTGAATTTATGCAACCAAAAATATATTCATTAATATTTAATAAATATTAACACACTTTGGCCAAAATATAAACATTAGAAACACCTTAAGACATTAAATGCTATAGGGACTTTATCACTAATAATGTTAGACCTTTGACATCAATGACAATATTTATAATAATCTCCCCCTTTTTCATTAATGGTAACCTCAAACTGAAATTGCCACATCCTGAAACCTATACTACACATGCCAATCTACACATACTACCAACTAAAAAAATATATAATAACTCCCCCTTACTATAGCATCCTATACCTATTCCTATACTTGTTCCTATACCTATTCCTATACCTATTTTTATACTTCTCCCCTTTTAACATTAATGGCAAAGGGTCTATCTCGGAGCTAACACTTAGCTCCCCTCAATTGATGTTGATCCTCAATGGTAAGAAGTAAGAGAAATTACTCCCAACTTCTCTCTTATATACTTAAATGTGTCATTTGGTAGTGCCTTTATGAAAATATCTATAATCTATTCTATAGTATTGATATATTCCAACTTAACCTATTGATTTGTAACTTGCTCTCTCAAGAAGTGATATCTTATAAGAATATGTTTTGTTCTTGAATGCATCACTAGATTCTTAGAAATATTAATAGCACTTATGTTGTCACAAAAAATAGAAATAGGTTCATCATATTTTACCTTGATGTATTCTAAAGTTTTCTTCATCCAAAGTAATTGAGTACAACACAACACCACTGCAATATATTTTTCTTCAATTTTAGAAAGTGATAATGATTTTTTATTTTTGATTAGCCAAGATATTAAGCTATCACCGAGAAATAAATATCCTCTACTTGTACTCTTTCTATCATCCAAACAACCTACCCAATTTGAATCTATATAAGCAACCAAAGTGAAATCTTTGCCTGTGGGATACCATAATCCATAATCAAATGTCCCCTTGACATATATTAATATTATCTTCACCAACTAAACATGACTCTCCTTCAAGGCTATCTTCTATGTTGCAATCATACCTACTACATGCATGATGTTTGGCCTTGATGCTATCAAATATAAAATACTACCAATCATAGATATATACAAATATTGATCTTTAATAGGTGAATCTTTATCCTTACTCACCTTCTTCCATGTACCCATTGGTGTGCCAACTAGTGGACAATCTTCAAAACCAAAATTTTTCTACATTTCCTTGGCATAATTATTTTGAGATATGAAAATTCCTTTATCTAACTAAAATATTTTCAATCCTAAGAAAAATGACAATTCTTCAAGCATAGACATCTCAAATTCTTTTTGCATATTATCAAAAAATTCTTTTATCATCTTTTCAATGTTTCCTCCTAATATTATGTCATCAACATATACCAAAATAATTAGCTAATGCCCACATTCTATTTTTATGTAGAGATTACTATCAATAAAACCTCTCTTGAAACCTTGATCCTATAGGTACTTATCAAGCCTTGCTTACTAAGTTGTTGGAGTTTGTTTCAATCTATACAGTGCTTTCTTCAATCTTCATATATGGCTACTATCATTTGAGAGAAGAAATCCCTTAGGCTACTCAATGTAGACCTCCTCTTCTAGATTCTTGTTCAAAAAAGTAGACTTGATATCCATCTGAGATACTTTGAAATTATTAAATACTGCATATGCAAGAAATATTCTAATATCCTCTAGCCTTACCACTGGTGAAAAATTTTCTTCAAAATCTATACCCTCAATTTGAGCATATCCTTTACATAATAACCCTACTTTATTCCTAATAACTTCACCATCTTCATTCAACTTATTTTTGTATACCCATTTTGTTTATATCACATTTTGATCTTTTGGTCTAGGCACTAATTCCCAAGTATCATTCTTTTCTATCTAATTTAATTCTTCATCCATTTCTTCAACCCAATGTTCATCATGTCTATCTTTTAAAAAAGTTTTAGGATGAATTTTTGATAACAAAGAAAAATTAACTTGCTCAAATTCACTTACCATCATCCTTTTGGTGTGAACTCCTTTATTTATGTTCTTGATGATGTCACTCTCATTATGATTTCTCTGGACATAGTTGAATGGGGTCTTGGTGACCTTTTTCTCCTTCTTCTCATCTTCATCTAATTCTTTAAAATCTTCTTCTTCAATGATTTTAGGATTGTCTATTAGATCACTGGATCTTTGTGCTACATCTTTATCTATCTTGACACTTGCACTTTCAACTATCTTCTTTATTATTTTGTTATAACATTTATAAGCTTTACTTTTTCAAGAATATATACAAAATATACCTTCATCTATTCTAGATTAAAACTTATCCAATTTTTCATCAGTTCTCTTTATGAAGCATCTGTTATCGAAAACTCTAAAATAATCAATAGTAGGTAGTTTATCTTTCTATAACTTGTAAGGAGTCTTGTCACTATTGACTCTCAACAATGCTCTATTCTAGATATGCACTATTGTGCCTACTAAGTCTCTCTAATATTTATCTAGTATCTTGGATTCATTTAGCATTGTCCTCACCATCTTCTAAACTATTTTATTTTTCCACTCAACTACTCTATTTTATTGTGGAGTTCTGGCTATTGAATAATGTCTCTTTATCCTATGGTCTTCACAATACTCAATAAACTTATCTAACATGAATTCTTCTCCTTGATCTAAGCTTAGGCACTTAATCTTCAAACAAATTTCATTCTCAATTAAATCTTTGAATGCTTTGAAGTGGCTGAAAGCTTTTGATTTTTTATTCAAATACATCACCCAAGTCATACATGTAAAATCATCAATAAAAAACATGAAGTATTTCTCACCTTGAGTACTTTAAGTTCTGGTAGGTCTACATAGATCAGTGTGAACAAGCTCTAACATCTGAGTGGTCGAGTATTATTTTATCTTGAACCATCTTCTAACCTACTTCCCATGCTGACATGGTTCACAAAGCATGTTGGAGGGCTTTGTAATCTTTGGAAGATTTCTAACTGCTTGCTTCTTGTTGATGTTGACAAGATTGTCAAAATTTGTGTTCCATTCTCCTATTCCATAACTAACTTTCCTCAACCTGACTCAAACATTTTGACCTTTGATATCTGATAGCATATATAAATTATTGCTTGTCCTCTGAACATCTGCAATCAACACATTTGAATCTTTTCTCATAATTTCACAACCTTTTACATAAAATTTTAATGTGTGATCTTGATCATACATTTGATTAATACTTAATAGATTATGCATAAGACCTTCCATATATAAAACATTTTTGGTCTTATTTATACCATTATCTAAACTTAATGTACCTTTTTTGGCTATTCTAGTAGTGGTATTTTCTCAAAATTTCATTGTGCCACCATTGATCTTCTTTAGAGTTATGAACTTGCTCTTGTCTCCTATCATTTGCCTCAAACATCCATTGTCAATGAACCATAGCTTTTCTTCATTTCTTGCATGCAAAGCTATCTGGACTAATATAGAATTTTCAAGTTGTTTCTTCTGCCATGAACCTATCTAAACCTTCTTATTGATGAATGGAGCCTTGAAACTTTGGTCCTTCTTGACTAACTCAAACATGCTTCTATAATGTTGGGCTATGTGTCTAAAATTATTGTACTTGTAACATACTATGGCCTCTTCATCAAAGCCTGATAGAGGAGAAAAAGAGTTGTGGCTTTTGCTTGACTCTGCATGAGTTTCCTTCTCTTTGTTTCTAAAATTATTATCTCTTTTCCAACAATCTATTTTATTATGACCATAACCATTACAATTAAAACAATAACCATGAAAATAGAACTTATTCTAATTTGTGTATCTTTGACCAAGTTGTCTTTTGTAGCTCTGTTCCTTCCAACCTTCTTTGTTTGAGCTATCCTCTATATTCTTAAATTCTTCCTTTTTTATTTCCTCTTTTGTAAGGGTTTTAGCATAACTCTTTTTCTTTTCATATCCAATACCTATCTTATCTTATATTTATTTTTGACTTTCTAATATCTTATTCAACATGTTAGTGTTATTCTCAAATTTTTGAGTTATTAGCTACTTTATCATTGACTACTTTATTTGTTTTCTCAATATATTCTTTTAAAGAGGCAATTTCAACAACATACCTTTCACATTCTTCACTTAATTTTTGCAATTATGTTATTAGATATTCTTCAATATTTTTGGCTTCTTCAATGTGTGCTTGTAGATCTTCAATTATTTCCTTTGACCTTTTTTCATTTTTCTTGATTTGGAGCTTCAATCTTCAATTCTTCTTCTCAAGAGATTTTAATTCTTCTAAGGAAATAAGTTCTCCTTCCAGATTCACCTAAGCTTCATCATGTTCTTCTTTTTGATCATCTATACTTTTACTTGTGGAGGCATCTTCATGTATGGTCATGAATATAATATCTTCTTTATCTGAGTCATTGACACCACTGTCTTTAACTGAGCTAGGATCTTTAGAATATAAAATCTTCTTCTCAAATCCATTCTTGTATTTATTTTTGAAGTTCTTATATGTAGACTTTCATTCTTCATCATCACCATTGTTCTTATCTGGGCACGTAGTTATAAAATGTCTAATCTTACCACATTTAAAACATTTAAATGGCAACTTTCCTTGATATTTATATATGCCCTTTTTAGGCTTGTAGATGAATAGAGCTCTATTGTCATCTTCCTCATCACTAGAGCTACCACTTGATTCTTGAATCTTATCCTTATATTTCTTTGATGTTTTTAAAGTGGCTTCCCTCTTTGAGGGTTTCTCTTATTTGGTCTACATCTCATATACCATAAGAATACCATGTAGTTCATCCATCTTTATCTTGGCTAAATCCTTCATCTCTTCAATTTTTGATACCTTTGCATCATATATCAATGATAGAGATCTCAAAACTTTTTATACCACCATTGAATCTTCTAATTTTTCTTTAAAGCCTTGCATTTGATTAACTATTTGATCAACCCATAAAAGATAACTTTCTATATTTTCTTCCTCTTTCATCTTCAATCTTTCAATCTGTCTTCTAAAAATCTAGAGATTAGCTTGCTGAACCTTTCCATCACCATTGTAAATATTCTCAAGCTTGACCCAAGTATCATGAGTATATTTTCATTCCTTAACTTTAACAAAATTTTATTCAAATAAACCACATAAAATAGCATTTAAAGTTTTATCATCATTTTCACTTGCCTTATTTTTCATAGGAATAGTTACAAGTGTCTATGGATCTTTGTATTCCTCCATCACTGCTTGCCAAATGTTGAATCCAAGGGCCATCAAGTAAGTCCTCATCCTTATGCTCCAAAAGTCATAATTTGTCCCATCAAACAAAGGTGCCTTATTTGTATAAAAACCTTCATGTGATCTAGCCATCATTCTTTTCCTGATCTACCTTCAAGTTATTAAACTCTTTCTAAAAGAACCTGCTCTGATACTAATTGTTAAGCATGGGATATACTAAGAGCGGGGGTGAATTAGTATATCATATTTCTTATAAAAAAATTCTTAATCAAACTCCACTTAACCATACATTCAATATATGTAATAAAAATGAAACAAAAACATGCACCATATGAGAGAGAGAGAGAGAGAGAGAGAGAGAGAGAGAGAGAGAGAGAGAGAGAGAGAGAGAGAGAGCAGATTTTTATGAGAAAACTCAAAGTGAGAAAAACCACAGAGAATAATCTCAAGTATATGAATGAGCACCAAATCAAATTATAGAGTTCACAAGCACTAACTTGTAGGAACACCAAACCCTTTATTGAGCACCAATACAACAAAGATTTGTGAGCACCAACCCATAGGAGCACCAACCTCTCTTGTGTATAAAACACAACTATTTCTCAGTGTTTCTTTATCAAAAAATGATATAACTCTACCATATATCTTTATCTTCTCTCCTCTTTTCTTATATAAAATAATTAAAAACCATGCACTCTCTTGCATATTTCAAATGGCTTCCCAAGCCTCCTTTTATAGCTTTCTAAATGACCTTTAGCATTCACCATTTGTGACCCTTCAATCCTCATGAAAAATAGCAAAAAACTTACATGACCCTTTAAATCCTTTCACTTGAAAAGTCACATTGTGACCCTTCATGAACAAATATGTTCTTTCACCTTTTGTCTTTATTTGGTGACTCTTCAAATTCCTCAAGGTGACTCTTCATGAAAAATGTGCCCTTCCCTCTTTTGTCTTCACTTGGTGACTCTTTTAATTATTCAAGGTGACCTTTCATGGGAAAATGCATCCTTTCCCTCTTTTGTCCTTATCTCGTGACTCTTTGGCTTCTTCATGGGCCCTCGTTTGAATTTATGCAACTAAAAATATATTTGTTAATATTTAATAAATATTAACACACTTTAGCCAAAATATGAACATTAAAAATACCTTAAGACATTAAATGTTATGGGGCCTTTATCACCAATAATGTTTTTGATTAATTAAGGTGGCAAACTAGGGGCTGAACCCTATACAATCAAAAAAGATAAGAAGGCTAGCAAACAAAAGATGCTAGCACCGAACCAACGACACAACTGAGAAACAAAGTTAGAAGCAAAACAAAACACTAAAAAGACTAGACTCAAAAAGGATAAAACTACATAACTATAGAATTAACAATATCCTTAAGATTCTCATTGTCTACACTATCAGCATTCCCTAGATTACCCACCGCTTCCATGATCCGTAATGGCCTTCTCCACATGGACCGCCTTTGAAAGCTATCTTTGTCATCAATGTGCATCATTCATGCTCTATCATCTCCTTCTAAATGATCTCTCTAATGTTTTGGGGTATATGAGCCCCTTGTCGCCATACCCTCCATCCTGAGAATTGCTGACCAAGGTTAGCACAAGCATCAGTGACCCTGTTACCTTCTCTGTAGGTGTGGGTAATCTCAACTTCAGAAAACTTTTGTAAAAGAAATTGGATGTCTGTAATGATGTCTTTTAGATGGATACAAACATTAGATGCTTTATTAACGACATCTATGATCAACTTAGAATCTCCTTGAATATTTAAATTTTTGATTCCTAGGAATATAACTAACTTTAATCCCCAAAGTAAGGCCATAGCTTCAGCATAGTTATTGCTCTGGCAACCCATGCCACCAGCATAGATAGCAAACATCCCTCCTTTTTAATTTCTTATTATTCCTCCTCCACTTGCTTTACCACTCAACTTGGATGCCCCATCAAAATTGAGTTTCATCTAATTGGGTTTAGGTGGTATCCATTTAGTATGAAGTCTCTGAAGAATTTTGGAATTATCATGCCTAGGGATAAGGTTAAAAACCTTCCATTTGGCAGCAATTTGACTTTCAAATTTAGATAGGGGTTTCTCTATAACACTAATATGAGCTATTGTAACACTTTCCAAGATGGTCCTAGCAAAGGAGTTAAACACCTGAGCAACATTTCTAGTAGTGTCCCTGAAAATTCTATGATTTTGCTCTTTTCATAAAGTCCATCTCAAGCATGGTAGAGCTTGCTTTCATAGTTCCTTAATCCAAGGATGTGAGAAGGTTGAGTTCCAGCTAAGAATTACTTCTTTAAGGTCTGAATTGCAAACCCATTCAATGCCAAAGTTGTTAAGTATTTTTCCCCATAAATTTTGGGTAAACTCACAGTGTATGAATAGGTGTGAAACTAATTCCTCTCTAGAACCACACAGAACATTTGTTGACCAAAGTAAACCCCCTCTTTTGAAGGTTGTCCTGAGTAAGGATTTTGTTATGGGCAACAGCCCACCAAAACAAGTTAATCTTTGGAATGAGTTTATGATTCCAAACCTTTTTCCATACCTCCTTATTCTAAGCTTCAGGTGTAAGCATATGATAGGTAGATTTGATAGAGAATGATCCATTCTTATTCAGCCACCAGTATTATTCATCCTCTCAAGGAAAGAGTGGGATTTTGATCTCCTAAACACATTGTTAGATCTCTCAAATTCTTGGGATAAGCTCAGGCCTGTGCACACGTCAATCCAAAAGGTTTTTCCAGCTCCTTATCCCATTATTATTTTCCATATAATCACTGACCCTATCACCAAAGAATTGAGTAGTCAGACCTATAATTTATCCATAGTTTCCTTGGGAGATGAGAGGCTTGTCCCTTAACTAATTATCCTCCCAGAATTTAATCTATCGGCCATTTCCAAGCTTCCACCTAGTTCCCTATTTGAGAAGAATTCTACTTTTTAGCATTTTATTCCATATCACAGACCCTTGGGGTAATCTTGCCTGTTGAAGAAAGTTGGAATCATCAATGCTATGCATGTATTTGGCATACATTATTTCCCCCCACTCACTATTGTTGTGAATCAGATTCCAATAAACTTTTGAGAGGAGGGCTTTATTCATTTTCCTGATGGATCTTATATTAAGTCCACCATGAGATTTTGGGAGACACACTTTTTCCCATCTGACTAAAGACATTCTCTGTTTGTCTTCCACTCCCATCCATAAAAATTTCCTTTGGATATGTTCCAAATTTTTAGCAAAATACATATAAATTTTAAAAAGAGACATGAAGTAAGTAGGAATACCTTGCAAGGATGTCTGAAGAAGTTACAGCTTACCCGCACTACTGAGTAGTTTCCCCTTCCACCCAAGAAGTTTCCTTTGTGTACGTTCCACAATACCATTCCAAAAACTTGAAGATACCTCTTTGATCGAGATTAGGAGACCTAGGTAGGTAGTTAGTAGGCCAACCTCAGCACAATCTAAGATATCAATGATTTTGTTTAAGTTCATTGGGAGTGTTGAAGAAGTACACATTGCTTTTCTGGAAATTTATTCTTTGTCCCGAGTCTCTACATTAAGTATATTCTTCCATATTCTAACTTCGATCACTGATGAGATACCAAATAAGATGGTGTCATCCATAAACTACTGTATAACCATAGGATGAAGGGAAGAGGTAGGTTTGATGCCTACTAGCTTTTTTGAAACTATATCAACTTGTATGTATCTTCCCAGTGCCTCAGCCATAATGATGAATAGGTACGGGAAGAGAGCATCTCCCTAATGAATTCCTCTCAAGGAGGAGAAAAACCCTTTAGGAACACCATTAACTAGCACTGAGAATTTAGCAGAAGAGACTGCATTCCATAATAAGTAAGACAATTTATTATTAAACCCAAATTTTCTAATCACTTGGAATAGAAAAGTCCATGAGACTCTATCATAAGCTTTGGATATATCAAGCTTGAGGGCCATCCCAGGGATTCTGATCTTATCCATAGAGTGGATAGTCTCATGTGTGGTGATCACAACATCAAGAATATATATGTCTGGGATGAAACCTTTTTGAGCAGGAGAAATAATTTTGTCAAGCAAGGGTTGAATTCTCAAAACCAACAGTTTAGTACATATCTTATACACAGTGTTGCATAAGCTAATGGGTTTGAAATCAACAAGGTGTAAAGGTTGAGATTTTTTAGGAACAAGTATAATGAAGGTATTATTGACTTGTTTCAAAAGTTTTCTAGATCTAAAAAAATCATGAACTGCAGTCGTGAGGTCCACTCCAACAATCTCCCAATATTCCTAAAAGAATATAGGAGGAAAGCCATCAGGACTTGGGGCTTTAAAAGTGCCCATGGAGAATAAAATAACATGTACTTCTTCATTAGATACAAGCTTTAACATTTCTAGATTGTCTTCTTTTGTTATCAAATAGGGGATTTTATTAATGAATTGACTCATAGATCTATCAATTCTATCATTATTGTTTTCTTTCGTGAGCAAATTCTAAAAGAATATCCTAGCTTGCTCCCCTATTTCATTATCCTCAGTAATAATGTCTCCATTATCCAGGATAAGCTTAGTTATTAAGTTATATTTTTTGTGTTTCATAGCTAAGAAATGAAAAAAACCAGTGTTCCTATCACCCTCTTTGAGCCATTGAACACAGAATTTTTATTTCCAAAAAACCTCTTCCCTTTCCCTCAGATTCTTCCATTCTAAAGACAAACTATTCTCTTCTTCTAAGGTGCCCTTAGAGTCATCCCCTTGATCAATCAGTTGCTGAATAGCCTTGAGTTTTCCCATTATATTTTTCTTCTGATGGAAAACCTACCCAAAACTATATCTATTCCAGCCATAAACTTCTTGTTTAATGTGCTAGAGTTTCTTGACTATTCTAAACATGGGAGTACATTGAATGGGAATATTCCACCATTGAGCCACCATTTGTCTAAAACCTTTATGTTTAATCCACATAGCTTCAAAATGGAATGGAGGAGGTCTGTGATGTTCCTAATCTCTCCAATTGAGGATAATTGAGTAGTGGTCGAACATGGTTCTGGGTAGTGCCTACACCTGCATATTTTGGTAATCATTCCAATTGCTTGATATCAAAAATCTATCTAATTTAACCTAAATCATTTTATCTCCTCTTCTTCTATTGGTCCAAGTAAAATTTTTGTTTTACAGCTCTATGTCCAATAATCCCCAATCATTGATGAATTTAGCAAAGTCAAACATGTTGTCCAAGTAATCAATAATTCCACCCTATTTTTCAGAAGGGTATTAAGGTGTGTTAAAATCTTTGGCTAACATCCATTTAAAATTCTAAGGATTATTATTTTAGCTACTCAAATCTATCCATAATTTTTGTCTCAAAGCTCTGTTATTCAATGCATAAACATTAACCAACATCTAGTTTAAGGAATTCATGGAAAAATTGGTAATCAAAAAGTGCTTATGATGGGCCATAAAAGATCCTTGGATTTTAGCACTATTCCACATAGTGACAATCCCTCCTAAAGCCCCTTCAGTAGGAATAATACAAAAAGCTGCCTTAGGCCATATATAGTCAACAAATTTTGTAAAATTCTCCTCTTTCATCTTGACTTCTTGGAGTAATAGAATATCTATTTTATTATCTAAAATGCAGTTTTTAACCTCAAACTGCTTCGAGGGACTGTTAAAGCCCCTCAAATTCCATGATAATATTCTCATTTAGAGAGTTTTGAGGGTTGGGACTTTAGTGTTTTCTATTTTCCACTGGCAATCTCCCTAACAATCTCTCTTTGTCTTGTTTTCGTTAGGGTTGGCCTCCCTTGTTTGGGCTCAGTACCAACATCTGCATATTTTTTACCTTTCTAGATCTTTTTCTTTAGGGTAACCCATTCTTCCTGTTCATTTCTGCCATCTTGTCCTACTACCCCTATTGCTAGGTAGTTTCCTACTTGGCCTCCATCTTCCAGATCACAAAAAAAAATTGTATTTGACTGTGGATCTAGTACTCATTGAGTGTGACTTTTAGGTGTTACTTCTTCCTGTCTAGTCCTTGAAACTATGTCATCTTCATTTCCTTCCTTTAGCAAAAGGTCCCCTCCTACCCCTTCCTTAAACATATTAGTCTATTTTTATAAAGTATAGACTGTTTAAATGTGGCCTTGTGACTGTCATCATATACTATATTCTCCTTTGGGGCCTCTTTTTCCTCACTACTGATGATATCCTCCTTTCTCTTCTCCTCCTCTCCTTCTTCGGTAGCCTTTTGACTATCATCTAATCCTATATTTTTCTTTGGGACAACTTCACCTTCACTACTTGGGGCAACCTCATTTCCCTTCCCCTCCTCTCATTTTCCTGTATTGTTAGGAATTTCCACATTATTCTCTATTTCCTGCTTGCTACTCACTTACTCCTCTACATTCTGGGAATCCTCTTTCATCCCCCTTTGCTTCACTTTGCATTGTGTCATTAGATGTCCCTTCGTCTTACATATTTGATAGAAAGTGGTAGCATTCTCATAAGTAATTGGCTAAGTCTAGGTTCCATATTTAGAGTTAAGCTCAATGGATGTAGGGAGAGTCTTATTTATTTCAACATTAACACAGAGTCTAGCAAACACACATCTGGACTTAGTTTTGGTTATATGATATGAGGTGACATATTAACCAATAGAATTGCTAATGGCTATGAAGATTTTTTCATCCCAAAATTCCAAAGGGAATCTTGGTAATCTTACCCAAGTAGGTGTTGTCTTATTGAGGTCTGAGTTAGGATCAAATCCTAGTTTCCATGGGCATAAGACTAGAGAATGTGGTCCAAACAGCCAGGGGCCTCTAGCAAGGGTAGAGATCATGTCCTCCCTATTCATAAATCTAAAAAGGAATAGACCTCTAGCCATGGTTGTGATTGAAACACTACCTTTGACTTTCCACCTAGACAGAATCCATCTTCTAAGCATTTTGATATTAAGATGGAAAGAAAAAACTTACCAACCAGCGTAAGGTCCATGGAAGCCACTATTTCCTCCACCAGATCATCTGGGATACTCAATGCCTTGCCCTCTAAGAGAACATGGAGGCTCAACATGCCTTTCGATGGACACACCTTTTCACCTAAGAGTGCCTTCTTCCATCCATTAGATGGACTATCCCCTAATAGATTTTTGGACACATCCCCAAAGGTACTGCTACCTGCAGTGACCTCCATTGGATCCGTGGTCCTGCCTATCGCACTCAGGGGGCCCAACTAGGCGGGGAAAAACTAGTTTCAAATATTGACCACACGCTTCGCTCCTTTACTCCTCCGCTGTGAACTCTATAACTCTTTTTGTTTTGAATCACCAATAATGTTAGACCTTTGACATTAATGACAATATTTCTAATAGAATGCATATTTTTAACTAAAAATAATAAAATGTAACTTTTACCATACTAAACACTATGAATTTTATTGAAAATATGAATACGACATTGAGCACACTCTCCTCTCTCTCTCTCTATATATATATATATATACGTGTGTGTGTGTGTATATATCACACACACACATGTGTATATATATACATATATGTGTGTGTGTGTGTGTGTGTGTGTGTATATATATATATATATATATATCTGTGTGTGTATATATATATACATATATATATATATATATATATATACACACACACACACACACATACATACATACATATGTATACATATATGTATATACATACACACAATATAGATATGTGTGTGTGTGTGTAAGTTTTTTTATCTATATTTATTTTTAAGTATGTATTTTTATAGCACTATACATCACAACTATACATATTTATCTCTATTTATGTATCTTTCTTTTCCTTGATTCAAACTAAATAAAATTATAGGCTTACAAACTAGACTTAATTTTATACACTTTCAAAAAAATATAATTTTTGATATTTTTTGACGTAGTTAGGGGCCACATAGTTGTCTATGCATTATTGATCATATTTTAGTCTCTACTGATTTGTGAAATTAGTAAAATAAATAAATATTTGGTATAATTTTTGAAAAAAATATAGGTTACAAACTAGATGATATTATCTAACTTTTCATGAAAAGGTTTTACAAAAAGTAAATGATGCTAAAAAAATGATGGGGTGCACAGTAGTCTATCTACTATGATATTTCTAAAAATAGTAGTACCTCTTTGAATTTATGATGTTTGACCTGGTTATAATTGACCATATAAAATATATATATAAACTAGGAATGAAATGATACAATTAATGTTCTTATATCATCTTCAAATTTTGAGTATAGGTGTCTCAAATAATTAGTACAAGTTGAGGTTTATTATTTTTCAAGAAAAATATGTCCACTTAAGATCCCCTTTTGACCCCTCAATTCCATTCACTTGCTCTATTCATGTTGATATTGGATGGATCAACTTTTTTTATGATGGTTTTGTTGTTCTAATAGTATAGATATGAGTATAAAATGTGATATGATATTATTTCTTGTACTAAAAATGTGTTATGTTATGATGTGGCATTTTATATTGAATCTTTTTTTTAAATGCATTTTATGATTTTTTGTATATGGGTCAAGTGTAGGGAATTGTGGGGCCAAACGAGGGTCTTAAGTGGACATGTTTTTATAGAAAAATATGAAACCTTGAATTGTACCTATTATTTGAAGTATTTAAACTCATAATTTGAAGATTTCATAGGAAGAATAATTGTAGCATTTCGAGTCTAGTCTCTAAACTACTATTTTTTTTTGAAATTGTTAAGTATAAGTGGGTCAAACATAATAAATTTGAAGAGTGGTACTATTTTTATAAATATCATACTATATAATTATTTGTGCACCCCATAATTATTTTATCATTATTTGATTTTTATTTAAACCCCTTATTAGAAAGCTAAGTAAGATCATTTAGTTTGCAACATATATTTTTTAAAAAATAATTAATGATTTTTTTAAAACCAATTTCATAAGTCAGTATACCCTAAAATATGATAAAAAATGTATATCCAATCATGCACCCCCCAACTACCTTTGTGTGTGTGTGTGTGTAAAATTAGGTCTAATTTATAACCATACGTCTTTTTATAGTTTGGATCAAAGAATCAAAATATACATAAAAAAATATGAACATGAATAATTACAACATATAGCATTGGATAGATGCACAAAGTTGGGGGACAAAAAAAATAACACAATGAAAAATAGAAAGGATTTTTTATAAAGGGCATACACCATTTTTTTTAAAAACCAATGCATAATTAGGCAAGGGTCGGTCCTGACCCTAAAGGGTGTATGACCTTTGCAATCCAAAGGGCATACACCCTTTGGACTATAAAAGACATATGCCCTTTGTAAAGGGAGTATGCCCTTTTTAAAGGGTGTATGTCCTTTACATTGGGTGTACATATTTTTCATAGGGTGTATGTCTTTTGTAAAGGGCATATGCCCTTTTGAAAGGCATGCATTTTCTTGTTTTTGCAATTATAGCCTTTTGAAAGGCATTTTTTGGGGCAATTAAAGGTATTGTTTATAGATATTTAGTACAATAAATGTTAAGTATAAGTTTACATTTAATTTTATGAGGTTTGATGAGGGATTGATTAGGAATAATGAGGGACAATGAGGGAGTGATTAGAAATAATGAAGGATGTTGATAGCCAATGAGGGAGTGATTAAGGATAATGAGGGACAATGAGAACCAGTGAGGGAATGAATAGGGATGATAATTGAATAGAATGGTCGATGAGGGAGTGATTATGGATGATGAGGGTCAATAAGGGAGTGTTTTATGTGAATTTAGAGTGTTATAATATGAATTTATTCTATGTGACTTTGGAATAATGCATGAGATTGGAATTGAAGAATACATTGATTGACCATCTATCTAACCTTTATTTTAGAGTGAATGGTATCTTTTTAGAATGAATTTAAATGGTGTTTCAATTTATTATATTTTGAATGGAGTCTATTAGGGTGATTAGATATATTCATGTCTACTATAAGTTATTGCATCATGACTATAGATAGATGTCATGTGTGAGTGAATGCATGTGTGTGTGTGTGTGTGTGTGTGTGTGTGTGTGTGTGTGTGTGTGTGTGTGTGTGTGTGTGTAATAGGTATGTGATAGATGCCATGTCCAAGTGATTGTATCATGACTATAGGTATGTTATACGTTACATGATACAAGGTAGTCATTTATGTATATTGATAGACCCATTGATTGAAAAACCCATAAATTATTTAAGAATCCACCTTCAAGCTCAGGTATTCAATCATGTAGGCCATACTCAAGTAGGTAAAGTAGGTAAGGCATAATAAATTAGGTAAAATATGGGGAATAATCAATGGTATAGATCTATTACATATGTAACATGATTTGTAACCTCATTTCTCATTCTATCTATTGATCTTGAAATTCTAAAAACAAAGTATCGACTGGAATGGAATTTGAAAAACTAACTTTTAAATGGTAACTCCTACAGTTCTGTAATCAATTTTAGAAGATGTTGAGTGGCCCTAATTTGTTATATTTAGTAAAATAATAAATTAGGGCCACTCAACATCTTCTAAAATTGATTACAGAATTGTAGGAGTTACCATTTAAAAGTTAGAATTTATTTTACTAAATATAAAAAATTAGGGCCACTCAACATCTTCTGAAATTGATTACAGAACTGTAAGAGTTACCATTTAAAAGTTAGAATTTATTTTACTAAATATAATAAATTAGGGCCACTCAACATCTTCTAAAATTGATTACAAAATTGTAGGAGTTACCATTTAAAAGTTAGAATTTATTTTACTAAATATAATAAATTAGGGCCACTCAACATCTTTTGAGACTGATTACAGAACTATAGGAGTTACCATTTAAAAGGTAGTTTTTCAAATTCCATTCCAGTCAATACTTTGTTTTCAAAATTTTATAATCAAAATATAGAATGATAAATGAGGTTACAAATCATGTTATGTATGTAATATACCTATACCATGAAAGATTACATGTATGTTTTACCTACTTAAGTATTCCCTATCTACTTTATCTACTTGAGTATGTTCTACTTGATTAAATAACTAAGTCATATCTTGATCTCAAGGAGTATGCCCTACCTAAATACACAATCCATATCTTGATATTTATTATTTCCTATTAGTGTCAAATTAAGTGTTCCACTTACTGAACTTGGTGTACTTCAAGGTCCTCTAGAAACTTGCTTATAATTAGGTCTCTTCCTAACCATAAATTATCTCCTGGTCTATCACAAAAGATCTTATAAGTATTGGGATTGAAATACTAATGACCTTATTGTTTAGTATTATCTCTTTACTTCTTAACTTCTGTAATCATAGCAAAATACACTTTCAATGACTTAAAATAGGGTACTCAGCCCCAAGATAGTAATCTACCTTCAAGCAAAACCCTTCTTTGATTCTTAAATCACTCAATTGTACATCCTCACTTCTTTGAACAATACTATGAGGGTTTCACCAATTATTTGACTCAATCTTCTTAGTACATGAATAACTTCAACTCAAAACTTAGATGACAATAAATCTACCCTTTATAGGTCTATTAGGCCAAATTCTACCTCTTAAGGACTTGATATAAAGAGGTCTACAACTACCTTATTTTTTAGATTCATTCAATTCAAAAACTCAATGAAAATATCAAGACAATGATACAAGACTAATAGGTGTCTTTACACAAGCTCAAAATACCAATTAGATCACCAAAGTGCCCAAAATGTTGACCAAGTCCTAAGCACTATTACAATATTGTGTATAGGTGTGTTTGGTATTGAAAAGGTGTTATTAATATAATACCATCAAAGGATTCTTATAAAGATTTATTAATATTTTTGGAGATTATCTCTGAGGATAAGAAATTAATTTCCTTTATTGCTTTCTTAATAATTAGAATTCAATGGAAACTCTACTCTTTAGGTTTGAATGGTCTAATCTACTTACTTGAAAGGATATTGACTTGGATTAACTATCAAATGCTTTGAATCACTTTACTTGTAATTATTCTATAGTGGTTATATAATAACATTTAACCTTCATAAGAGGTTTATACTCAATTAACAAAGTTGGAGATGTACTATAATTGGAGTTTGTTATCTTTACCTTGAAATATTCTTAACAACCTTGCTCTCAACTTATAAAATGAACTTTAATTAATGGATGTATCAATATGCATAAATTAATAGCCTATAACATGTAACCTATAACATATATATAGTAATGATATAGTCATTCATACATTACATCTACTACATACATGGTACTACATGTAGGTATTCAATCACTCATACATGACATCTTACTATGGTTGTGATATGGTCACTCATATTGGACATGAATGCAAATAATAACCCTAGTTCACTCCATTTCCACATAAACTATTAACCCCTAACCCTAAAAACTAAACCTTAAACTCTAAACATTGAAAACTAAACCCTAAACCCCAAACCCTAAGCCATAAAACTTGAACCATGAACACTAAATAGTATACCTAAATCCTAGACCCTAAGCCCTAAAACTTGAACCCTTAACCCTAATACATTAACTCTAAACTAAAAAAAATCCATAAACCCTAAACTATTGACCCTATACTTTATACCCTAGACCCTAAACCCTAAACCCTAAAACCTAAATGTAAGCCCTTAACCCTAAACTCCAAGCCTAAAACCATAAACCATAAGTCATAAACCTTAAAAATTAACTCCTAAACTTAAAATTCTTAACCCAAATCAAAAACCCAAAACCTTAAACACTAAACCTAAATCCCTAAACCCTTGACCCTTAACCTTAAACCATAAACCTATAACCCCAAACCATAAACTCTAAACCATAAACACTAAACCCCAAGTCTTAAACCCTAATCCCCAATCCCCAAACACTAAATCTCAAACCCTAAATACTAAACACTAAGTTCTAAAACCCAAACCCTCAACCAAAACCCCAAGACCAAAACCTTGAATCTTACACCCTAAACCCTAACTGTGAAACCATTAACCCAAAACCCTAACCCCAAACACCATGCCCCAAACCCTAAAAGCTAAACTCTTCATCCCTTGAGGAAAAAAAATTAAATCCTAAACCTTTAAGAATAAAATATAAATATTAATCCCTAAATCCTAATCCCTAAGCCATAACACTGAAACTTGAACCTTAAATGTTAATCCCTATACACTAAACCCTAAGCTGTGAATCTTGAACCATCAACCATAAATATTAAACCCTAAATTTATAAATCCTAAACCTATAGCCATAAACCATAATCTTGAGTTATCACCTATATAGATAAAGGAGAGGGGACATTGTCTAAGCCATATCTTGAAAGGATAGGTGTCATTCTAAACTATATAGAGAAAGTAATGACTAGGGACATTCATGTAAAGGGATTGAAGATGGATTCAATATGAATCCATAAACACCATAAACTTTGAACATTGGACCCTAAACATAAACCCTAAACACCATAAACCTTGAACACTTAAACCTAATACATTATCCCTAAACTCAAAAAAATAATACCTAAACCCAAAAACCTATACCCTAAACATAAAACCTTAAACCATAGACTTTATACCGTAGACCCTAAGCCCTAAAACCTAAACTTTAAGCCCTTAACCCTAAATCTCAAACCATAAGTCTAAAATCATAAAACCTAAACACTAAACCATTAAACCTTAACCCTATAACCTTAATATTAAACACTAAACCTTAAACACAAAATTCAAGATCATGAACCTTAAACCCTAAACATTGAACCCCAAACCCTAAACCCAAAACCTTGACCCCTAAATTTTGATCTTGAAACCCTAAGCACTAAAACATAAACCTTGAAAGTTGAACCCAAAACCATAAAACTTGAAATCCAAAACCATAGACCCTAAATCCTAAAACTAGATAACCCTAAACCTTAAAACCTAAATACCAAAACCTAAACAATCAACCCTAAATACTAAACTATAAACTTTGAACCCTAAACACTTAACCTAAAACCCTAAATATGAAACTAAAATGATAAACACTAAACATAAATTATGGAGACCACACCCTAGAGGAATGATGCAAGCATTAGTAGTTTATCTCAACCCCCTCTCCACTTTCCTATCATAACTCCTATACAAGCATGAAGATTCTAATGTAAGGAGAAAAAATTCCATAAAAAAATTAGTGGCATAAATGCTAATAATTTATACTCATGACCCACATCATTCTTTGAGAATAAATCACAAACATGATAATATCCAAAATGCTCAGGGCTTTCACTCAATGATTTGGCAATAACTATGTCTAGAAGAAGGTTTTCACCTCATACAAAGTAAGTGCAAAGAGGTAATTTTTGATCTTTCATCATTTTTAATTATTCAAAATTAATTTTTTCCATGAAAGTGCAAAGAGGGTATTATAGTGTTTTCACCATGTAAATCATTCAACAATATCTGTAGATTAATCCATCATGACCCTATCTAAACTACTAGACATGAATGAGAATAATCACCCTAGTACACTCCAATCAGAACAATAGGAATTTAAATACCATTCAATATTCATCTAAAAAAGATATTGTTTAGTCTAAAACAAATTTATACTAATTACTGGATTAGAACACACTCTACTAGATGAGGGAGTGACTAGGGATGATGGAGTGATTAAGTATGATGAGGGACAAGATGGAATGGTTAGGGATAATTATGGATGAGTATAGATGAGGAGGGGGTGACTAGGGTTAATGAGGGAGTGATTATGGATGATGAGGGACAATGAAATATGATGAAGGATTGACTAGGGATGATAAGAAATAATGATGGTTAATGAGGGAGTTATCAAGGATGATGAGGGATGATGAGAGTGTGACTAGGGATGATGAGGGATGATGAGAGAGTGATTTAGTATGATTAGGGTTGATTAGGTTTGATGAGGGAGTGTTTAGGGATTATCAATGATAATGAGGGATGATGAGGAAGTGACTATGGATGATGAGGGTTGATGATGGATTGATTATCAATAATGAAGGATGATGATAGCCTATGAGGGAGTGATTAGGGATAATGAGGGACAATGATAACCAATGAGGGAATGAATAGAGATGATAAGTTAATATAAGGGTCAATGAGGGAGTGATTATGGATGATGGGGGTCAATGAGGGAGTGTCCTATGTGAATTTGACTATTGGAATAATTCATGAGATTAGAATTGAAGAATTCATGGATTGATCATCTATCTAACATTTGTTTTAGAGTGAATGGTATATTTTAGGAATGAATTTTAATGGTGTTTCAATTTAGTCTATTTTTAATGGAGTCTATTAGGGTAATGATGTACATTCATGTCTAGTATAAGTTATCATATCATGACTATAGGTAGATGTCATGTGTGAGTGAATGCATACATATATGTAATATGTATGTGATAGATGTCATGTATAAGTGATTGTTGTTGACCAATTTTTGCCCCAGGCCAAAAAATCATTCACCTTCTTTATTCACTTTTTGAAGATAGTGTTTCTAGGTTGAACAACTTAAATTCCAGTGTTTTCTCATTTTGGTTCAACGGATTCAGTTCAATAAAGAGTTCAACGGCTTGGTTCAACGACCTAGTTTAAAGCTTGGTTCAAGGGCATGCCCTTGAACTGAAGGGTAAGTTCAAAGGCTCAGTGCCCTTCTGAAGGGCTGGCACTTCAAAGGAGAGGACCCAGGTAAGTTCAAAGCTCAGGTTCAAAATTTCAATTTGTTTGAAGTTGACTAAGGAATTCGGGCCGCTAACATATTAAGCTTCAAGAAAAGGCAAAGGCGGATAGAATTTCCAAGGACAAAATTTACGTAGACTTTTTGTTCATGGGAAAATTTCCATGGATAAAAGTTCATGGAAACATTTAAAGACCTGGTAGCAGTTCGAAGAGCCAAGTGACCCGCCGAAGTATACAAGGAAAGAGTGCCCGCAAAGAAATTAAGAGGGCCCAAAGCCAGCAAGCTGTAGAAGAAGTCATAAGACCCAAGGAAATCCTAAAGGATGTCAAAATTAATGAAGAAAATTAGCCATTTGCCTTCAAATGAAAGAGTGATAAACATGGAAAGGAGCTCAAAATGTAGTGGCCCACCAAGATGTTTGCCCCAGGGGTCCAAATGAGTCAGATAGGACAAATGGACAAAGTGACAAGCAAGGAATGAGTGTGCAGTTGTCCAACTGGCGCTAATTGAAGAAGTGACTTTGGTAGGTGAGATAGTGCCAATGAATTGATCATTTGGAATGATAGCAGCTAGTAGTGCAACCATTTTCTTTATTTCACATTAATGATAAGGCAAACCATGTAAGTCACCCAAGCAAGAAATGCAGTTCTCGAGTAGGCAAAATGAATAGCTCATTAATATTTTGAGCGACTTGTTCTTTTCATGAAGAGACACGTATGCCACTTGTAAAAGTAGGAGCACCAAATAGGCCTCTTGGCTTCTCATATATATTGTGGACTTGTTCATTTGTAATCATCTTTTCATAATTTTACAAGGCACAGCCCTACTAAAATTTTCACCTGAATATATAAACACAGTTTTTACCTCTTCTTGGATAGATATTCTATGTATGTCCTGAGTGTTGATTTGTGTCTAGTCATTGTCTTTGATGTTGTCACAGGTTTAACACCAATGCACCAGTTATCTACAAGGCACCATCTATAGCTGATAAGAGAAGAGTTCTATTTTTGGAGTGCAGAATAAAGAGGATAATCTACAGAGTGCTTCTCACAACACCTTTGGTGAACCTCCCTTTTTGTATCTTTCATTTTTTACCTCCCTGTCAAGTTTGCAGATTGTTTCTTCTATCAAGGGTGAAGTGTATAAGTGTGTTTGTCTGATTTTGAGAGTGTGTGTGAGAAGGTCATCTTATTTTGGTGTATCACCTCTTTAGAGTAGGCTTGTTTTTCCTGTACTTTCCTTTCCTTTTTCATCCCCCCCTTATTATATAGTTGTATATGTATATATATGCTTGTATTTGCACTTGCTGGAATAAACATGATACATCAAAGGGAGCTATCCCTTATCTAGAGACTCTCCCCTCTAGCTTCGCCAGTCCCATAGTTGAGAGGGGAGTTTCCATGTTGTGAGGAGAAGACAGGAACTTGTTTTCTTGCCACTAGGTGCACTTTCTTGCGTCAACAGTTCTGGCACGCCAAGTGGGACCACAAGTTTTTTTTACTCAATAAAGTTTAGGATTGATGCTGGTCCTGATACAGCCAATTCAAAGTTTTCCAACATTTGGTGACTCAACTGGTAAGAGCTTTAGTTCTATTTTAAAACTAGTAGCTTAACTTTCTATGCCTAAGGTCACCATAAGGTCTGCTTCAAGAGGGGTTCCATTTGAATTCATTGAATTAACTTTAAATTCTATTAAAAGACTATGATTTGAGAGAACCCATCCTTATCCAACAAGCAATCCTCCTAGACCTTTTATAAGAGACAGCCACAACAGAACCTTAGTTATAGCCAATCCCAGCCATGGCATTGCCTTTTGCAAATTTTTGTGGTGAGAGCCCCTTGAATCTCCCACACTATGATCCAATTTTGGGAACAAATCTCAAAAATGTGCCTTCTTTTGATGGATTGGGGCCTATTACAGCCATTAAACATATTAGGAATATTTCCAACCTTTGCAATATTCACAATGTAACAAAAGAAAATATTGCCATCAGACTGCTAGCTTTATCTCTAAAAGGCAAAGTTCTTGACTGGTATGAGACCTTGCCTGTGAATTCAATACATTCCTGGAATGAGTTGGGGACTCAGCTGATAGATCATTTTGGGGAAAAGAGTGATGACCTCTCACTTGCTGAGCAGTTGATGACTATAAAGAGAGCTCTGCACAAGTATATGCAGGACTTCAACACATGTTTTCAAAAAACTTGGGATAGAATTCCCATCTTGGTAAGACTGACCCCCAGCTATGCTTTCTTATACTATTTAAAGGCATTAAATAATGATATTGCTATGATGATCCAATATATGAGAGGGCATATACTGCTTGATGCTTATGATATAGCCATAGTAGCTAAAAATTGCTTAGTTCAGGCTGGGAAAATAGCCCCTAGGCCTCACATGCCACTTTTCCTAGAAATGCTGCCCCCAGTTCAGACCGTTGCTCCCACATTGGCTCCTCTACCTACCATAGAGAAACTAGCTGTCGCTCTGTCTAATGAGCTTCACGAGGTTAAAAGCCTATTATAAAGCATGTCAAATGAACTTGTAGCTCTTAAAAGGTAGCAAGCTCAAAGCAACAAGCCAAATTAGGGATACCAGCAATATGATCAAGCCCCTATACCCCCTTTCAAAATTATAACCAAGGTTAGGGGTAGCTCGCTACAACCAAGCCATTTCAAAATTAGAACACTGATCCCTCTTCATCATTTAAGGCCATGGTGCATGTTCAGAACAATTTAGTACAAGAGCAACCAAGCTATTCAACCATGGGATATGGTCAAGAATAGGCCATCTATACAAATGAGATGATGAACTATTTTTAGAATGTAGACAACCAAATAGCCACTCAATCTTAGGCCTTTGAGCTTTCAATTTAACCCAGCATGAGTAACAATCAAGCTTAGCCTGATTCTACCCTGATGAATCATTTAGAAGGGGAATCTTATTCATTGAATTATGTGGGCACTACAAATAGTTAGGCTAATTGTGTTATAGCCAACACAAGGTTTAAGAGAAGGGCAATGGGAGAAGCCCAGGTAGTAACATCACCTCTTCCATCACACTTTCATTCAAAGGCCCTAAATTTTAGGTAGCCATCTATACCTTCAGCCCCTAAACCTGTAACTCAGCTTGAAATCAACCCCAAGGAAAGCTTAAGGCGTGGTAGTCCTCAAATCAATATAATGGATCAGATGAAGAAGCTAAATATGAATATCTCTTTATGGGATTCATTGTCTCTTCCAAGCTAGAAGGACGTGTTGAGAAAGGAATTGCATGAGCTGGATTGTCAAACTATCCCAGCAAACTCTGATAATGTCTTGATGACAAGTGGGCAGCCTTCCACTTTAGGACAGGTAAAAAAGGAAGAGAAAACTCTCCCTTTCTATGTATCCTTGGTTATAGGGGATTTCTCGGTACATAATTACATAATTGACAGTAGGGCTAGCACCTCAGTGATGCCCAAGTGCATTGATGATAAGATGGGATTGAAGTATGAAGAAATGAACAAAGGATTCCTACAGCTAGATGGGACACCTACAAAAATAGTTGGGATTGTGAAATGTTTAGGCTTGATGTTGCATGTTTGCCCAAGCTTCTAAATTCCCCATGATATAGTGGTAGCAAATGTTCCTCCGTATTTTGCAATTTGCTTGTCCAGGGACTTCATGTCAAAGATAGGTGGCTATCTAGCAATGAATTGGTCATATCTAGTTTTCAAAACCAAGTATGGGACCAAAGTGAAAATTGAGTCTGAGCCATTCTACAAGGACCACCTAAAACCATATTCACCCAAGACAACAAATGTCATTTACACCATCATCGACCTAGAAGAGTCTCAGATTAACCAATCTCCATCCTCTGCTCTTGAAGGAGTCATAGACCTACTCTTGGATGAGTGGGGAAATGATAATTTCGAACATGATCCTTACAAGTTCATTGAGGAGGCAGACCTTGGAGTCTATTGCATGCACGAGGAGGGTGCCTTCATGCCAAAGTTAATGAAGGTAGACCAAGAAGACCTTGGCCTATGGTAGCTATATTTTGATGGTTCCAGAAGTAAGCTAGGTGCTAGAGGTGGGGCGATGCTAGTCTCCCCTTCAAAGGAAAGGTACTTTTCAGCTTTCCATTTCTAATTCTCTTTCACAAGTAATGTTGCAGAATATGAGTCTCTTATACATGGCCTTGAATGGGCAAAAAAAAGAGGGATTAAAGAGTTGTAGGTTTTGGGAGATAGTGAGCTAATTGTAAATTAGGTGAAAGGCCTGAATCTGACCAAGAATTCCTTACTGAAGTCTTACAAGCATAGAGTCTGGGACTTAGTGGAGGATTTTCTTGCTTTCAATATTACCTCTATTCCTAGAGAGCAAAACAAACAAGCCAACAGGCTGGCAGTAATTGGTGCTCAGTTTGATGTTTCAAGGGAAATAAGTCGAGATTATGGTTTGCCCCACTTGAAAGTGGTAGTTCGGCCCTCTATCCTAGACAACATTACAAATTGGCAAGTTTTTGAAAGTGACCAGCAGATAGCTTTCTTCTTACAAGAAGAAGTTGAGTTCATAGCACACAACTAGGTGAAATTGTAGCAACAATATGGCAATCAGATTGTTTAGTTGAAGAATAATAAGCTCCCTAAAGGTTTGGTCACACTTGAAAGCATTTTTAATGGAGATGACCAATTGAGAAATGACAAGGCATGCATAACAACCAAAGAGGATAATTACAAAAGAGTTGAAATCTTTAAGAACAAGCTGCTTGCACTTGGAAAAGTCTGCACATTTCAAGAGAGGTGGGCTTTCATTTTTCTCTGTCAGGAGTTCTCTGATATCTTTTCTTGGGATTACAGTGACTTAAAGGGCTTCGACCCAAGGCTTGCCCAGCACACTATTAAATTGGAAGAAGGTGCCAAACTAGTCACACAAAAGCAAAGACCTATAAATTTGACAATTGAGCCCCTCATGTAGAGGGAATTGGCCAAATTGATTGAGTCTGGAATTATATTTCCAATCAAGCATTCCAACTGGCTGGCCAACCTCATTCCTATTAGAAAAAAGAATGGGGAGATTAGGCTATGTGTCGACTTTAGAGACCTTAATAAAGTCTCTTTAAAGGATCATTATCCCCTTCCAAGCATGGAGTGGATTCTTCAGAAGGTAATTGGTAGCGAACGTTTCTCCCTCTTGGATGGTTATTCAGGGTATAATCAGATTCTAGTGCGAGGTTGTGATCAGCACAAAACAACCTTCACTACTAAATGAGGGACATTTGCCTACAAGAAGATGCCTTTTGGGCTATCTAATACTGGTGCTACCTTTTAGTGAGCCATGGATATGGCTTTTGGAGGCTTGATGAATAACAATGTGCTGGTCTACCTCAATGATGTGATGGTATTCTCCAAGAAAGTGAGCCAACACATAGAGCACCTTAGGCAAATTTTTGAAAGGTGTAGGGAGTTTGGCATCTCTCTTAATCCAAAGAAGTGTGGGTTTGTTATTCATGAGGGGAAACTCCTTGGCCACATTGTGTCTAAGAAGGGCTTATCTATTGACCCCGAGAGAGTTCACTCCATTCTGGAGATGTCCTTACCAAAGCACAAGAAAGGCCTGCAAAGTTTCTTTGGCAGGATAAATTTTATTTGGAGATTCATTCTAAATTTTGTAGAGATAGTCAAGCCACTCACCCCTATGATGAAAAAGGGTGAGGATTTCAAATGGATAGCTCAAAGGAAAGACAACTTTGAGGCCATCAAGCAGGCCATAACCTGGGCTCCCACTTTGATCAACCCAAACTTTAGCAAGGACTTTAACCTCTATACTTTTAGTAATGAGGATGTGATATCCACCATGCTTACCCAAGCTAATGGTGATGACCTCGATCAACCACTTACTTTCTTCAGCCAAGGGTTAGAGGACTTCAAAGTCAGGTACATGTATGTAGAGAAGCAAGTCTTGGCAGTAGTGTGGAGCCTGAAGAAATTTAGGCATATGTTGTCTAATAGCAGGATTCACCTTATGGTCCCACAACCTGGCATCAAGGATTTCTTAACCAATCGAGATTTGAATGAATAGAGGGTAGGGTGGATTACCAAAGTGGTGGAGTATGACATAGACATTAAGATCACCAAGCTAGTGAGGGGAAGAGGCCTGTGTGAACAACTGGCTGCAGACTTAAAGCAAGAAAGGAAAGACAGCTTGTTAATCCATGATGTAGCCACTATAGAAGAACCAACTATCATAAAGGATTAGACACTGGACATGAGGCATTTCCTTCTCACGAGTGAGTGTCCACAGGGTCTTGATAAGATCGGGAGAAGGTATTTTAAACTCCAATACCTTCCTTATGTTCTAGTTGATGAAGTATTGTTTAGGAGGGATTTCTTTGGGGTCCTCCTAAGGTGCATTGACCCAAACCAGGCTGATAAGGTATTGGTTGAGTTCCATGATGGGCCAACATGCAGTCATTTCACTCCTATAACTACCATAGCAAAGATAATGAGAGCTAGCTATTTATGGCCTACTCTTTTCAAGGACACCCATGCCTAGGTAAGAAAGTGCCAGAAGTGTGCACTTTTTGATGGAAATTAATGATTGGCTGTCATGCCTCTACAGCCCATTCAAGTTGAGCAACCATTTATGCAGTGGGGTCTGGATTTTATAGAGATGATCAATCCTCCCTCCAATGTTGGGCACAAGTGGGTGCTAACTACCATGGATTATATCACTAGGTGGGTGGAGGATATTGCTCTAAAGGAGGTGAATGAAAGCGTAGTCCTAGAGTTTTATGAAGACCTAGTAACAAGATTTGGGGTCCTAGCCACCATAATCTTAGATAACACCTTGGATTTTCTAGGAATCAAAACTAGTGAATGGGTGCTAAGGTATGGCATATACCTTAGCACTTCATCAAATTATTATTTGCAGGGGAATGGGCTGGTTGAGTCCACCAACAAAAAATTGATCAAAATCATAAAGAGGACTATGGAAGAAAATTAGAGGACTTGGCATGCCAAGCTAAAGATAGCTCTATGGGCCGACCGAATTACTCCAAAGAGAGCAATCAAAAATTCTCCATATATGCTCATGTATGGAAGGGAAGCTAGGCTTCCTATCTTGCTTGAATTGCCAGCATTGGATCTCACCCACCAGCTACAATTTGAAGAAGGAACCAGCATGGAGGTCAGGCTGTGTGAGCTAATGGAGCTCCAAGAGGTAAGGGACTGGGTTATGGCTTCTATGACCAGTTGCCAATAGTAAATAAAAAGGCACTTTGACAAGAAATCATTGTCAAGATATTTCTCTAAAGGAGACATTGTCTTGAAATGGGACGAAGATCGAGCTAAGCTCAAAAAACATGCAAAATTTGACACCTTGTGGAGCATCCCTTACATAATTAATTAATGCAAGCATCATAATGCATTCCAAATTTCTAGGTTGGATGGTGAAGAACTATGTATCCCAGTTAATGGGATACATCTGAAGTGTTGCCACTAATTTTTGGGTTCACTTGTACATATTTTCCCTTGTTTTCTTTCTTGTTTTCCTTAAGTGTTGTTGCACAAGTAGTAGTTTTCTTAGTCTTGTGTGTGTTTTCATTTCATGGAGGTAGATCTGTGTGGTTGGTTCTAAGTTTTGACAGAGCTATTCTTGGTTCCCAATGTTACTATTTGACTCCATGCCCAATGGATTTTTCAAGGTAGCTAGTCTTTATGCATAGCAGGCATGCTTCCCCTGTGAGTCACCAATTGTTGACCAATTTCTGCCCCAGGCCAAAAAATTGTTCACCTTCTTTATTCACTTTTCGAATACAGTGTTTCCAGGTTGAACAACTGTAATGCCAGTGTTTTCTGATTTTGGTTCAACGGGTTTAGTTCAATAAAGAGTTCAATGGCTTGGTTCAATGGCCTAGTTCAAAGCTTGGTTCAAGGGCATGCCCTTGAACTGAAGGGTAAGTTCAAAGGCTTAGTGCCCTTCCAAAGGGAAAACACTTCAAAGGAGAGGACCTAGGTAATTTCAAAGCTTAGGTTCAAAATTTCAATTTGTTTGAAATCGACTAAGGAATTTGGGCCACTAACATATTAAGCTTCAAGCAAAGGCAAAGGCAGACAGAATTTTTGCGGACAAAATTTTTGTAGACTTTTTGTTCGTGGGAAAATGTCTGCAGACAAAAGTCCATGGAAACATTCAAAGACCCGACAGCAGTCTGAAGAGCCAAGTAACCCACTGAAGTATACAAGGAAAGAGTGCCCACGAAGAAATTAAGAGGGGCCAAAGCCAGCAAGCCGTAGAAGAAGTCATAAGACCCGAGGACATTCTAAAGGACATCAAAATTAATGAAGAAAAGTAGCCATTTACCTTCAAATGAAAGAGTGCTAAACATGGAAAGGAGCTCAAAATGCAGTGACCTGCCAAGATGTTCACCCCAGGGGGCTGAATGAGTCAGATAAGACAAATGGATAAAGTGACAAGCAAGGAATGAGTGTGCAGTTGTCCAACTGGTGCTAATTAAAGAAGTGACTTTGGTAGGTGAGATAGTGCCAGCAAATTGATCATTTGGAATGATAGCAGCCAGCAGTGCAACAGTTTCCTCTATTTCACATTGATGAGAAGGCAAACCATGTAAGTCACCCAAGCAAGAAATGTAGTTCTCAAGCAGGCAAAATGAACAGCTCATTAATATTTTGAGTGACTTGTTCTTTTCATGAAGAGGCACGTATGCCACTTGTAAAAGTAGGAGTGCCAAATAGGCCTCTTGGCTTCTCCTTTATATTGTGGACTTGTTCATTTGTAATCATCTTTTCATAATTTTACAAGGCACAGCCTTGCTGAAATTTCCACTTGAATCTATAAACACAGTTTTTACCTCTTCTTGGATAGATATTTTGTGTGTCCTGAGTGTTGATTTGTGTCTAGTCATTGTCTTTATGCTACCACAGGTTCAACACCAATGCACCAATTATCTACAAGGCACCATTTTCAACTGATAGGAGAAGAGTTCTATTTTTGGAGTGTAGAATAGAGGGGATCATCTACAAAGTGCTTCTCACAACACCTTTGGTGAACCTCCCTTTTTGTATCTTTCATTTTTTACCTACCTGTCAAGTTTGTAGATTGTTTCTTCTATCAAGGGTGAAGCGTATAAGTGTGTTTGTCTGATTTTGAGAGTGGGTGTGAGAAGGTCATCTTATTTTGGTGTATCACCTCTTTAGAGTAGGCTTGTTTTTCCTGCACTTTCCTTTCCCTTTTCATCCCCCCCTTATTATATAGCTGTATATGTATATATATTCTTGTATTTGCACTTGCTAGAATAAACATGATACATCAAAGGGAGCTAGCCCTTATCTAGAGACTCTCCCCTCCAGCTTTGCCAGTCCCACAGGCGAGAGGGGAGTTTCCATGTTGCGAGGAGAAGGCAGGAACTTGTTTTCTTGCCACTGGGTGCACTTTCCTACGTTAACAATTATATCATGACTATAGGTATGTTATAAGTTACATGATACATGGTAGTCATTTATACATATTGAGAGACCCATTGATTGAAAACCCATAAATTATTTAAGAATCCACTATCAAGCTTAAGTATTCAATTGGGTAGGGCATAATCAAGTAAGTAAAGTAGGTAAGGCACACTTAATTAGGTAAAATATGGGGAATAATCAATTGTATAGATTTATTACATATGTAACATGATTTTTAACCTCATTTTTCATTCTATCTTCTGATCCTAAAATTTTAAAAATTAAGTATTAACTGGAATGGAATTTAAAAAACTAATTTCTAAATGGTAATTCCTATAGCTTTGTAATCAATTTTAGAAGATGTTAAGTGCCCCTAATTTTTTATATTTAGTAAAATAAATTTAAAATATAATAATATAAAATGTAATATCTCCTTTCAAAATAATACCTTTAATTTCCCCAAAACAAATGCCTTTTAGAAGGCTCTAATTGTAAAAACAAAAAATGCATTTCTTTGCATAGGACGTACATCCTTTATAAAGGGCATACGCCCTTTCAACATTTCATATATTTTTTTGTTTTCCCTCCAATTTTCCTTGGTTATAGGCTTGGATAGGTCCAAACCTAGCTTGAAACTGGTCACAGAGCAACCCACTTAGTTTTTAGTAAATTTAGGAGTCTTTTTTGTCTTTGTCAACAAATATGATTAGGTAGATTTATTATTATTATTATATATATATATATATATATATATATATATTTATTATTATTATTATATATATATATATATATATATATATATGGATTTGGAGAAGAGAAAGTGTAGTTTTATAATATATATATTTTTTATTGTTAGAGTAAATTTTTTAATTATTACTTAATTTATACATAACATATCTCATTATGGAATATATACATATTGTCACAAATTCCCTTATAATTTTTTGAATATTAATAGAAAGTTTATAAAACTTATAGCTCAACAATCTACACATTGCCAAATATGCTTTAAAAAGATGATTTTCATGAAGTTACGGTAAAAAATTATGTTCGTACAATTACAATTTCAATTTTATAGTTGTATTGACTTGTAAAATTATTTAAAAATTATATATATAATATAAAATTAATAAAAAATATTCTCAACAATCTTAGATATTTCGCCTATCCATATATGAAGTTTCATACAAAAATTCAGTTGTTTGCTAAAAAAAGTGTGTTTTTACACATGTAATCTCCTTATATTTTCATAAAAAATGACCAACCTATTGTCATAAATGCATATATTTCACACTTTTATCATCCAGGTATTAAATAAATTATATATTTAGAAACTACATTCAAAATGTCACAATTCATTCTTATGTCATTGTCAAATTCCATTTTGAAGTATCTCTAATATTCTCTCCAAATTAAACTATTCTTATTTTCAGAAAAAAAGTGTCATTTTATACCCCCCCCCCACCTTTTGTCCCCCATTATCCTACATCTAACCCACTATAAAAGACATAGTCAATAAATATAAATAACAAATTTAAAGTAAAAAATATATTAAAAAATCATATATATAGAAAGAGGAGACTTAGTCAATGTTGAAGTACTATTTTCAAGAATTTTTTTGATAAAATGGCTAGTGTCTAGCATGGGTGAAATTTCATTTTTTATCATTGGTAAAAAACACACATTTAGCTGTGTGTTGCAGATCCATGCCTAAGGCTTGGGAATCCAATTCATTCCTAATCCATAAGATGTGTTTAAAATTTCAAGCTAAATAACTACATATGTGGAATTACCACATATGTAGAATTACCATGCGCATAGAACTATCATGTACGCATAATTATCATGTATATAAAATTAACACATATGTACAACTTATACGTACATAGAATATTTTACATACACTCCATGTATGCATTTCAATATCTTATGATATGGCCTTATAATATTAAATAGTTATTAACATTAAAGTTGTGTACATCAAGAAAATGTAAACAGGTAATTGAGATTGTATTCTTGATGTCATCAGGTTGACTAAATACATATGTGACTACAAAATGTGAATTTGGGCATAATTAGCCCTAACATCATCACACATTGAGAAAATTAGTCAATTGGGCCAATAAGTAATGTGATTCACATTTAATTAAGCCTTATCAACATAGTTTTTACTGTAAAAGATGTTAAGTGGGGTTAAATTGATTGGTTTAAGGTTTAGGGAACTTACAATTTAGGCTTTTAGGGTTTAGGGCTTAGGGTATATAAGGTTTAAGTTTTAGGTTAAAAGGTCCAATCATGAATGTGATAGGGCATATAATAAGTGTTGTTTTATTGGGGATAAAATGATTTTTTTTAAGTTTTAAGAGTTTATGATTTAGGGTTTAGGGTTTTGTGTTTAGCTTTTAGGGATTAAGGCATATGATTTATGTTTTAGGGTAATTAAGGTCTAATTACAAAGGCAATTCAAGCCAAATTGACATCTTTGAACCTATTTATGACTATAGAATATGATTTTGGGCTCAATTGGCCCTTACGTCACCATAGACTAAGTGAATTAGTTAATTGGGGTAATGAGTTATGTAATTTAGACCAAATTGAGGCCCATGAACCTAATTTAACATTACTATAAATGATGTTAATTATGGATAAATCACTTAGTTTAGGGTTTACAATTTAAGGTTTAAGGTTTAGGGATTATAATTTTAGGTATATACAAGATAAGGTTTAGGGTTTAGGGTCCAATCATGAAGGCAATTGAGGACAATTTGAGTTAATTGGACCTAGATTTATGACCATAATTGTTTTTGGGCACATGATTTATGTTTTAGGATGCATTAGGTCTAATCTCAAAGGCATTTGGGGTTAATTTGAGCTCTTTGAACCTATTTATGATTATAAAATGTGATTTTGGCTCAATTGGCCCCCAAGTCACCATATATTGAGTAAATTAGTCAATTGGTGAAATGAATGATGTGATTTGGGTCAAATTAAGCCTTGTGAACCTAATTATTATTGTAAAGGATGTTAATTAGGGTTGAATCATTTGATTTTTAGGGTTTAAAATTTAGGTTTCAGGGTTTAAGGCTTAAGGTTTAAGGTATATAAGACTTAGGGTTTAAGGTTTAGGGTCTAATCGTGAAGGCAATTAAGGACAATTTGAGCTAATTAACCTTATTTGTGACCACAATGTGTTTTAGGCATAGGTCTTATGTTTTCAAGTGAATAATGTCTAATTGTAAAATCAATTGGGGCCAATTTAAGCTCCTTGAACCTATTTGTGACTATATAATGTGATTTTAGGCTCAATTTCCCCCCATTCCACCACATATTGAGTAAATTAGTCAATTGGAGCAATGAGTGATGCGATTCAGGCCAGATTGAGCCATGTGAACCTAGTTATTATTGTAAAAGATGTTAATTTCTTGACTAAATCATTTGGTTTATGGTTTATAATTTAGGGTTTAGGGTTTAGGGATTAGAGTTTTAGGTATATGTGAGACAGGGTTTAGGGTTTAGAGTCCAATCATGAAGGTAATTAAGGATAATTTAAGCTGATTAAACCTATTTATGACCATAATGTGTTTTTTGGCATAGGGTTTAAATGTTTTAGGGTGCATAATGTCTAGTCACAAATATAATTAAGGAAACTTTAGCCTCCTTGAACCTATTTATGACTAAAAAATATGATTTTGGGCTCAATTAGCCCCTGGGCCACCATATATTGAGTCAATTAGTTAATTGGGGCAATGAGTGATGTGATTTGGGCAAATTTGAGCCTTGTGAACCTAATTGTTACTGTAAAGTATATTAATGTGGATAGATCATTTGGTTTAGGATTTTAAGATTTTATGATTTGTGATTTAAGGTTTCTAAGGATTAGGGTTTATAAATTAGGTTTAACGTGTACATTTGGGTATAAGGTATAGTGTTGAGGGCTTAGGGTTTAAATTTCTTAGAGTTCAGGCATTATGATTTACATTTTAGGGTATAGGGTCTAATTGTGAAGGAAATTGAGGATAATTTGAGTTGCTTAAACCTATTTATGAGCACATAATTTGTTTTTGGGTTTGATTATCCCCTATGTCATCACTTATTGAGTGAATTAGTCTATTGGGGTAATTAATGGTGTGATTTTCACTGAATTGAGCCCTTTAAACTAAATTCTTAGTCTAAATGATATTAATTGGGGCTCAAATGATTTGTTTATAGATTTAATATTTACCATTTATGTTTTATGGTCTCTAGGGCATATGATTTAGGGTTAGATTTTAAGGTATAAGGTACATAGGGTTTAGGGCTTAGGATCTATAATTTAAGGTATAAGGTTTATGGTTTATGTTTTATAGTTTAGGGATTGAGGTTTAGGGTTTAGGGTTTACAATTTTGAGACTAAATAATGTTAATTGGCTTGTTAAAATGAATGATTCATGGTTTAAAGAGCTTATGATTAATGTAACTTAGGGTTTATAGGATTTAAGATTTAGGGATTAGGATTTAAGGTTTAGGGTATAGTGTATAGGTATTAGGGTTTAATTTTTAGGGTATAGGGTTTAAGGTATAGGGTTAAGGATTAGGGTATAAGGATTAGTATTTAAAGTGCATTTTTCATACACTAAATATCACATATATGATATTATTGCATAAACATTATTACCATGTACATAGTATTAATGTGTACATGGTATTAATGTATATGTGGTATTACCACATACATAATATTACTGTGTATGTGATATTACCATGTATGCAATTTTTCACTAGTAATAAAAACTATACAAAGAGTCATTTTTTTTACTTCAAGAGTACTCTCCCCTACTTTATTATATTCTACATGCTATAGGTCTAGTTGTAAATGATTATAATGTTGTCTACACCCTCAAAATCCTAAATCACTATCTAGTCACATGGTTGACTAAAGATTACTTAGGACTATTCTTAATTAATTTTAGAATTTATAAAATCATGGGTGATGTATTTCTTTGTATTAGGAAGAAGATGTTAAATTGCAAAAAACTAAATGAATTAAAATTGGTGAGAGAAAAAAAAGGCAACAAATGAAAAAAATTTGTGCAAGTCTACTATCCCTAATGAATTGATTATCATAAATAATGATGAAATGAACAACGATACTAGATACCAAATTATGAAAGTCCAATCATCAATTTTGATAGTATCCCCAATTATAATGCAATTCACAGTTAAATTTTACTATTTTAAATTTTGATGATGATGATAGTATACATGATGATGTGAATTGCATGAAACCATGGATTGGAGAAACTAATAATGATGAACTAATATGGAAACACCTATTTGAGAAATCTACAATGAAGAAAAAAATATGGTAACACCATTGAATGAAGAACCTAGTAATGAAGAAAATAATATGGAAACACCAAATCAATCAAGTATACCATTAAGAACACCCCCTAGGATTTATAGGATAAAACTAATGTATTTAATTTAAATTGGTGAATCCATTTTGAAACCAATGCCTAAAAAATTATTGAAGTGTCATATGATAAGAATAGATGTAATAATTTGGGGTTGGCATTTTCAAGATTTAAGTGAAACTCAAAGATGTCAATTATTTGTTACATTGATGAAATTACTTAAGATGAGACCTACAATGAACACCCTAGGACTAAGAACATATAATATTGATGGTTTAAAAAAGGTAATTTTTGAACATTTTCATAATGCATACCATCCTGTAGGTGTGAAAAAATGCACCAAAGATAGTAACACTAGACATGTTATTACAACTTCTTTGATAAGTGATGAAACAAATAATAAATGATTGATTAGAAAAGCAAGCTGAGATTTGCACATAAATAGAAAAATACTAATGAAAGTAATTTGGAGATGTAAAAGACTTGACGTTGATGGTAACAATGACTTGTGGGAGTTCTTTGGTAGACTCCCATGGAAATCCAAGGCTATATAAGATGCCCCAAAATATTTAATTATATAATTTTGGAAAGATAATACAAAGGTATCACCTAATATTAGAAATATAGTGAAAATAAGTGTTGGTTTTCATCACCATGAATCACATCCTAAACATTTTTTGGATATGAATCAAACATAATTGTACTCTAAATTTGTTTAAAAATATCCACCGAATTCTAGTAGTCAACGGTATTTTGAAATGGCCAAATGCTTCTATGTGAAAATCAATCACACATGCAGTACTTATTGTAGGCAATGTGTTGAATTTTTTATGCATTATGATATTTTTTGTCATGTTTATTATAGTTTACATATTAAAATAAAAAAAAATAAAATTAATAGTGTGGAGTAGAAGCCCCACAAAAATTAGCAACATAATTTATTCCAACATTGTTTTTTGAAAAATCTAATGGTCAATTATTTTATAACAATGCATGTTTAGATGGAAGTTGAAACATTTGTGGTGGATTGCCAAAATTCAAATATTATAACCATGAGGAGAGTACACATGGAATTGGATAATAATTGGCTGGTTTTAATAAATATAAATCTGTGGTATATCAAATGAAATATGGAAAGAAATCTAAAAGGTATGAGCTTATTATAGATCAAATATCTATTTCCAAATTTATGGACAAATTTAGGTATGAAATTGTATGAGTATACAAGGTAGAGAGTTCAATGGCTAGAAGAATAATTCAGGTTAAGTAAGGACACATTCTTGATTGGTACTATTTTTTTTTGTAGTTGACTTTGTAGATAATTACACATTGCAACGACAAAGAGAGGTTCAACCATAATACTATAATTCAGTACAAATTTCACTTTTTATGCATATAACATTCATGAATTTACTTGATAGTATAGAGAATGATTAGAAAATATTAAGGGAGTGCCAATTTTATGTCAATGATGATAAGACACATTCTTTAGAGTATGTTTAAGGTTTTTTTAGTTGTTTTATGGAAATTTGAGTGAAAGGAACATTACTTTTAATCAACATTATATATGGTTAGATAACTACACATCACAATTCAAGAATGCATAGATGTTCTACTAGCTGAGCAGGATGCATGTCAGCACTAGTGTACAACATATTTGGATTTTCACTAAAGTAGACCATGGAAAATGGGAGAATGATGATGTAATATCATGTGTCAAAAGAGAAACTACAAAAGAGGAGTTGAATTTTGAAGAGGTTGTTGATTTGTCATATACAAAGAATATTGTTTAATGGTGTAATGAATATATGGGCCATGGTGCTCAATAAAAATCCATTGTTTATATATATTTTTTGGTTCATGGAGGATGAAAAATTGGAAAGCTATCAATATTATATGGTAATAACAAGATCGAGTAAAGTTACACTCATTTTATAGCTCAAACATAAGTTCTTGGATGGTTCATACAAGGCACATGGCATGCTTTTATTATGTATGCATTGAATTTGTTTGGAATGAGTGAGTCACAAGAATGGATGGATGAATGAAGTTATAGGATTTTAGTTCCAATTGACATTTATCATGTTACACCATCATTATAACTTATAGATTTGACATCATCACATGGCTTTGACCATGTTTTTTGATCTAGTGAAAACAACTACCATATTATATATGACATGTGTTTCATGTAATAAATTTGGTAAATATATTAGTAGATCATGTTGTTTAGTCATGTTTTGTTTTATGATGTAGGGCATGTTTATGCAATTATTGTAAATGATGATAATAAGTAGGGGATAAAATACTACTTGTGTAGATGTGTAGAGGAAAAATATAAATTGACTTCTGTAGTCACAAATGGGTAAAACATTTATTATCCCATTAGGTTTGTTGTAATTACTAGAACCTAGCTTCGACATTATCCTGTGAAAAATTATAATGTATGGTTGTTCGAAGTCTTTGAAGTACATAAGAAGATACTCCACTATTCAAATTTGGTTCCTGAAACAAATGTTCAGCTGCACAAATATTAAGGTAGGCCATTGAAAAGGACTCTATGGAAGGTTCATGAAGCTGAACATGAAGTAATTATTGATACTATAAATAATAGAGCTAATCCTAGTGGTTCCTTAGATTAAACCCCTAAGGTATGTTGAATTCTCAAACGTAAATGTATTTACCTTTATCAAATTTTATTTATTGCTTAGGTTTTACATATAAATTTGAATTTAACTAGATTTTGTAGGTTAATGGTGCCAAATTAGATTCCACCTTCATGTGGTTGGCACCATTAGTAGAGAATTATATATTCTCAAAGCTAAGAGAAGATTTTAGTTTTTGTAGGTTTGATTACCTGTTGACAACATTATTTTCAATGTTGCTTGATTATACCATAGGTCCCTCTATCACTTTCAATATTGACAAAGAAATTATTTGTGTCATATCGGATCAATTTCACACATGACCAAGCTATCATTTTACTTATATGAAAATATTCCTAGAAATTTTACATGCTACAAAAAGATACTTACAAAATTAACATGTTAAATTTTTAAAAACATATAAAAATTATTCATAGGTGTACTTACCACAAGCTAGTAGTCACAATCAATTTAAGACTGGTACTCAACATGGTCAATGATAGGTTCATGTTGGCAAACAAGAGTGTGAAATGTATAACTATTATGAGTTGGTGACCTGTTCCTTGTGATGGAAGTGTAGGTACCTGAAAATGTATATATACATACAAAATAAAAATTCAAAATTATTTTATAAACTAAATCATTGAAATATAATATGAAAAATTACAAATTAAATTATCTAATTGTACCACTCTACCCTTGATAACCATTTTTATAAGACTAGAAGACATCACTAAAGGAGTTTGCATAGATATTTGTTTTGTGTATCAGCTATTTACATAAGTATAGATAAAAATTACAAAAAATTCATAAATATTTACAGTTAAAAATTATGTAATATATAAATAGACCATGTACCTTAAAGAGTTGTGAAAATTAAATCATAATAACAACACCTACATTTATTCCCTCCCTAATAGATGATGGAGTGTCTTCTATGGTCATCAACTGAATATACAAAATAACATTTTTAGTCACTTCAACACACACACACACACACACACACAATGAATAATAACATCAATTAATCATTATAAATTACCTTTATATAGGTATAAATCACAAGTGCATTATGAGAAACATGTTCTTGTTTGGACTCCACAAACCTAATAAAACATAAAAATAGTTCATATACATAAAATTACCTTTTAAATTGTAAAAATATTTTAAATTTAACAAGTTTGACATTTTTTTGTAATAAGTAAAATGTTAAACATACTTGAGAAGTGGTAGGCAAAGTGACCAAATGAAATGTAGATGGCTAAAACATAGAAATATCAATATCATTTAGGACCCCATGAGTGGACTCTATGAAATCCTCCTCATCTTATTTAGGTCTAGTGCATGTATCACCATATGATTTTAATAAGTAAGCTCATTGAGTAGCATCTCTAGATGAGGCCTCATTACATCCACCCTCCTTGGGAGGAGTATGCAAAACCTAGCTCATATGTTGGATGAGGGTGTTAGTAAGAACCTTAATCACATTCAAGGTATCAATATATATAATCTCCTTGACTATATATGGTAGTGTCTAAAGAGCATGGGGTTTGTCAACATGTGATCTCACTAGCTGATTATGTGCACAACATGCACTTGGTCTATCGTATGTAGATCCCTTTCCCTTTCCCTAAAAATCCAAGAAATTAAAATAATTTGGAATGTCATTTAGAATAAACTCACAATACAATTTTATTAGAAAATACAGTGGGACATCATTATTATTACAAGGTGTGTGATCAAAGATTATTGACCATTGGTCCCAAAATTTTTATTTGATTGAATCATGAATGCACCAATGGATTAGAATCCATTTGGCCATCACATCAAGTGGTGCACCAGTCTTACCATCAATGAATGGGGAACAAATTTGGGGTTTGGTTATGTGTTTATCTTTCATAGTAGTTGTTGATAGTTTACTATAATAGTATGTCCTACATCTATTTATATATTCATCCCACCTATCAATTTGACCTTTTAATGACTCAACTTGATCTACTAATATTTTTATTGTGTTTGCCAAGGAAATTTGGTGGGTTTTGCTTGAATGTGGATCCCTTAATGACTTAATTTGATTCTCAAGTTTGAACTTATTTTTTAATATGTGTCTTGTTAAATTCTCTTGAGTACCTTGGGATTCTTAAGGAACTATAGGAGGGATAGGAGGGTTTTGCAGGTGAGGAGGGCTGGAGGGTTTTGTGGGTGAGGAGGGCTTGGAGGGTAATATGGGTAAAGAGGGATTAGAGGGATCAAAGGGATTTTAGGGTTGTAATGGTTAGGGTTTAGCACATTAGATACTACATGTGAATATGTATGCACTTTAAAACATAACAATACAAATAATTTAAAGAAAAATACAAGAAATTTGAAAAACTAGGGTCTAATTACACTAAAAAATGTTAGCTTACCTCTACTTTAGTGTGGCATTATCGAATCAAAGGATAGGTGGATCCAAAATGTGGGTTTACCCTTATTTCTCTTGCTCATAGTTTCTATTGTGTGAAATGCTAAATGATTTGTCTTTCATGTTTTGTTTTGTTTTGTTTTAGTGACTTAAAACCACATAGTGGTTATTCTATGATGTGGTTATTCCACATACATAGTTTAGCCTTGGTAATGATTGAGTCTAATTTTAAGAATCATGTATGTAGTTAAAATAAACATGTGTGCAAAACATTGTTAGAGGGTGAAAAGAAAAATTATATTTTTTTGGCCCTACAACTTTGTGCATACACCTTGTTCTTATTTTTGGATGTATAATGAGTAACATATAGATTATTCATGTGATTCAGTGATTGTGTTATATATTAGTAAACAAGGATATTTATTGTTTTGATATGCCTTATTATACCTCTAGAACTTAATATTTGATTTTGCATTTTGATATTATAAACCATAATTATAAATGAATTAGGATGGCATTAGATTCAATAAGCATAATAAATTGATTTAAATACACACATAAACAACTTAAGATCAAGATATTAAGAATCAATACTTAAGTGTAAAGTATGATGCTTTAAAGATAAGGAAATAATAAAAGTAAGATAAAAACATACTAACATGCAAGAAAACAAACATACACAAACATAGAATTGAAAATAAACAAATAAGTAACTAATTAGTCATTGGTGTATGTGTGGACATAAGATGTTATTCATAGTCACTGCTCTAAGTTAAAAATAAATATCAGATAAGGATTTTGATGACTCTAGTATGAAGGGGGAATATGATAATAAGGAATGGATGGTCGATTTGTCTCGATATGCCATGTGCATCCAAGCACAACCTACATAGTCCATTGTGGACTTTAGGCCAAATTTAGTTCTACCAAGAAATGGGATAAGAAAAAGGGTGATGACAAGAGATAAAATGCAAGTTTTAGAATAAAAGGGGATGAAATCACAAAACAATGAGTGTAAAAATGATTAGCTCATAAAATGGTAAGAATATTGAATGGTTAACTCATAAAAATATAGAGCATTGAATGATTGGGAAAATATGGATGGTGATAAGAGTAGCTGAGCTAACATGAGATGTCCCATGCATCCAAGCACTACCTACATAGTCCATGTGAACCTTAGGTTAATGTATTTATCCTATAAATGGGAGAATAATAAAGATATGGTAATGTGGAATGTAAATGATTGTGGCAAGATAAGGCATTCCCACCCAAGAAATGGTTAGAATGCAAAGGGAGGTTTATTCATGCCATACTACAAATAATGGCACCTAGAATAAGACCAAGGGATATTGGTGAACAATATGACATGTGGTTAAATTTTTTTATAGATTTATATCTCTTTTTGAGGTTTTAAGCCTTTTATAAAAAAAATTATTTTTTAGGAATTTTTTCAAATTTTCAAGTTTTTAGGGGTTTTAGAATATGACATGTACAAGAATATTTTAAAAATTATGATGAATAAGGGGGTATAAACAAATGTACAAGTGAACCATCTAGTAAAGGGAAAAAGTGACCTTGGGTAGGGGTTTAAATTATTAACTTAAAAAATAGTGAAAATGTGGCTTGAATTACATGAAAAATAGTGAAGGCATGAAATAAGTGTCATTGAGCTAATTGATGAGCTCATAATATGGCTCATTATTGACATGTTATTTCCCTCAATTCATCTCTCAAAGGATATTATCTTATGAAAATCTTAGATTTTTAGATAGTTATTACATGGAAAATAGATATTTGTCTTGTTTATATTAAACCAAAGACTAAACCTTTACTTTGTCATTAATGTCTAATACATAGAATGTTTTAATGATTTTTGTGTGAAGAATGCTCAAGAAAAAGACACAGGCAATGTATAGTGAATGTGCAATTTTGATCTTCATCCAACAGAACTACAGACTCCATAGGCTTATTTCTATAGACTCCACAAGCTTGTTTCTATGGACTCTGTAGGCTTGTTTCTACGGACTCCACAAGCTTGTTTCTATAGAATCTGTAGGCTTGTATCTATGGACTCCGTAGGCTTGTTTCTATGGACTCCGTAGGCTTGTTTCTATAGACTTTGCAAGCTTGTTTCTATAGACTCTACAAGTTCATTCCTCTTAACTCTACAGGGTCAATTTTGAGAATTTTGTAAAGACAAAGCTACAAATAGGGAAGCTAGCGGCCAGATAGGATAAGAGAGAATCATTCCAAATAGAATAAAATAAGGGAAATAACTACCTACTATTTTTTAGGATTTTCTTTTGATAAAGTTGTAAATATATTTGATCTTAAGACTATTATAGGATAGGATATCTATTCCATCAAAATAATTAGATCTCTTGGAAATCCAATCTCCTATCTTTGGATGAATGGATCGACCAAGGAATCCTATTCCTTTTCATCCTATTTTGAGATGATTATATTAGTATAAAATGTAAGATAATAGATATCAGATGAAAGAGCAAATAATAAAGGAAAAGATTTGTACAAGCATATTATAGGTTTTAGATAGATTGTAATCATTTCAATTTTATGAATTAATACTTCAATTTCTAAAATTGATTCATATTTGTTCTTGAGTCTGAGAGGAGCAAGGGCCCACTCTCATTGGAACTAGGAACTGTGTAATGGTATTTATGTTATGTTTTACTAATTCATTGTTATAATTAATTAGAATCTTGTTAATATTTACATTTATTAATAAAATCATCAAAATAAATTCATAGTTTAAAAAACATTTTCTTATTTCAAAGTCATTTCCTTCTAAGAAATGTGTGTTTTCCTTTATAGAAAATGTGTGAAACAAATTTCCTTTTGTTAGTGAAGAGTGTGATTTTAGTTTTCATGCAAGCATAAATAGGATCATGATCTTTTACTTTCAGCAAAAGAGTGGATTGATTTGATTTCTTCCTTTTCAACAAAAGAGTGAATCATGTAGTTTAGGACACATTGTTTCTTTAGTCAAAGTTAGAATAGGACAATCAAACACCCCAATAAGCAGCCTTCTAGATCTACCATCCCATACCTTACTGCAAATAGCTTTGGACACCAGCCTTGGTTGATAAGACATCAATTGAATATTGACTAAATGAGGAGTTAAATGACACTCATCATTTTTGGTACCATTGCTAAGGATATAAGATGTTGGTAAGGTAATAATTATTGATCTAGAGTAAGAAACAAAAACTATTATAAAAACCCATAAAATCCTATAAAAATTCAATAAATTGATGTACCGACCTAGAGATTCTAAAGGATGATTCATCTCAAAGTTTCCACCAAGAACACAAGTGGATACTCCTTCAACATCTCTAAGTAGTGAACCAAAAGTTACAATTGAAACTTATTTGTAAGAATCTTCTAAAACTTGGATAGAAACTAGGCCATTGCCACAAGCAAGCCCCATAGGACAAATTCCTTAGGATCCATCTCTTGTAGGATGACACTATTTAGAAGTTGCCAAGGATTTAAAAGAAGCATTTCTAAAATCTGTAACTGAAGAAATTTTTGAAATTTTTAAACAACCCATAACTAATACCACAAATATTCAGTGGGAAGATCATCCCATATTTGAAACATTGTCAGAAGAAGAAATGGCTCTCCAACAAAATCAACAACTTGCACAATCAAGAAGGACTTTCTCCTTTCCTATTGTTGCAGATCCTAATGATCAAATCCCCATGAAAAATATTTCATGATCTAATCTGCTAAATTTCTAGAGAAGATCTATAGAAGATCTTGATCAATTTTTGTTTGAGTTTAAAGTGCTATGTCAAACCTATGATTACACAAAAGATGGCTAGAAATTAAAACTATTTCCCTCTATACTTAAAGATGTAGTTATGAGATGGTTCATGGGTTTACCTGGTGATTCTATTAGAACATGGGATGACATGGAAATAGAGTTCTTAAACAAATACCAAGACTACTGCCGAGTGTGAGAAAGAAAAGAGGATTTCTTCAAAATAAAATAGAATGAGGATGAATCTTTCGAGGATTATTTAGATAGATTCATGTTCACTCATAAAATAATTAATTATCCATTCACTGAAGACATTCATAAATTGGTTTTCTTAAAAGGTTTGGATGAAGACACTAGAGATGCCTTAAATTTGATGGGAAGAGGAGATATAAATAAGTTGGCTTTTGATCAAATTTTTGAGCTTTATACCAACTACTCTCAAATAAAACCTAGAATTAGGAAAGGAAGATTTGGGAAATCTAATGAAGTGGGTAAGTTAATGTAAGAATTTACTAATCTAAAGATAGATATCTTGGTTACACTAAATAGTACCTTGGATGGCCTTCAAGCTAAGGAAAATGTAATAGAACCCTTAACAATCTACTGCCCTAAGTGTAGATAAAAACATGCTCTTCGAGACTATCCCCTAGATAGAACCAATGTTTCATCATGTAAGATCTATGATGCAATAGATCATGATACCAAACATTGTACCGTTCTACCTATTTTAAAGAATCAAATAAAAACACAAGTTCAGTCCATTAAGGAAATAAATTATATTTAGAGACAAAACTTTGCCCCACAAAACCAAGCTCAAGGATAGTTTAATGCAAGAAATCTAGTTAATTTATGGATGACACCATGGAATGTTTCAGTTCCTTAACCATTTTGGAATCAACCCCAAATTCCATCAATGCAAAATCCATGGGCAGGACAAGATTGGTTGCTAACACCCCCATAGATGGTGCCACAACCATAGCAACAATGGGTACCATAGCAACAATGGATGCCATAGCCATATCAATAATGGAATCAATAGTGAACCCACAATCATAATTCACCCAACTAAGAAGACTGCTTTAACAATAAACTATTATGCCACCCTTAGTTATTTAGTAATAAGGACAAATCAATCAACCCTCAATACCTGCACAACCAATAGTAAATCTAAAAAATAAATAATCAGCACCTATTTATGTTAATGAATAGGAAGAAATAATCAATGTTGGAGCTATTGAGTGTTTAGACATATATTTGAGATCAGGGAAAACTATATAAAAACCTCCAGTTCTCATTTCTGAGATACTTGATAAAAACAAAAAAATAGAATCATCTCAATTAAACACTTGAGAGGCCAAAATCAAAATGAGCCCTGAAGTAAATAAAGAAAATACTACTACCCCAGTAGTTCCTTTTCTTGAAATATTAAAAGAAATGGGTATTAAACCAAAATCAAACATGGTCCATGAGTTGCAAAAGATCAATATTGAGGTACCCCTTCTACAAGCTATTAGGGATATACCTAAATTAAACAAGATCATAAAAAACCTTTGTATCAAGACACCTGGGAGAAAAGCAAAATATCTAGGAACCATTCATGTTGATGGAAAAGTTACTGATTTATTAGCATAAAAACTATAAGGTCCAAAATATGCAGATCTGGGAAGCCCAGTGATCATAGTTATAATCAGAGGTAAAGAAATTCCTAATGTATTGGTAGATTTAGGAGTAACAATAAATGTTATGACAACTGATACTCTCCATGCATTATCTCTTATGAGAATGCAACCCACAACTACCATTCTTCAAATGACAAACCAGTCTATAATGAAACCATAAGGGACTATAGAAAATGTTGAAGTACTAATAGAATCTTGGGAGTATTCAATAGATTTCACGGTTTTGCAACCCAAAATAAAGAATCTAGGATATCCCATAATCCTAGGTAGACCATGGTTGGTTACTATAGTGTCATTGATTGATTGTAGGTCAGGAGACATAACCATTTCTAATAGGATAAATTTCAAATGCATCTCTTTGTATCCTCCTACAAAACCATCAATAAATTGCATATAAGAATTTTGGGTGGATGAATCAGACAACACATTAAACAAAATTTCCTCATTAGCTATGATCACAATTAAGAAACACTTGGAAAAATTGAATGAAGACACATAACCAGAATTTATGGACTCTTCTAGTTTGAAAGCTATAGACTTAGCCAGTCTAGAAACTATGGACTACCTTAATTTAGGATTTTTGGGTCAAACAAAATATTCTAAAACCTCCACTTCTAATTCTTCTATTGTTTATTCACCATATGATCATGGATTGATTCAGGAAAGTGTGTGGAAATTGGCAAAACAATATCAAACTCATTTCTTAGATGCATTCCATTATTCTTTAGCAAGATTGATTCCTCCTAAAAAAGAGTTTGTTGATAATGTAACTATGTTTCATAAGCTATTTCCTCATCCATATCCTCTAAACTCATTGATTAGTGAGTTTAAGCAAATAGAATCCAACTATCTAGGTACAAAACTAATCATGATATTACCTAGAAAGATTTTGAACATCAATAGTTGGTTAACAAATGAAGAGGAAGATCAACTCTTTGAAGTACTGGAAAGACATACCAAGGCTTTTGCTTGGGATTATACTGACATGAAGGGAATTCACCCCAGTATATGCATGCATCACATTTACATAGAATCTATCAAACCAGTCAGACAACCACAAATAAGAATAAACCCAACATTAAAGGAAATAGTCAAAATAGAAATCTAAAAGTTGTTGGAAGTTAGGTTTATTTACCCCATCTCAGACAGCTAGTGGGTTTCACATCTGGTAATTGTGCCCAAGAAAAATAGAAAATTAAGGGTATGTATAGATTATAGAGAATTGAACAAAGCAACACTCAGAGATTACTTTCCTTTACCTTTCATTGATCAAGTTCTTGACAACTTGGTAGGAAAGATATTTTTTCCTTCTTGGATGGGTTTAGTGGGTATAACTAGATAACAGTAGTAGCTAAAAATCAAGATAAAACTATGTTTACCTACCCTTAGGGAATTTTTGATTATCGAGTACTTCCATTTGGACTCTATAATGCTCTAACAACCTTCTAAAGAGTAGCTCTGACAATATTCTCTAACCTTACAAATGATTGTGTTGAAGTATATATGACTAATTTCACCGTTTATGGTGAAACTTATGAAGAGGCTCTTACCAACTTAGAAAGAGTACTGATCTGATGTGAGGAACATCAATTATCTTTGAGCCATGAGAAATGTTTGTTGATGATGGATGAAGGAATAGTCCTAGGACACCAATAAAAGCTAAACTTGTTACTACTCTAGTATTAAGAGGACTAGATTGGACTAAGCCATTCTATATATACATAGATGCTTCCAATACAACACTAGGAGCAGTCCTTGGACACCATATTTTTGCAAAAGGAATTCAAGTAGATCCAAAGAAAGTTGAAATAATCTCCAATTTACCCATTCCACAAACACAAACTAAAATTAAGAGTTTTTTGGGACATGTTGGTTACTACAGATGCTTCATAAATAAGTTTAGCCAAATAATTGCCCTTATGTTTGCCTTGCTTACAAAAGATAGTACATTTGAATGGAGTGATAGTTGTTAGCAGGCCTTTGAGACCATCAAAGCTAAACTTGTTATTGCTCCAGTATTAAGAGGACTAGATTGGACTAAGCCATTCTATATATACGCAGATGCTTCCAATACAACACTAGGAGTAGTCCTTGGACAAAAGGATGAAGAGGGACACATGTATGCTATTTATTATATTAGCCAAAACATGACACCTGCTGAGAGAAATTGCACCACAATTGAGAGGGAATTCCTAGCTATAATCTATGCAATTAATAAATTTAGACACTACATAATAGGCTACAAGGTATTTATCTATATAGACCATTCATTTATTATATATCTTACCAATAAAATAATTATGGGAGGTAGCATTATTAGATGGTTGTTGCTCTTACAATAATTTGATGTTACTATTATAGATAAACTAGAGAAGTCTAATGTGGTGGCTAATTTCTTGTTAAGAATAAACACTAAAGGTGAAGAAGAACCAGTGGAAGATGACTTTCTAGATGAATAAATATTTGCTATTTCATCAAAATCTCTATGGTTTGCTGATATAGCCAATTACCTCACCATAGGGAAGTTTTCTCTACAATTTTCACAAAAAGAAAAGAAATGTTTAATCAAAGAAAGCTCTTCTTTCAAATGGATTAATGGAACGTTATTTAAAATTGGACTTGACCATGTGTTTTGCAAGTGTGTGATAAATGGTAAAGCTTATGATATCATCAAAGCTTGTCATGATGAACTAGGAGGAGGGCATTATTCAACTCAAAGAACCATACATAAAATATTGGGAGTAGGATACTATTGGCCTCATCTTCATCAATAAGTAAAAAGATATGTCAGACACTATGATGCTTGTCAGAGAATTGGACAACCTACTCTTTCAACAAAGATGCCTCTACACCCTCATCCTTAATTGGTTTTAGAACCATTTGAGAAATGGGGAATTGATTTTATAGGTCCAGTGTATCATCCTTCTAGAGGAAGAGAATATCTCCTAGTATGTACAAACTATGTGACCAAGTGGATAGAAGTGAAAGAATTAAATCATGTAAGAGAAGAGATGGTAGCTAATTTATTATATTTCAAAATCATGCAAAGATTTGGTGCTCCAAGGGAGATAGTCTTAGATCAAGGACCATAGTTCATGTCAAACATGATAAATCACTTCATGCAAGTATATCAAACTCAGCATAGAAAAACATCTCCATACCATCCATAGGCTAATGGGAAAGTTGAAGTCACCAACAGAGAACTAGAAACCATTTTAACCAAGGTTGTTAATTCTAGTAGAAAGGATTGGGCAGATAAGGTACTAGAAATTGTTTGGGCCTATAATACTACTTAGAAAACAATAGCCAGATTTTCACCTTATGAATTGGTTTATGGTAAGAAGCCTTTATTATTTGTTGAATTTGAATTATAAACTTTTAAAATAGCTATATAAATAGGAATTGAATTAAAATAAATACAAAAAGAAAGACTCCTACAACTTAATCAACTTGCTGAGATGAGGATGGAAGCACTGCAAAGAACTGAATTAGTACAACATCAAAGAAAAGTTTGGCATGATTCATAAATCAAGCAATGGAAGTTTTAAAAAGGAGATTGGGCACTATTGTTTGATTCCAAATTCCAAAAATTCAAAGGAAATCTACAAACAAGGTGGTTAAGACCTTATCAGATTGAGGAAGTTTATGAAAATAGTTCTGTTAAGTTAATACCTATTGATGACAGTAGAAGAGCTCTATTAGTAAATGGACATAGATTGAAGCTCTATCAGAAACCTCTCAAGAAAGAAGAATTTGTTCAAAAGGTAAAGGATCAAGTAGTTGTTCTAGAGAGCTCTACTTCTTCTAGTGAATATGCTCCTTGATAATCCTACAGTCTAGAATATATATATATATATATATATATATATATATATATATATATATATATATATATATATATATATCAATGGTGAAAATATTTCCAAGGACGCTATTGATAATGCATGCCATAAAACCAATTTGCTAGCTGGCTATGCATTGCAAAAAGGGCTTTGGCTAGAAAACTACCAATGGTTGGCCCAAGGGCAAAAACACAAAAAATTATAAGAAAATCTCATCATGTCACTATGATTGGTCATCTCCATGAAATAAAATAATCCATGTAAACTTATTTGTGTAGGACACATGGCGGGCAAAGGATAACATCTAAGGTTAAAGTAAGTAAGATATATATTATATTTATCTATGTTTAGTTAACTAATTATCTTTAATTTAATTAAGAATTATTCTACAGAGATGACCCAAATTTGAATATTCTAAAATAGAATGAAATGACACATGCCATAATGAAAAAGCATGCAACTAAGCCACCAAAGGTGTATGGATAAGTGTGTAGCTTTGATATAATCAATTGAGTCATCAAATGTCATAATGATAGGATGTCATAAAAAGGGGTTTTTAAATGAAGTAATGAATTTCTATCACTATCAATATGACACATCATCATTTCACCCAACCTGTATTAATGAGACAAAATGGCTGGCACACTCTATAGAAATATGCAGTGCCTAACTGTATCAAGTCATCATATCAAACTATGAACTCATGTAGCTGTAGCATTTGGTGTGAACCATTTCATTTCTATAGACTTCAACAGAAGCTGATCTACAGACCCTTCATGATTTTTGCCTACAAATCCTTAGTGACTGTTGCCTACCAATTTTGACAAAAGACTAGTCTACACCTCAATCAGAGTTAAAGGAACAGAGTTGACTAGAAATCTACATAAAAATGAGATAGAAGACAAGATCAGAGCTGAAGGATGCAATAAAGTTTCATAAAGATAAAGCTTTTGTGGTGGTGTTTAGAGACAATGGCTACCTACCTTTCATTGAAAAGTTTCAAGGTTTCGATGAAATAATGGTAAGTGAATTCATCACTAATCTCACCCTTAAATTTTCAATTGTGAAAGGCATTGTTATTCCTATTACAACTCAAGTTATAAGCCAAATTATACAAGTTCCAGAAGAGGGAATGAGAGCTATAGGCATAATTTCATTTAGTGATTTAATTATTTATTTTAATGGTAATGTGCAGATTGGGACTTCATTTCTAGTAGATTCTAAGGGAAAATCAAAAGGGATTAGTATAAATTCACTTCCTGAACCCTAGAAATTTGTTGCCAAGTGGGTACTCAAGTATATCATTTTTTAAGGACAACACAGTCTTTTAGGGGGAGATGCCACGAAAATGTTAATACATCTTAAGCATGGGAGACAAAACCCTTAGTACAAAATTAACCTCACATTCTTCTTATATGGTGCTCTACAAATTATGTCTATAACCCCTAATTCTGCTCTTAGGCATCATGGCCTTATTCATCTCATTATCCAACATCATTTCCTTCAACAAGGACAAGAGGTCTGGGAAGAATTTTAGAATAGTATAGCACAAAAAATTCTAGATTTCCCTACACAAAAAACCTCAAATTCACCACAGGAACACTCATCCACCTGTTGCATCAGCTGAGAAAACAACACCAAGGAAGAAATCACAAACTATAGTTCCAATAGAAATTCCTTCTTTTTCAAGAATAATCACAAGGTCTCAAATCCCTATAGTTTCAAGGTCTCCACAAGAACCTCATGAATTTGTAGTACAACTAATTCCCTTGTTAGGAAGAAAAAAAATAAGATGAAAGGTTTCTACAGAACCTAGTAAGACTGAGGGATTGATGGTTGAGAAGGAAAGCCAAGTGTAGATCAAAGAGTGACCAAAAGAAGGAAAAGGTTCATTCTGATAGATGAAGATAAACAAAAATCTACAAACATTCTGGAAATTCTTAAAATGGTATCTCATTCCCCCATACATCAAAATATCCCTATACCTATAGATATTAAATAAATTTCTTTTGAAAGGAACTCTCCATTCATAATGGAGGAGCCCATTCCAGAAGAAGAGCCACGCATAACAGAGAAATCAAGTATGGTGGGATAACCACTTGTTCCAATTGAAACTGCAATGGATAAAGGGAAAATTTTATGTACCAATGAGAAAGGTGAATCATCTAACCTAAATGATCCTATTCTATAGTTAACTTTGTAGCTTTCTCAAGCTCAAGCTCTTAAACAACAACAAACAGCTGACATTGCTAACTTGATCAGTCAATTGTAGAACAAGGATCATCTCAACTCATTCTTGGTGTAGAAATTAGATACAACATCTATTGACCATCTAGAAAAAGTCTACAGATTAGAAGAAACAATAAAGGAACATGAAAGTGAACAAATAGATCTTTGGATCTATATAGAAAGTCTAAAGAAGGAAAATAGGAGATTGTAGAGCTTGGTAAACTCTTCCAAAGCACCTGATATTGCACCTCTTCCTCCTAAGGTATTTGTTGACCACAGTTGTCAAATAAGTGATCCAAGTATTCCTTCCTTGCAAATACTACATCAAATTGAAGAAGAATATTCTATACTTAAATAGAAAAACAAAGATACAACTTCTTCAAACAAACTCTTGGAAAATGAAAAGAAAGAATTATAAGATAAAGTCTAAGATTTAAAAGAAAATTTGTAGGATGCATGAAAATTAGGGGAAACTCTTTTGGCATGTAGGAATCCTTCTCTTGCATAAATTTTGTTTTTATTTGAACAATTTTATAGATGGTAGCTTCTACAGATTTCTTGTCATCTTCCTTACAAAATTTTGTATCCAATAACATTTTTGTAAATTTTCTATAGTGTTAAACCAGATCAACAGGATTTGCTCTGTGAATTTTATTTGCATGATTTGATTCTAGGAGACCATGACCAAAATAAATTTTTGATAAACCTTTATGTGAGAGAAGTTTAATTGAGGGCATTACATTCTACATTTAAAAATAAAATAGCATGGAAAAGTAGATTTGAGGACTATACAAATCATGTTAAGACTACAGGATTGTGTGTCTGACCAACTTTTCCTATTTTCAAATTGATCAAATAGAATTTTAACTATGCTTTGATAGATGATGAGGTTAAAATGCATTATTTACAAGCTTTATATGATTGTGATATTTATTTGATTTATTTTTAAGATAGAGATTTGATTTAGTGGTGGCTGCAAGTGTAAATAGATGGGACCAACTTTTAGTGCCTCTTAAAAGATGAGAGTTCATCTCTCCAAATAACTTAAGCTGGAGTATGAGGAGAGCATCCACAATTTTGGAAATATTAATAGAGGTAATAAACTTTGGGGGAGAGCAAAAATGGATTGTCATGAGATATAGACCCCCTTTGTTGATCATACCTATTCCAGGATGGTAGAGTTGGGCTCCACAATTAGAGGAGCAATTCAATAAATGGAAATAAATGATTCAAGCACATCAAGGATTTACAAACAATTTAGACAAACATATAATAGATGAATTTGATGAATATGATTTGAGTCAGAGTGTGGAAAGCAAAAGTTATAGCTATTAATGCCAGTAAATGTTTGTAATGGGACTTACAAAAGGTAAATCTTGGGGGAGATGATGAGCTCAAAATATGGTTCATTATTAACATGTTATTTCCCTCAATTCATCTCTTGAAGGATATTATCTTATGCAAATCTTAGATTGTTTGATAACTATTACATGGAAAATAGATATTTGTCTTATTTATATTGAACCAAAGACTAAACCTTTACTTTGTCATTAATGTCTAATACATAGCATGTTTTAGTGATTTTTGTGTGAAGAATGCTCAGGAAAAAGACACAAGAAATGTATAGTGAATGTGTAATTTTGATCTTCATCCAGTAGAACTACAAACTCTGCAAGCTTGTTTTTATGGACTCCATAGGCTTGTTTCTATGGACTCCATAGGCTTGTTTCTACAGACTCCACAAGCTTGTTTATATGGACTCTATAGGCTTGTTTCTATGGACTCCATAGGCTTGTTTCTATGAACTCCATAGGCTTGTTTCTATGGACTCCGTATGCTTGTTTCTATAGACTCCGTAGGCTTGTTTCTATGAAATCCGTAGGCTTGTTTCTATGGACTTTGTAGGTTCATTCCTCCCGACTCTATAGGGTCAATTCTATGAATTATTTAAGGACAAAGCTACAAATGGGGAAGCTGGTAGCTAGATAGGATAAGAGAGAATCGTTCCAGCTGGAATCAAATAAGGGAAATAACTTCCTGCTATTTTGTAAGATTTGCTTTTGATAAAGTTGTTAATATATTTGATCTTAAGACTATTATAGGATAGGATATCTATTCCATCATAATAATTGAATCTCTTGGAAATCCAATCTCCTATCTTTGGATGAATGGATTGACCAAGGAATCCTATTCCTTTGCATCCTATTTTGGGATGATTATATTAGTATAAAATGTAAGATAATAGATATCAGATGAGAGAGTAGATAATAAAGGAAAATATGTGTATAATCATATTACAGGTTTCAGACAGATTGTAGTCATTTCAATTTTATGAATTAATACTTCAATTTCTAGCATTGATTAATCTTTGTTCCTGAGTCTGAGAGGATCAAGGGTCCACTCTCTTTGGAACCAATAACTATGTATGGTATTTATGTTATGTTTTACTAATTCATTGTTATAATTAATTAGAATCTTGTTAATATTTACATTTATTCATAAAAACATCAAAATAAATTCATAGTTTAAAAAACATTTTCTTATTTCAAAGGCATTTCCTTCTAATCAATGTGTGTTTTCCTTTATAGTAAATGTGTGAAACAAATTTCCTTTTGTTAGTGAAGAGTGTGATTTTACTTTCCATGTAAGCGTAAATAAAAGTTTGATCTTTTACTTTCAGCAAAAGAGTGGATTGATTTGATTTCTTCCTTTTCAGCAAAATAGTGAATCACATAGTTTAGGACACATTTATTTCTTTAGTCAAAGTTAGAATATGACAATCAAACACCCCCATAAGTAGCCTTTTAGATCTACCATCCCATATCTTACTGCAGACAGCTTTGGACACCATCCTTGGTTGATAAGACATCAATTAAATATTGATTAAATGAGGATTTAAATGACACTCATCATTTTTGGTTCTAAGGAGAGTTGACCCTTGATCAAATATTAATTCCTAGTTCATTTGGATTGAATATTAGAAATTAAGTGTTACTTGCATGGTCTAAATGGACATCATGCCATTGTAGTTCAACTTAAAACCGTACACAATTCATGGCATGATGTCTAATATTCAATCCATTTGATCCAAAAACTACCATAAACTAAAATGGAATGATGTCTAATATTCAATCCATTTGAACCAGAAACTAAGTGTTACCTACATGGTCCAAATGGACATCATGCCATTGTAGTTCAACGTAAAATGAGAGATACTCCTAATCAATAAAAATTTGAGGTAGTAAAATGATAAAATGGTATTAATGGCATAGGTTTTAACACATGTTTAAAGATGCAATTTTATGTACCACTACACATAACAACCATATCAAAGTGATATGAGATATTACTTTTAAGGATGTGCTAATGATGACCAAATCAAAATTGCCTATTGAATCTTTCTTTGAATTTGGTATCTAAATCTATCTATTGTACCTATGAACCAAAATCAAAATTAAGATGGTAATAGGATGAGGGAAAAGAGAGGGACTAATACATTAATAAAAGGAATAGATGGAAGGTATTAGGTTGTTCCCCCAAGTATGGGTGCTTATAGATAATGGTCAAAAATATCAATCCTAGAAATGCTTGAGATGCATAATATTCATGGGCTCATCTAGTTCTTTCCCATATGGTGTATCCAAACTATATGCTCCATATACATATTTAGTCATGTTAATGAATAGTCCCAACCAATTAGGGTCAAATTTTCCCTTCTTTTCACACATTGAATTGGTTATTTTATAATTCTCTTTTATCACAAGATTACCAAGTGAAAACTCTCTAGGTTTGATGCACTTGTTATAGTTATGATGTAACCTATTCTATTATGATTGGAGATTATTCAAAGTGGCTATCCATTTTTCATTAAGTAATTCCAATTCATGAAATTGAGTTACTCAGTACTCCTCATTGTCAGTGATATCCTATAATTAAATGCATAAAGAAGAAAACAAGGTCTTGATAGGGAGAATAGATTCAGTTCCATAAACTATGGAATATGGTGTGGATCTTTTTGGGGTTCATGTATTGGTACGGTAAGTCTAGAAGGAAGGAAATAATTGTAAGTGCAACTCATGGTTAGTGGTGTTGATAATATTTTTAAGAATTTATACCAATGTCCTATTAGATGCCTCAACTTGGCCATTACTTTGAATAAAATAAGGAATGGAAAAATATAGTTTAATATGGTACTTGGCATAGAGGGCTTTGACATCCATATTTTTATAGGATCCACCATTATAAAAAATGATGTTAAAAGGAATGCCAAAGTGGCAGCTAAGGTGGTTCAAAATTAATTTGTAAATTTGTTTACTAGTTTTGTAAGTGAGGGAAATAGCTTTAACACACTTATCAAAATACTCAGTCATATTGAGGATGTGTTTATGGCTATCTAAATAAGTAGGATTGATTTTACCTATGAGATTGAGTCCCCACGTGTAAAATGGCCAAGGAGTATTGATCAACTAAAGTGCTTAGGCTGGATCATGAATGATATTGGCATGTTTCTGATAAGGCACACATTTATTAACATAGGCACATGCATTTACTTCCATAGTGGGTCAATAATACCATGTACATAAGAGTTTCTTAGCAAGGACAATTACACTAGTGTGGGCCCCAAAAATCCCTTCATGTACTTATTTAAGTGATAATTTAGATTATCCAAAAGTTAAACACTAAAGTATATTTCCATCATATCCTCTATGATAGAGTGTAACACCAAGTAAGGTTTAATGAGAGGCATTGTGAATAAATGATTTTTGTTTATTGCAGGAAAGATTAGAAGGAAGAATATGGTCGTGGAGGTAGTCATATAAATCATGGTACCAAGGTAATCTAGGACTAAAAATATCAGATAAAATATTAGATGTTTAATGTTCATGATATGGTTTTAAAATATGTTTAATAAGGAACTGGTAATATATAATGTAATCTATGAATTACTATCAATTATCCACTTGTTTCTATTATGTCTATAATCCTTTTACTATCCCTTGGTATCTAATAAAATTAGATATGTTCAAAGTTATGATTGAGATTTTAAACCATGTTTTTTAAGGTATACTATTTTTATCTTTGGTCTGGTATTGATTCGTCACTTGATTGATAATCAACTAGGAATCCCCATGAACATGTAAGTACTTAATATTCCATTGTACCTCTAGGTGAACCCCTACAATGAGTGATTTTTATTCTTCCATATTGTTGGTACAAGTGAAACCAATGTGGAAGGCCTTGGGAATAAGATCTCCTTATGATGTTATGAAAAAAAATTTGGCTCCAAATCCATGAGATGTGTAGGAATCATCAAATTAGAGTGTCCAATGTTATAATTCAAAAGAGGTTTCATATATAGTCAAGATCAACTTGTCAAGAAAATCAAAAGTGAGTGGCTTGGAATTTGATAAAGGTCCTTTGACAAGTTCATATGTAAGTAATTACCCCTTAATTAATTTTTGATGTACATAATAAATCTCAAAATTGCTCAATAACATGACTCATTTGGCCATACAGCCAGTCAAGGCTACTTTGGAAATTAAATATTTGAGTGGATCCACTTTAATAATAATAATAATAGTTTTGTTATTGAACATGTAATGTCACAACATTTGGGATGTGAATACTATTTATAAATAGGATTTTTTAATTGACATATAGTTGTGTTCATAGGCAACCAATGTTTTACTTAAATATTATATTACTCTTTCTTTCCCCTGATCATCATGTTGGCCAAAAAGTTCCCCCAAGGCATGTTTTGTGGTTGAAATGTAGAGTAACAACTTCATAGGTGTTGGTGTAAATAAGATAGGTGGATTTTTCAGGTACTCTTTAAAAAATTTAAAATTCTCATTGACAGTCAACATTTCATGAAAAGGTGGTGCCCTTATTTAAAAGTTGAGTGAAAGAATGACATTTATCTACCAATTGTGAAATTAAGTGTCGAATAGATTGAAATTTTCCTTAAAAAATAATTTTTTTATTAAGATTATATGAGGAGGCATTTATAAAATGGCCTTAACTTTGGTTGGATAAATTTCAATGCCCCTATGAGGGATAATGAAGCCTAAAAATTTTATATACGTGATGCCAAATACACACTTCTTAGGATTAAGATGTACCTTGTATTCATGAAGCATTTTAAATATCCTTCATAACACTACTAGATGGCATAATTTGATCTTGGATTCACCTATCATCCACATATTCTTTGACACTATCATGCATCATGTCATGGAAGATGATAGTCATTGCATGATATGTAACACTTGAATTTTAAAGTCTGAATGACATTACTTGATAACAAATTATCCCCATGGAGTGGTGAACATTATTTTGTCTTAGTCTTCAATGTTATATCTATATGATTATACCTTGATAAGACATCCATAAGAGATAAAATCCCATATCTTATTGTGTAATCTACAATCATATCAATGTTTGGCAAAGGAAAATCATCCTTTGGGAATGTTTTATTCATATATTTTAAATATGTACATATGTGGTTTCCTTGTGAATTTTTTATAACTGGGATGATGTTTGATAACCATTCTAAATAGTATATGGCAAGAATACATCCTTCCCCCAATAATTTTTCTAATTCTTTTTTACTAGTATGGCAATGTGAGGATGCATTTTTATCAACTTATATTTGATTGGTTTGGCATTTGGGTGTACAACAAGGTGATGTAAAACTAAATAATGATCCAAGACAAGAATTTATGAATAAGATTAGGAAAAATTATCAATAAAATACCAAATGAGGATAGTAAGGAGATCACATTCCTCTTGAGTGAGAGATGATCCAAGCTTGATCCATTTAGGATCGTCTAGGATTCCAATGCTTACTTTAGAGGTATCTTCCATGAGTAGAGTGGATCCATCTTATATAATAGTTGGAAATGAGGTGCATAAATATTCTTCATCATCTTATGGCTTAATTGGCTCATCAAGCTCACCCATGTATGAAGAGTTTGAATCACCAAAGGCTGACAAAGGCCACTCAACAAAGACGTGGGAAATCTTGAAAAGATTGTTCGAATACCTTTTGATCTTATGAATTAATTCCTAACTATAATGAGGTTTTGGGACTAAAGTCACCTTGGGCTTCATTTTAAAGAGGATGAACTTACCCATCCAATGGCTCCTTAAATAGGTTTTCACCATGGGAGTCATCTTTTTATTTACTATTTTCATGGTTAAAAAATGCCTCAAAGTGGTTTTCACTTTGGGACCTTAATGTTTCATCTTCATTTTTTATTTTTATTTATGATCAATGAATTTCACTTACTCCCCAAAATAGGTGGTAGGGTTTAATGTAATATCTAAGTATTGCTTATGATCATTAATCAGAAAAGCATCTCTAAGGATCATGAATTCATAAATTTCCTTGTCATTCTAGAAATCATCCAATGGTATATGTGAATCTTTTTGGTCCCAGTTAACTAATTGGGGGTAATGGAATAAAAGAGGGAAATTAGAGGGGAAAAAAGTAATGCTATAAATGGTATTGGGATTAAAAAGGTCGATATCATCTAACTCATCATATATGTTTTATTAAAACTCTACATAATTATCGACATCTTCATTGTTATAAGGTAAATCGATATCACTCTTGATATCTAAAGGGTCACCTTCAAGCCATTTGTATCTAATACATCAAGTTATTTTATGTTTGGTAACAAATACTAACTCAATAGGACCTTGTTGATTTGTGCCCAGGCCCTTTCCTTCATAAGCTTAATTATCCATTATCTTATTTTGGATAAGATACTTTTTATTTTGGAAGTAGAAAATTCATCATTATATAACCACTAGTCATCATCAAATTTTATCTGTTCTTGGTCTTTCATAATATTTTTGGCAAAATTAATAAGTCCTTTTTGGCATGGCTCAATATTTTTACACTATTACATTCTGACATTCTTCATTTTGGGCTTATCATGTAATTTAAGTTCTATATGGAAAGCATTGCCAATTTGGTATTCACCATGGCCTTTGTTTGTAATGGTAAAATGAGATGATATTTGAGGAGGTGGTGTATACAAAATAGATGCAAGATTACTTGGATGCACATATTTTGACTCAAGAGATTGTACAACTACCTCTTTATCCTTTTTATAGATATGATCTAGGCCAAGATGATAATTGTAGATTTCATACTCTGATTCAAGATGTTTAAAATATTTATACAACTATAAATCACTAGGTATGGTGACATCCAAACCAAAGTGGGGGGATTTACATGCATTGATGCAAGTGGAAAGTATTTTGTGTACTTCATGTATCCAAAGTTACCCAAGGAGTAAGTTGTATGGAATTTCTAGATCAATAACATGATAAATGGTATCATGGGTTAGATGCCCAATAATAACATGAAAGAAAATGGTGCCCTATGATTCTCTCTCCTCATTATCATAGGCCTTGATGGTAATATTATTTGGTTGAAGATCCACTATAGCATAACCTAAATGTTTGACCAACCTCAAAGTCACAATATTCAAACTAAACCATTGTCTATGAGGACATACTTGATCTTATGTTTGAAAAAAAGTGCCTCTATATAAAGTGGATTATTATGAAGAGGACCAAGGATGGCATATCACTTTGGTCAAAAGTAATTTATTGGCCTGGGGCTAAATGATTCACAATAATTTGTAACTTGTTATGGGAAATGTCACTTGGGATCTTATATTGGCTTAAAATATCATTCAATATGTTTTTGTGGATGTTTGGTGTACACAAAAGATCTAATATAAAAATTTGTACCATTGTATTTTGTAATTGTTCCATAATATCATATGGTTTGTCATTAGTATAAGTAGTTGGTTTATATTTTTTAGGAAAAGAGCCTTGAATGGGATTATTAGAGGAAGAAGGTTGTGTAGGACCTTGGTTTGTAACCTCGGAGCATTGAGTTGTGATTGTGCATCCCTAAGTTGGTGGGGGTTTACTATAATTAGAAGAAGGGGAATTAGGGATTGGAATGGTGAATCTTGGTTGTTACCTAGAATTAATGCCATTTTAAACCAAAGGAGGATTATCAACATATGGGGGAAGAGGTCCTAAAATGAATGGTGGTGGGTGTCAGTTATTATTGGCTACTAGCTTAGGATTAATATTGATCATGGCTATATGACTACTAGTAATGCAACTACAACATTTTTATAGTTTTAAGAAACATTATTATAGATACTTGGTTAGAATAGGTGTCCTAACCTTGCTTCTAATAATTTTACTATTAATAATAATTTGGCCCTTGATTTTTATTGTTAGGAACCATAAATTAATTTTGATTGTGGGTTTGATGTCAATTTTTAGTCTAATTTTTAGAATTATGTTTTGGAAAAGCGTTTTGATAAATACCTAAATTTTTATTAGATGTTGAGGCCACATTGTCCAACTCTATTTCACTATTTTATAGAGGATCTTCGATGAAGTGGTGAAGCTACACACATATATGAATGGAATGAACCTTAAATTGATGATAATCATTGAACTCATGTTCATTTTACTAGTTAGGTTTAGGTATCCTTTTAGAAATGTTTTTAAAAATAGAAAAATAATCATATTAGTTGAAATCAGCTTCTAGAACACTACCTTGATAGGTTCATTGAGATCACTAAAATTTTTGTTTGGTATGGACCTCTTCTTGGAGATGGCCTATGTAAAATAAGTGGCTGAGTAGGAGCGATTGCTTGGGTAGGCATTGGTTGCACCATTTTCACATATCTAAATTTTTTTACCCTATCACCTTTAACATTTTTGTTTCTATTGAATGGTTTAGGATTTTTAGATGTACTTGGTTGAGCTTGCATAGGATTTTATGTTTGAACCTTATTATGAATTTAGGTTTGATAATAAATTTTTATTACCCCTTTATCAATGAGGCCTTACACAATCTATAATCCTTTGGAATTAATCTCTTCAAATTTATTTCCATAATGAAGTCTTAGATTATAGGCTAGGTATATTTATATATTGGAAATAAAGATTACAGTTAATTATTTATCAAGGAGATTATGCAACAATCAGTTAGCCAATGCACACCATAATTGTAAATAACTAGTAAAACTATCTCCTTTTTATTTGGCATGATAGAAGTTAACCATAGTCACCTCATGTTCTAAGTTATAGTAAAAGTATTACATGAACTTTTAAAATAAATTATCAAAGTTATCAATATAATTTCATGGTAGATGGATAAACCATTCTAAAGCTTTCCTAGCCAAATTGTAGGGAAATATGTGAAGTAAGTACACACTATTGTATGTCGCCTCTTAGCAAGTGAGGAACTCTTTTAATTGCTCTTTTGGATCACCCTTTCCTTTGTATTTGTCAAATCTAGGCATCTCAAAATGATGTGGTAAAAATATCTAAATGTAGCTCATGTCAAAGGGATAGGAGCATATGTCATTTAATTTAAACTTCTTACCTTGATTCCCTAATGGTAGAAACTCCATAGTTTACCTCCTACACATCCTAAAATGTAGGGATAGATTGAAAAGGAGTGGTAATATGGTTTTGGGTATTTAGAGGTGAATTACCTTAACCTGAATAAAGTGGTGGTATAGGGTGTTAAGGAATTTGTACCCAATTAGTTCTACTAAGAATGATCAGCCTTTGATTGAGGTTATATTGGTGATATAGCATTTGTTTTTGGTAAGGCACTTGCTATTGAGTTTGATGTTGATTTAAAGAGAAATTTGGTTTGAATAGAGGAATGGTTTGTTGGGGATTAAATGAAACTTGTTGGTAATGGAAATTAATCTATTGTTGATTCATAAAAATCTATTTTATGAAAGTAACTTGTTGCTAGTTAGGTGGAACATGTTATTGGCGTGAAGAGGCACATTTTTTACTAAAAGTGGTATGTGATTGACCAATAAGAAAGTGTTTTTGATTAGATAATGCCTGTTAGGGATTGGCTACCACTTGTTAAAGTGGGGGATTGGTTACCATTTATTGAAGTGGGGGATTAGTTACCACTTATTGAAGTGGGGGATCGACCATAAATTATTAAAGTGGGGGGATTGGTTTCCACTTGTTGAAGTGGGGTATTGGTTGCCACTTGATGAAGTGGGGGATTGGTTGCCACTTATTGATCTAGGGGATTGGTCACCACTTATTTAAGTGGAGGATTAGTTTCCACTTATTGAAATGGGGGATTGGTTATCACTTGTTTAAGTGGATGGGTATTAGTAATTTGGTGTTGTGTCTCAAGCGTGTTTACAACCTATTGTTTCAAAGTGTTAGGAATGTTGGAAGAAATAACTTATTGGTGAGTTGGAAGAATGTTTTGTTGGATTTTAGATGGCACTTGATGTGGACTAAAATGCAATATTTGAGAATTATAAACCATGTGCTAGGAATAATACAATAGGGAATTTGGAACAAGATTAGCCAAGGTATTACATTCATATCTAGGCATGTTAAATAAATCTATGACTAATATGCTACTACATAATGAATCGATATTGGGTGTAGGATTAAATAGTAACTTTGATTGTGTTTTAGTTGGTGTATTTAATTTTTTAAGTAGTAGCTTTTGAATATTGAGAGTAGTTATGGATTTATATAAAGTATTCAAGACCCAACTAGCCTAATGTATTTGAGAAGAAATGAATTGGATTTGTAAATGTAGGTCAATGAGTTGACCTTTTCCTTTGATAGACACCACAAGGGATTGACTAGAGGCTGGTACAAGAGTTTGATTTTGGCTAGAAGTAACTTGATTATTTGGTAATGTAAGTGATATCTCTTCAAGAGCTCTAACCAAATACTATAAGTTATCCATTGGAAATTCATCTAGAATCATATCTGCAATCTCTAAATATTGATTACACATAATTCATTTTATGGAAGGAAAAACTCCAAATCACGGGCCACTTTGAGGGGGCTAACTCTTTAAGAGAAATTCTCAATTATAAATAGCTTATTAGATGCATTACAATGGCCTTTACCCATTTATTTATACTATCATAATCTAACTAACTCATTATTATGCATGTGGTATTAAACTTCTTATTGTTATACAAAAGGTGACATATAAATTGGTCTTCTTCATATGCTACACTAGATGGTGTATTTGGGAGATACTATTGATGGTGTCCAGGTTTGATGTTAGATGACACATTGGTAAAGTATTATTGTTTTTGTCCCTCGTTAGTACTAAATGGCATATTGGAAAGGTATTGTTGATTTACCTCTTCTTTGATAGAATGTTCATATATGTATGGATTATAAATTACCTCCTCATTGAAAGAGGGGTTATAAATAATTCCATTACATGTATACTTCAACATTTTTAGATTTATGATTTTTGTCTTGGGATAATATTAGATTTTTGAAACTTGTTTTGAATTGGAAAGAGTTTGTCAATGTGGATGTTTGAAGTGACATGTTTTACTTGTGTTAAGGTGAATGTCATAATGGAATAGTTCAATCAAATGTGTTCCGAGTAAGTGGTATAGTAATAAGGATGTGTGAATTAAAATTGCCTCTAAAAGTGCACACAAGTCTAAGTATACAAAATGTTTTTCAAATGTTTGTGTCTCACAAGAGATGCAAGTGTTCAATGTTTGTATTTTTAAAGTGTTTAAACTTGTACTTGACCCACTTATCTTGGAAACCTGATTGGTGAATATATAAAATACACTTGATTGTTTAAGAATTTTTGAACTTGGAATGTTTATCCTAGGATACGTAATTTGATTATAAAATTTGAATTCATATTTGAACAAGTTTGCTTTGGAATGTTGGAACTTTGGATCCAAGCTAGATTTAAACAATGTTTGTCCTAAATTGGACTAGGTTTTAAAATTCAAAAATGAATGGTTTGAATTTTGGTTTCAAAATAATTTAACTTTTGACTTTGACATAGTTTATGTTTGACTTTGACTTTAGGTAACTTCTAAATTTAAAATTGGAACTAGAATTAGAATTCATATTAGGTTTGGAACCAAATGGACAACATAACAGTAATGGTTTGGACAAGAATTAATCTTTGGTATTGAATCAAACTTTGGATTTAGAAATTAGAATTTTTAATTAGTTTTAAAATAGCTTAATGATGTGGTTTAGAGTATGTATTTAGATAAAGTTTGACATGACATATAGAAGGGATGATTTTCAACTCAAAATATGAATAGAGTAACACCTCATTACATAGGTGTTTTTGGAATTGGTTTAGTTTTGATTTGGTTTTAAATAAATAATTAATTTTAATGAAACATCTAAGAAAATAACCATCTAAGTGCATGATCCTATTTTAGTGGTAGATAAAGGGTGCATCACAATCATTTATCCTTGAATATACTCACTTTGAGAGGATAAATTTAGGATTAATTATAATAAAAGTATTTAAATGTAGGTGAAATACCCACCCTCTCCAAATTCTTTACGTACGTGGCAATACTTAGGGGTTGTTACCTTTACACCCATGTATTAGTGAAGGTTTTATGGCCAATAGGTTTTTATATAAAGTTTTCATTGGCTTTTTATATGGTCCCAAAGGGCATAAAATCAATCAAATACGAGATATAAGTATCAATATGTTTATATGGGATACATTCCCTATGTAAAAGACCTTGAATTATTTGATGGTAATGTCTAATGTCTTAGGATTAGGAGTTAACATGTTGCTTTCGAAAAACTCTTTATGATGAATTCCATTAGGCTCTAATAACACCCACCAAAAATTTATATCCTTATTAGATTTACAGGGTTTGTACAAATGTTGGAGGATGAAATCCTAGTTGTTGTACACTAAAGACCTAAGAAAAGACAATGACACCCCAATTGCATATACTAAAATAAAAGGGGAAGGTATCATTGTATGCTTGTAAAATTTGAGATATGGATTCAAAATACTATATAAAGTAACTTAACCAAAAATATACAAAAACATCAAAGGGAGAGAACATAGAAACAATCAAAACTTATAAGAAGGATCTTACCATCACTTTACTTCTCTTTGTCTTCCTTCTAAGATCTTCAAATGGATTCGACAAGGATTATTAGATTTCTTGTTGTATTGCTTGACAATGATTTCTTCAAGATTAAAAATATATGCAAGAGGGATCAATGGCTTCTTGGATGCAAGGATAATATGGATGCAATGAGAGTATGAAGTCTTTAAGAGAGATTGAGTATATTTCCATGAATCTCATTCTAATTAGTCCAACTAATATCCTTGATTGGTTATTTATAGGGTGGTGTGGAGGATTAAAAATGAATTTTTAAATTCATAATAACCCTCTAGTTTTAGAGAATTCTATAGAATTAGAGAAGACTCTAGATTTTAGAGGCTTCTAGATTTGATTAGGGACTAATAGGGATTATTTTAAGGGTTTTGGGGGGGGTTAATAAATTAGGTATGTATGAGAACCTATGGATAGGTTGTCTATGGGGTAGGTAGAATATTTTGAATTTTAAATCGGCAAGTGGGGCAAGTGGTTATTAAATGAGGTGGGATTAGTGGTTTAATCAAATGTTAGTGGGATAATCAAGGGATTAATATAGAATAGGGTGTGTAGGAAGGTTAGAATTATGTAGGAAATATATAATGGGGAATGGGATTTATTTATTTAAGTAGGATAATGGTTATGCAATTAATTATGGCAAATAGTGATATTAATGAAATAGTTAAGGCAAGTAGATTTAGATGTATACAATCACTATTTTTGATTCATAAGAATCCCACTAAGGGAAAGTGAAGAGAATACTTTGGTGAATATTTTAGGATAAATACAAATGGTTAGATTCACATTTATGGGTCACCCAAATAAGGGGATAACATATACAGGAAGGAATTACATAAACACACACACTCCAAAAAGCAAGAAGAAGAAATGAGACAAATGAATGAAATAATATAACAAGGAAATGAATAAGTTCTTAAAACCCAAATTTTAAGTGTTGATTTATTTTAAGCCCAAATTAAAATATTTGAAAAGAGGATATGTTTTTTTTTAGTTCTAAATCTAATTCTTTGGCCAATGACCTTCAATAAAGGGTTATAAGTTATAAGTATGCAAAGTGGTCTTGTGCAAGTGTAAAACATTTTCAATGTGATTACTTAAGTCTTAGGGTTTTTAAATAGGTAATTTCCAATGAATTATAGGACATTTCTATTTTTTTGGTTGTTTTCACTAATTTTAGAATGTGTTTCTACCAATTTATAGAAAATAAAAATTTAATACTTTGGTGTTTCCATCGATTAGTAGGGAATTTTGATTGATTAAGGCATTTCCACCAATTTCAATGACATTTTCATTAAAAAGAAAGAAAAATAAAAAATATAATAGAGGGTGTTTCTACCATTTTTAGGGACATTTTACTAATTCTCATTGCATTTTCATTGATATGAAGGATGCTTTTACCAATTCGAGGGACATTTTATCTAATTACGACCTGAAAAAACATGATAAAACAAAAAACAAAGATGAAATAACCATTTTATAGGATGTTTCTACCATTTTCAAGGATGAAACTACCAAAACATAGGGTGGAATCATTGATTCCACCAAAAGTAGACTTTTGTAAAATTTTGAGGAAAATAAGGTGAATTAAGCTAATTACTAGGTTAATTCTTGTAACTAAAAGAATGATGAGGGCCTAAAAGACTTCATGGGGTGCATAGGGTCCCACTAGGTGTGTCATTATGTATAATAAGAAGCCAAAGGGGGTTATTTCATTGTTAGTACATGTAAATTAAAAAAATTGCATGAGACTAATAACCTAAGCCTATCCATTAGGTTTGAGAAAGACTATCAAATGAGGAATAAAATAGAAGATAAAACAAAAAGTTTATACCTTCCTTGAAAGACACCACTTGTTATATATTTTGAAGAGTTATGCGCTTGGCTTGTAGAGCTAGAGTTCTTTGGTAATGTTGAATCCATATGTGGGAAACGTCTCCCCTTATCTACACTTGGTTTGGCTTGAGAATTGGCATGAGAATAGTGAATCTCCTTATGTATTTTAGAAGAGTAAGTATAGGTTCAAGAATATTATCTATAATGGAGGGGGGACCTTCAATTTATAGACTGGTTGAATTAATGAGGACCATCCATCTTGATCTACAAATGGATGGCTAGGAATTAATCCTCACTTTCATTAATGTTGGAGGTTAGAAATGTAAGAGGGTTCATTTAAGGCAATATGGAGTGTGGAAGAGATTTGGAAGAAAAGTGCAATCATGACCTCTTTTAGAGTATGTAATAGGGTGAAATAGAGAAGAGTGTGTAAGAGGTGTGTAAGAGCTTTTAATAAATCTTACTTTCACACTCGGTATGATGTTGTCACCTTGGGTGAGGCAATAAAAGGATTTTTTATTTTAGAAAATAGAAGTTTCCAAAAAGCCATGAAATTTTGTATTAGAGGAATATTTAGGTTAATTAATGAAGGTGATTTATTGAAAATTATAAGAACAGTGCATTTTAAATTTTTATTTGTCTAATTTAATGTTCATTTAGTAACCCCAGAATAACACTTAAAAATGGTTAGGTTTATTTGGGGTGTGCTTGATAAAAAAAATTAATGTCACGGTGCATGCCCTAATTAAGAATGTGTTGTTATAAATTTGGGTTAAATTAGTATTTATATGGGTAAATAAAATCAATTTTTAATTTTTGGTTAATTTTTCATATGATTGTGGAAGGTTATTTTAATTATAGTTTAGACATAGAAGTGGTAAAAATGAAGTGTTTACACATGGTACAAGAGCTTGGTGGGAAGTTTAATGTATTTGACTATAACTAGACTAGATATCATGTACTTAGTTAGCCTCATCTCTAGATTCTTGGAGACTTTGAAAGAGACACATTAGAAAGTAGGTAAAAGGATATTGAGGTATATTAATTGCATAAGAGGATATGGATTTTTATATGCAACAAGAAATGACATTCAATTAGTAGGATATATAGATAGTGATTGAGTTAGTAGTCTTGATGATAGAAAGAGCACATCTAGTTAGGTGTTCCATGTTAGGTCAGGAGCCATTTAATGGGCTTCAAATATACAACCCATAGTTTCACTTTCCATGGCTAAGGTGGAGTATATAGTAACAAATTCAATTACAAGTTAGGTCATATGGATTAGAATAATTTTTTCGTATTTGCATGAGGAGCAACATGGAGCTTCAAATATATTTTGAAACAACATATCCTCCATTGCATTGTCAAATAATTTCATTTTTCATGAAATTGGAAAACATATTTCAATCAAGTATCATTTTATTAGAGAGTTAGTTGAAAAATGTGTGTTAGAATTTTTTTTAAGTTAGAGTAGTAGCTCACTATCAAAATATATTTTTTTTGCATTTGAGAGAGATTAGGAGTCATAGATACAATAACACTAGCTCTAGAGTCCCATATGGTGGCTCTAAATATGCCCATCCTAGATTTGAATATTTCTAGGATAACTCCATAGATCCACAACCTGGCTCTAGAGACCACTAGTCTAGCTTTGAAGATGTTCAAGTTGGATCCAAATATCACTAATCTGACTCATAGATGCTTAGTCTAGCTCTAAAGATGATTAGTAGATCCAAAAGCATATAAATAATTCATAGGTAGTTTTAAAGATGTTTTATGGGTTGAAGAACATTATACAAAGCATGGAAAGAAGGTCAATATTAAGGAGTGATAAAATATTCAATATTTCTCCTCCCAACAATATTCAAATTTGTCCTAGCTCTGGAAATCTTTTGTAGTTGTTTGGAATCAAAAACATCGTTTAATGTATTTATTTTGAATTTTGAATTAGTTTTCAACTATTTAGCTGAGTAGGAAGGCAAGCATGTAGGTGAAGACAAAAATAAAATATATAAAAAAAGAGAATGTAAGATAATATACATACAATAATAACAATAGTCTATGAAAATAGAGAAGAGAAGAAAAATATAGAATAAAAGAATATATGAGGCAATAGTCTGAGCAAGGTGAGTGGACCATAATATAGAACAAGAAAAAAGGAGAGAATATCTGGAAGAGAAGAAATTTTTATATGATGTAACAACATACAGTCAAAAAATAGTAACAGAGCAATAACCTATGAGATAGTATTGTAAAATATAAGTTTTTGAGGCTATTTTTACAATTGTGATAACAACAATAGATGTATCAAGTTATCATTAGTGTGGAACCAAATTTTTATAACACCAATTTTTAATCAATATAATATATTCATATGAGTGTGTGTTTTGTTTAAAACTCTACCTCCCATGTTTTAGTGTTTTGAGATTTTTATTTTGTGTGTTTTCTATTTTTTTCATTAGCTCTAGAATTTATCAGGAGCTAGTCACTTAGGTCCTTGATCTTCACCTTTATCACACTTATTTTTGAGTGTTGTATATTTGGATACTTTTTCAAACAACTAGATCTGGTAGTTTGATCATTATTACATCCCATGACTTGGGGGTCCTTCAAAAGTGTCACATCTTATCCATATACAATAGAAGATAACTAAATCCATTTAGTGCCAAGTAACTCTTCTATTGGCATGTTTTTTAATAATCCCATCCACTTTAAGGATTAAAGTATTTTGTTGAAAAGTTTCTAAATTCTTGCATTGGATTACCCTTGTCACTCAAAGTGTTTATAGGATAGGTGCATGGAAATTCCAAGAATTATTGGGAGTCTCAATTGTGTAATATCTCTAAAATAATACCAAAAGACATTAAAGTGAAGCTGAAAGTCAGCTATGATGATTTAATTAAATATAAACAAGAGGTTTTCATGGATGTAGTGTGTTTCTTCATTGGAGGAAGGATCAACTTAGTTATTTTTGTATGTGACGGATCCAAGTGTAGTGGTCTACCTAGTTGGGAAACCCCTGTGAGTATGTGTCTTGTTGACCTAGAGCAATATGATTACAAAACCATGCATGACTACATAAGGTATTTTGGAAGGGATTTGGCTAATAGTCACTCCTCATGTTGTTTATGGAATTAAGAGAACATAATTACCATAAAATAAAATCTTGGGTAAGCTTTAATTCATATTTACTTTCATAATTATCTCTATGTCTACTTGTTTTTACCCACTTTAATTTGTCTTTTTGTTTAGGATTTTCCATTCAATAAATATATGAATATAATGTTGGTCCATCCCTTTTAAAAGACATGATTGAGCTTAGAGGAATCTGTAATAGATGGTTTAGATTCCATCTACCTTCCATACTTGGATTAAAACCTCTAATTGGAAGACATTAATTTACCAAACAATTTAGAGGGATTGGTTTTGGGTATAGAGAAAATTTCCATCATGGATTTCACTAAGAAAATAAAGAATTTTAGAGCTTGAGGATGCCTATTGGGGGATCAAGCCAACAATAGATTACAATTGTGAAAGCAATAAATGCAGAATTAAATCAGATTGACAAGTAATTAGAATGAGATAATAGAAAGAACAAGAGATACAAGAAACCACCCTGAAAACTTGTATTAACAAACTCTTTACAAAGGAATACAATTGAAGAAAGCTTCTTTCTTCCACACCTCTCCTAGATGTATAGATCTCTATTCCTCAAGAGCTCTCTCTCAAGAACAATCAACTCCAACAAGCCTGGATTGATTCAATTTTGTACTGTTCTTCTCATACAATGAATTACAATAATTCACCCAACTACAATAATCTACTACAATAAGCTAGGAAGATCTAATTCTACATATAGAATTAGGAGACTTGAGCATGTACATCCAACAAGCAGTTAAGCCACTTGAACAAGGGCTCTAAAAATAGTATTGCTAATAATAGAGACGTGAGCTTGATACTACAACTCAAACTCATCATGCAAACACTCACTTCTATCCACAGAAATAGCTTTCTGGACACGCAGGTAACCGACGTCGATTCCTGCTGCTTGTCTGTGACCGCCGTCGGCCAACCCTCTGCCGACGTCAGCGTCTCTGCAACTGTTCATGACCGACGTCGGTCGCTCCTGACCGATGCCGGTGTCTGTTTAGACCCAAAACTGCTAATGAATGCTCCTTGGTGAAGCTTTTAGCTCCACACCCTAACAATCTCCCACTTGGAGATAAACAGCTACACCAGTACCTGTACAGCAACATCTTCTAGCTCTTCCATCTTTAACTCAATCATGAAGACCAACAAAAGTTGAATGAAGATTCAACTTCTCCTTTGTAACCGGCTTGGTTAACATATCAGCAGGATTCCTATCTGTATGGATCTTCTCCAGCTTCAACTCACCATCTTCCAATACCTGTCGTATGAAGTGATACCTTTGCTGTATGTGCTTTGTTATTGAATGAAAGGCTGAATTCTTAGCCAAATGGATTGCACTCTGACTGTCACTATACAATCTGCAACTCTCATGCTCCCTACCAAGCTCATCCATGAACCGTGTCATCCATATCATCTCCTTGCTAGCTTCTGTGGCTGCAATATATTTTGCTTCTGTAGTTGACAAGGCAACAACCTTCTGAAACTTAGATATCTAGCTAACTGCCATTCCACCTACAGTAAAAACATAACCTGTAGTGCTCCTCCTGCCATCCAAATCACCTGCCATATCTGAATCTACATAACCATGTAGAGAAGTATCTGAACCTCCATAGCACAAGTGCCTACTGCTGGTTCCTCTCAGATATCTAAGGATCCACTGAACTGCTTTCCAATGTTCCTTACCTGTATTGGCCATATACTTACTTACCACTCCCACTGCTTGGGCAATATCCGGTCTAGTACACACCATTGCATACATCAAACTCCCTACTGCGGAAGAATATGGAACCTTACTCATGTACTCTACCTCATCATATGAATTAGGACATTGTTCTTTACACAACTTAAAATGTCCAGCCAAAGGTGTGCTTACTGGTTTAGCATCCTGCATATTGAACCATTTTAACACCTTGTCCACATAATCTTCTTGAGACAATATCAACCTGTGATTTTTCCTGTCTCTCTTAATGCTCATGCCAAGGATTTTCTTTGCTGCTCCCAAATCCTTCATAGCAAATGTTTGAGCTAATTTCGCCTTAAGCTTTGAGATATCCTGCATGTGTGATCCTGCAACCAGCATATCATCTACATACAACAATAGAATAATATATCTACCATTATCAAATCTCTTGAAATACACACGATGGTCTGATTGACACCTACTATAGCCATGCTCAGTCATAAACTTGTCAAATTTTAAGTACCATTGCCTAGGAGCTTGCTTGAGGCCATACAAGCTTTTCTTCAATCTGCACACAAACTTGTCCTTACCCTTGACCTCAAATCCTTCTGGCTGTTCCATACAAATTTCCTCATCCAAATCTCCATGAAGAAATGTTGTCTTAACATCTAGCTGCTCAAGATGTAAATCCTCAAAAGCAACCAAAGACAATACAACCCTTATATAAGTCATTTTAACAACAGGAGAAAAAATCTCACCAAAGTCGATACCTAGCTTTTGTGCAAATCCTTTTACCACTAATCTGGCCTTATATCTCATCTATCCATTCTCACCTTCTTTCAACCTGTAGGTCCATCTGTTCTTGAGTGTTCTCTTACCAGCTGGCAATTCAACCAAATCCCATGTTTGGTTCTCTCTTAAGGACTCCAACTCCTCAACCATGCCACGCTCCCACTGACTCTTGGACTCCACCTGTATTGCTTCTTCAAAACTCTCTAGTTCTCCACTATCAGTTAGCAATAGATAAAATAAAGAAGGAGAATATCTAATTGGAGGCTTACTCACCCTTTCTGACCTCCTGATGGGTGTCTGAGACTCGTTCACAACACGCTGTCCACCCAAATTCTCTAACAGCGACTGACCTCGGTCACCTGCAGACCTGTTATTGGCCGACGTCGGTTCTGACTGACCGACCTCAGTACCTGTCCTGCCAACGTCAGTCTCTGTATGGACGACGCCGATTTCTGTACTGCCAACGCCGGTTCCTAACCTGCCGATGTTAGTCTCTGTGTTTTCCTACAAGTGATTATTTATTCTTCCCGTGAGCTCATCTTGGACTTTCACCTCATCCAATTCACCATTGCTCTGCTCAGATTGATTCAGCTTCCTTAGCTGATCACAATACATCACTCTTTCGTTGAAAACAACATCACAGCTCCTGATTACCTTGTTAGTTTCTAGATTCCATAATCTGTAACCAAAATCATCTGAGCCATAGCTAATAAACGTGCATCTCATAGACTTAGCATCAAGCTTCTTTCTATTTTCCTTATCTATATGCACAAAGGCTTCACAACCAAAAACTTTGAGATATGAGAGATCAACCTTTTTACCTATCCATGCCTCTTCTGGAATACCACCATCCAGAGTTGTAGAGGGTCCTCTGTTAATCAGGTATACTGCAGTGTCAACAGCTTGTGCCCAAAACTATAAGGGCAAACTGGCATGTAATCTCATACATCTTGCACGCTCCATTATTGTCTTGTTCATCCTTTCAACAATACCATTCTGCTAAGGTGTCCTTGGAACCGTCCTTTGCCTGCAGATTCCATGCATGTAATAATAATCTCTGAACTTATGACTGCAGAACTCACCGCCATTGTCTGATCTCAGGCACTTTAATCTTTTACCTATTTCATTCTCAACCATAGCTTTCCAAACTTTAAAAGTCTCAAATACATCAGATTTCTTTCTAATACAATAGATCCATACCTTCCTTGTAGCATCATCTATGAAAGATACATAGTACTGTGATCCTCCAATGGAAGCAACCTGAGCCGGTCCCCACACGTCTGTGTGAACAAGCTCCAACTTATGCCTCTTCTTAGTAGACCTAGTCTTGAGAAAACTAACCCTTTTCTATTTTCCAAATACACAGTGCTCACAAAACTCTAGATCTATGCCTTTTAAATCTGAAAGCATACCTTTGGACTTAAGAATTGACATCCCCTTCTCACTCATGTGGCCAAGCCTTGAGTGCCACAATTTAGCGTCCACATCTAAAGTAGATAATACAGAAGGAGATTTGTTAGTAACACAATTACACAGATAGAGAGTACCTTCTCTCTTACCTCTGGCCATAACAAGTGCACCCTTGGTCACCTTCCAAGATTCTGCTATGAGAGTTATTGTACAACCCTCATCCCCTAACTTTCCTGCAGAAATCAAATTTCTCTTCAAGCTAGGAACATGCATCACATCTCTCAACACCCATGTGTTGCTATTCTACATCTTCAGCTGCACTTTACCTTTGCCAATTATTTTACAGGGCTCATCATCCCCTAGATACACTATTCCAAAATCTCCATGGATATAGTCACTGAAATATTCCCTGTTAGGAGTAGCATGAAAAGATGCACCAGAATCTAATACCCAAGATTCTATATTATTATGCAGAGAGAAAATTAAAGCATCTTGTGCAATACCTGCAATCTTGACTTCTTCCTTTCCTTCGTGCTGGTTGTCCTCCTTAGGCTTTGACCAACAATCTCTGCTTATGTGCCCCATCTTTCCACAATTCCAGCATTGTGGCCTTCTGCCATTTCTGGATTTAGATCTACCTTTTCCCTTAGATTTGGATCTTGATCTGCCTTTCTTGCTCTTCTCTTTCTGTCTTCCCCTACTCTCAAAACTTAAAGCGTTCCCAGATGCCTCTTCTGTGCTTTTCCTGCGTATTTCCTCATTCAAGATAACACTAACAACATCCTCTACTTTCAAAATATTTGATGCAGATGCAGTATTACTTACTGCCATTACTAAGCCATGCCAGCTTTCAGGCAAAGAACATAATATCAAAAGAGCTTTTATTTCATCATCAAACACTATATTCACTGAACTTAATTGATTCACAATTCCATTGAAATCATTCAGATGAGTAGAAACAGATCCACCTTCATTCATATGCAAATTAAATAACTACTTCATAAGATATACCTTATTAGAAGCCGAGGGTTTTTCATACAAATTTGCTAACGTAGTCATCAAATCTATCATGGACTTTGCCTGTGATAAATTGGATATCACAGTGGATGCTAGACTCAGTCTTATAGACCCCAGAGCCTTTCTGTCAAGAACTTCCCATCCTTCATTCTCCATGTCTTTGGGCTTCTTTGCAAGCCCACCTAATGGTAAGTAGAGATCTTTCTGATACAGATAATCCTCTATCTGCATTCTCCAGTGTTGGTAATTTTTTCCATTAAACTTTTCCATTCTCAATTTACTTTCATCTGCCATTGTTTCTCCCACTCAAACAAAAATCCCTGCAGAAATCCCTGTGAGAACCTGTAATCAATACACACTACACAGATCTGAACCACCTGTTAGTGAACCTGAGCTTTGATACCAATTATTGGATGTCAAGCTCTGAACCTGCAACCACGGCTCTGATACCACTTGTTGGGGGATCAAGCCAATAATAGATTACAATTGTGAAAGCAATAAACATGGAATTAAATCAGATTGACAAGTAATTAGAATGAGATAATAGCAAGAACAAGAGATACAAGAAACCACCCTGAAAACTTGTATTAACAAACTCTTTACAAAGGAATACAATTGAAGAAAGCTTCTTTCTTCCACACCTCTCCTAGATGTATAGATCTCTCAATAGATCTCTATTCCTCAAGAGCTCTCTCTCAAGAACAATCAACTCCAACAAGCCTGGATTGATTCAATTTTGTACTATTCTTCTCATACAATGAATTACACTAATTCACCCAACTACAATAATCTACTACAATAAGCTAGGAAGATCTAATTCTACATATAGAATTAGGAGACTTGAGCATGTACATCCAACAAGCAGTTAAGCCACTTGAACAAGGGCTCTAAAAATAGTATTGCTAATAATAGAGATGCGAGCTTGAGACTACAACTCAAAATCATCATGCAAACACTCGCTTCTGTCCATGAAAATAGCTTTCTGGACACACAAGTAACCGACGTTGGTTCTTGCTGCTTGTCTGTGACCGCCATCGGCCGACCCTTTGTCGACGTCGGCATCTCTGCAACTGCTCATGACCAATGTCGGTTGCTCCTAACCAACGCCGGTGTCTGTTTAGACCCAAAACTGCTAATGAATGCTCCTTGGTGAAGCTTTTAGCTCCACACCCTAACAATGCCTAAAACTTGAAAAAAATAAAAGATTATGCAAATATAAGCATTTTATTTATTAGTTATTTATAAGTACACTTCTAATCTTATAATTTTAAGAGTTTCATTGAAATCAATTGACTTGTCTATAGCCTCCATATCAATTAAGAAAATTGAATATTACTAGAGGCCATAAATTTTAAAAGTTTCCAACATCAATTGGATGTTTGAATCATTTGAAAATTAGAATTTTCACTTATACTCTCATGAAGAGTGTACCATAATATTTTTGTGGTTTAAAACCTTGGGAGAACTTGGAGTTATGAGAATGGAGAAATATATCCTCATTACCTACCAGTTTGGGGATTTAACAAACATGCACCATATAGACTTTATAGGGTGTAGGAACTTCAAGATGTTTTTAGGTTATTTTAAGAAATTGATACATCTGAAACATCTTAATAAAATAAATTGGAATCTTAATTTCATGTTAGACATGATGGAAAACATGACAAAGCAAGAGTATCCTTTAGGGAAATGTATGTTCATAAAACAAGGTTAAGGTTTATTTTGAATAACATCTGTCAACTTAGCAAATTAGAAGTGCTAAAGATAAGAAGTAAGTTCTCTATGGAAAATTTGTCCAACTTGCTTTATTTAAGAATTGATAATTGTAAAAATTTGAAATATTTATAGGATGATGTGAGGCATCTAAATATTCAAAAGTGATGTCAATAATATGAAATATTTATGATGATGAAATATAAAAGTTTATTAAGTGAAGTGAATTGTTACAAAAATAGCCATACAAGATGGTAATAATAGGATGAAGTGAAGTGAGTGGCATGGAGCCAATGACACACTCTCTTACATTTCCCAACCTTAACATAATTTTCTCATTGGAATATAATGAAAGAATAGCTCTAGAATATCCAAAGTGACATAGTTTAGATGCAACTACTATATGTTTCATTGTAAATTTACTTGATTATAATAAATTATGGTTGTTTAAACACCATTATTCATATAATTATTTTCAAGAATGTATTTAATGATTCAATTGATACTTCATAGCATTTTCTATTGATTGACATTTGACATTCTAATTAATTATTTAATAATATATCATCTAATGAATGTTTTATAAACTTTTGTGGATGTAAAGGACAATCTCACTAAAATTATTAAAAAGAGTAACATATTTTTGGTGAATTTCATGTCATATCCAAGTGTAATTTTAGTTGTCTGTTATATTTATGGACTCAATTATATGACAATAAAATTTATAATTTAGTCAGATATAAATAATATTTCTGTAATGAGGTGTCATTTATATTAGACAAAAAATTTACAAGATATTTTGAATAGTTGAAAATTGAGTTAAAAGTGAAATTTAAATATTCAATGGCAATCTAAAAATATTTCCTCTTTTGTTAGATAAGTATGATTCACCATTATATTTAAAGGAATCATTATAATGTTGTGAAATCACATTAAAAATACTAAAAGGGAAAGGAGATAGAGAATGTGTTTCCATCTTATTCCCTGGTCTAAAGAAAGAGTCAATATTTAGTCTTAAATTACTAGAATGGGTAGCATGGGGGAAAATGCCACATATTTTATAGGCATGAATAAGTCCTAACCATTGACCTAAAGTATTCTATGTCATTTGGCTCTACTCACCTTTATTTTAAAAGGTGGTGTGAGTCAATATGTTGAATGGATTTTTGTTCATTTAGATCTCACATTTTCTCCAGAAGGTCACTCAACATCAACGAATGACAATGCTACCATTTCCACCTTGGTAGGATCAATAAGCTTGTTAGGGTGGTCATTGGAAGTAGAGGTCATTTCTATCACACTTATAATATTTTAATTTTTCATATTTTTAATTATGTAGTATTATAATATTTTCAAATTTTAATATGCTTTTGAATTTGTTACTAATTTTAATATATTTATGGTTATGTTTATTATATCATTAAAATCACTATGATATTATAAAAACATTTCAAGGTTCAAAAATCCTTGCGATATTGAAAAATTAAAGTTTGATTAAAAAAGATCGCATAATATACAATAGCATTGCATGGTATAAGAAATCATCACATAATATACAATGGCATTGTATGCTATAAAATAACGTCACATACTATAAAATAGCATCATGTAATATAAAATATCATCCCTAAGTGATCAAAATCATCATGACATTCAAAAACATCATGGCATATAAAAGCATCATTGGATTACCAAAGCATCTAAACATACAAAATCATCACAACATAAAAAAACATCACATTTACATAAAAACACATCATGACATATAAAATAATTACATTTTAATTTAAAAGCATTAGTACATTACAAAATCGTCACAACATTAAAAAAGCATCGCAACATTCAAAAACATCACATTTTCATAAAAAACATGTTGTAACATTTGATAGCATCATTTTTTCATTTAATAGCATCACATGACACTAAAGAAAGCACCATAATGAATATAATATAGTTTAAAAAATTCCTAAATACCAAAGATATAGTACATACAAAATTTAATTCCATATAATGCTCATTCTAGCATAATTGATACATTACACACATAATACACAACAAACATTATACATAATAGTCTCTCATTATTGCCTCAAAGTGAATATACAAATTTTTATTGTCCTCTCTCTCCCATAAACGTTGGAGAAGCACAAGGAGTTCCTACTAAATAGGCTAATGATTTGTTTTCACAATAACCACTTGGTTATTGTGATCCACTGAAAATAGCTTGTATTTCCTACATAGGTGCACACTAGATATTGCTTGTGCACATAATAATTAAACAACTATAAAAACTCCAAATAAGTCTAAAATCCATGAGTGGGTGTGAAAATGGTTAATACCAAAACTAGTTTGAAAATAACTCAAACCATTAGTTAATGTTAAAATGACCATTCCAACACCCTCCCTTAAGTGAAGAATATAGAGTGAGTAAAGAGAAATAAAACAAATTGAATGGATTCCAAAAAGAAGGCATGATCATGTACCCATGTATAAATACATAATGCAATATAAAGTGTTGCTAAGGTAACCAATCCATCTTACCAAAATACATGGATGTTGAGTCATTGTAAGTGCCAAGTTAAATAGTTACCCATACTCTATATGAGGCTCACTTGGTAAAAAACACTGATCATGAGGGGGAAAAGTCATCATGGATGAAATGTGTCACCACAAGGTACCTAAAAATAATTAAAAACATAATTAAAGTGGAGAAGATAACTCATCCCAATAAGCATGATTCAAAATCTCAACATAATGTTATAGTAAGTGCACTAGATGGAATGAATCCCATCAAACAAAATTTGTACTTGATTAATTTACTCCAATAAATGGTGTGCTAAGGGATAACAAGGAACATGGAACCTAAATCAGTATGTGCACACCCCCCCCCCAATGATAATGCCGAAAAGAGTGTATTGATGAAAAAATATCTAGATGAGTGGGCCAATCCCACTAGTTAAAATAATAAAATGTTGACACTGAGCTTTACCAGACTAGATAATCTTTAGAAGGAGAACAAGATCCACTAAAAATATGAAATATATTTTCAATGTCAAAGATATAGATACAAAATCTCTCAATAATATGTCCCTAGAGGTGATGGGAGATTTATGCAATTGAAGAAGAAGGTTCTTAACATGGAGAAAAAACACATGAATAAAAAACTCCATGATTCTCAGTATGACTAAAAAATAGGTCCCATCCAAATAAAGATATCACCAAGTGACATAATAAACTATAGATGTTGTGAATATGCCATATATGAAATGAGATATGCATGCTTAAAAAAAATCTCAAATAATGTTTTAAATTCCACCAAGAATGATCATAAATCCACCCCAAATGAACAAGAATGGTGGATGTATATGCTTGTATATTAGTGGGTACAAGTTAATTAACATCTTAAAAAGTGTTACGAGGATCATATATTACCATTGTAATCTTAAGTTTGTCAGGCCTGATTAAAGGTGCAAACTATCTCATATGTAGCTCACTATCCTCACAAAGAGTGGATCAAACAAAGGATAGAGATCTATAAAAATATCAAAATTAAACATCTACATCATAGGAATGTCATGCCTATAGATGCACATAATAGGATATATAGGGGTAAAAATACCATGTAGATGTTTACCAATGCCCACAAGTCTAGTAATTTGACCCATGGAATGAAACATGTGAGATCCAAAAGTAGTGGTATAATTCTAAAAATAATCAAGAATATATGTAGGTGGAATTGAAGTAGGATGTATAGAGTGTGAAATAAAAATAGGCATAAAAGTATCATTTACAAAAAGAGGAATGACAAGAACAATAGGCTTTTTAAGATTTGGTATGTCACATTGTAAAAGAGCATCAAGTGGATGCATATTAGATTCAATAGTATTACATGATGGGATATTAGACTGATTTTGTATACCAACTAGTTTTTTATGTAGAGAACATATGATGACATCTTTTCCATGAATAAAATAATGCATAAAATAATTATTATTCATTATTTTCGTATTTGCTTCCTAAAGATATAGAAATGAGGCCATAGGATCAATGGGTTACTCAAGGTTTGGTGAGGTAATATCAACAAGCATACCATAATTAGGAGAAATTATAATAGTCTCATAATGTTCATCAATAGATAGAGGAGGTGAATATAACTCATCTAAATGACCACAAATAATCAAATATACAACATGAGAAATAGGAAGAGGTGGTATGAGTGTCTCATGCTAAAGAAACATGTCCTCCCTAATAATAAAAAGAGGAAAAGAACTAACAAAATAAGGAGATGCCAAAGTTTCCTAATGCATATCACCATCAAGAATCACATCCTCACAAATAGGATAAGATGGTGGATAAACATCAAAAATGTCACCAACATAAAAATCTTGACTATGAGAGGGAGGATAAGGAAGAGGAGAAATTAGAGGTGAAGTGACCTCCTCAAATAATGATGTAATAATAGCCCAATCTTGTTTAGGTGATGTGGTATGTACAATGTGAGACTGAAAACTATTATAAACATGAAGATGAATGAAACAAAGTGGCTCATCTTGCAAGGATGCAAGCCACACAATATTTTAGTTTTCCATGTGGTGTAATAAGAAAATATAAGGGGTTAAAACATATGGGAAACCATACCAGAGACATGAAAAACTAATAATGGCAAAAAATGTTCAAAAGAGTATACAATTGATCCCCTATAATGGACATTGGTTACCACTAAAAATGTGTATGTGTGCATAACAAGTGGCACACAAAAAAGCTACAATGTAAACTCAAAAAAAGGACATCAAACTTTGTCAAAAATGTATGTGTACAAATTTTAGAAAAAATGAGTTTTTTTACTAGGGGGTTTGACCACTTACTAGAATGAACCTCACTCTCTCATCTTTGAATATAAAAATAAAAATGAGATGGACACAAAAATAAAAAATTTCATGTGATAAGCACAATAATTAATCCCTCCATTATACAAAATTTACCTTCACACTTATAAAATATAGGCCATTTAAAAAATGCTCATCACCACTAAATTTTCCACCTTTAATAATGCCTCTATTTGAAAAAAATTAAATCATAACTTAAAATAAAATGTCCTCTACATGTTACATATTCTTCACCAACTACAAACTATAATCACTTAAAAATTACACTTGAGTGTTAAGAGTGTTACTTGCGACCACCCATCCCTAAATTAGCCCTAAACCTATCTTAGGGCCTATTTTCACACTTATCCAACCTTTGTGTGGGCCACAAGCATCCCTATACATCCATAAATTAGTATTAGACCTTCATCTTGACATCTTGGCCCTTCATGCCTCAGGTTATTCCATCTGGACACTAGTGTCATAATATGGATAGTAACACCACATGGTGTTAGTGTCCCAATTTTGGCATTATTGTCATTTCCCTCCTTTTTCCACCAATGAATATTTTTAAAAATCTATAACCACCTAGGGTTATCCTAGACCTCTTTTAACACCCACACAAGCACCAGAATAGTATATATACATTAATTTTATCCCTCTAACCACTAGATGTAAAGTAGATGAAAATTATGCATACAAACTCAGAACAAGTTGTGCAAAATCAAGGTTATCAATCCCTATTCTTTCCTGTTTCTACATATAAACATCTACAACATTCTTAAGCTCAAATTAATCAATTTTTTAGCCTCAATCACATTCAAAGCACTCAAGTCAAAAATCATACTAGATTCACTTGCACTTTCACCATCACTTAGGTGGGGAGAACTACAGCAGGCTTGATAACTCTTTAGAGTAATGATATGTAGGCAAATCTCATCACAATAGGGTGTTGAATATGTACAACCTACCCCAATAACAACACACTTTACTACTTGTATCAATAGGATGACCTAAGAATATGGAGGATGAAGATTTTCTCATAAAATTAGTCAAAATAGGCTATATATAGAGATACAAAACTTGTACATGTAGGAACATGCTTGACAGACCCAAACAAAAGTACACCTAGAAGCTCAAAATAGTTATGCACAAAGGACACTACCACCAAAATAAGGACACGAGTACCATATGGTACTACTTTATAGTTAGTTTTCTACTATCTATGAGTGATTTTAACACTTGGATACTATTTATGACACTTAGACTAGCCTATGTCTCATATTTCAACCTCCATATATCCCATTTCAATCATTTTCCAACTAAGTTCTTATTTTCATTATTTATTTCTATTTTTAGAAAGGTCAAATTAAATCAATTATGTTATAGATTAGTGGATATATTTATTTCATATTTCTACCCTGATTTACTATATTCAACTCTTTAACAACATAGGATTTACATTCATAAAAGTTATAAAAGGTTAGAACATGTGATGAACCTGAATTACTTTGAATACTATTCAAACCCTAACCCTAGATGTTACTAGTGTTTATATCCTTATTTTTTTTATTTTCACTAGTTGTGTTAATCTTTTTAGATTTCATAAATTTTGTTTTAGTATCCCTATTTCACTTTGCTTACTATATGCCATCTAATAAAGCTATCTCTCTTCCCTTAAGAAAAAGTGTTAGGCTTAGCGGTAATCCTATTGAGCATACTTAGATTCCTTCCATTTGAGCTTATACCATGGACACATGACTATTTATAACTCCCATCATTGATATTTCACACCTTGATTATGTGGACTTCAATGATAATGCATTTGAATATGACCAATACAATCAAGATCAAGATAAAGATGATATTGAAGATGGGAATCAAGACACTCTCCCTTGACTTAACAATGAAAATATTATAGTCAATAAGGATGAGATTCTATAGAGATTCAAATATAGACTTTAGGAATAACCCCATGATCATGCATAGATTTTACAAGCCACAATGGAAATAAAGAATAAATCAAATAATGGTTAATTTTTTATTCCCCTAGATAAAAACATTGTTACACCTAATTTGAGGCTAACTCATCTTGTACAATAACCTATCTCAACTTGATAACCTTTAGTCATAGCTAAACCTCCTATGGTTAATTCCTCCTCTCCATATATAAAAACCCTTATGCATGAAATCCATTCTTTATAATATAAGGTGTTACAAATTGAGCAGGGAGCTATTAGTCCATCACATGCCTTAGATTCTCATGTTATTTTGCATACACCTTTTACACATCACATAGCAGCAACTCCTTTTCCATCCATATTCATGGCACCTACACTTACATTATATGATGGTAAGGGTGACCTAGAGAACCATCTCCAAGAATTCCACATAGTATGTTTGGACTACGTGTCTAATTATTGTCTCCTCACTAAGTTGTTCCCACATAGTCTAATGGAATATGCCTTACAATGGTTCTATGATCTTCCTAATCAGTCTATCACTACATTCAATCCATTGGTAGATATTTTTTTATCACACTTCTCAATTAACATTAGTGATAAGATCTCATATGCTCAAGTAACATACTTGAATCAAAAATCAAATGAGCCTATTGTAGAATATGTCTTGTGATATAAGACTATATTGGAAAAGATGAATATCCCAATGAAAGATAGAGAGCTCCAAGAGATATTCAAATAAAACCTACTAATAGCATTACATGAAGTTATCTTGTTCAAGAAGTTTCTAACTTTCATAGATTTATGCCACATAGTGAAAGAAAGAGAAGTCAAGCTTCTCTCTATGGGTAAACTAAAATATATAAGTGGATTATAATAAACTATTAAGAGTTATAGTAATACTACATACAAAGTAAGGGCCAGTGAAAATAAGAATGATCTAAATGCCATAGTTAACACAACTTTAAACCCATCTCCTTGCTTGGTTTTATCATCTCTTCCATGAAGAGTTTTCACCAACCTTCCAGAATTGCTAGCATGTGTTTTATATCGGCTCCTAGAATGCAATGTCATATCTTTCCCTCCCATCAAAGAGGTTGATATAACATGGCATCTTCCAAAAATATATGATTTCAATGAATTATTTGAATATCATATGGCATCATGGTATACAACAAATTGATGCATCACCTTCAAACATAAGATACAGTATTTGATAGAGGATAACATAATTGATGTGGGTACATTGACAAAGGCACCCAAATTTCAACAAATAGAAGCTAAGGTATTGAAAATATTCTTATATATATTTTCAAAGAATAAATTAAATGAGGCAATGGGAACTTTAGGTGCTCACTAAACATATCAAGCACATACACCATTGGCATCATATCACACTTTTACATAGCATGCACACCCCTATATAATATCATTTGTGTATCATACTATAGTATGGGATAGAACACTCATCACTTTCTCAGAGCAAGAGATCATTGATGATGATTTAAATTTATATACACTCTTTCTATGAGACTACATTGATCATCATCATATTTAGAGTGTTATGATTGACAATGGGTCAAGTATTAACATGTGCATTATCACACTTAAACAATATTTGGGTTATTTAGATTAGGATTTTCCTCTGATTGACATAATTATTTTTCATTTTAGTGGCCATGTTTAGAGCTCCATTAGGGAGATTATACTTCCACTAAAGGTTGGACTAGCACATGTGGCCACTAGATTCTTAGTAGTACCTAGTGAAAAAACATTTGACATGTTATTGGGTAGGCTATGGATACAATAGTTACAATCCATCCCATCCAATGTGTACAGATGCCTTAAATATATACATGCAAATCAAGTGATCACAGTTGAGGTTCTTTCATATGAGTATATTCTACCTATCCCATAGGTAGTCATACTATAGTTACCAATTACAAATTTGAGTACATTTCCTATCAATACACCACAGAGTTTAGTGGATCCACCAATGCAAGTGAGGTCTACTCCTAAAATGCGACCACATACTCATACTCTTCCACAGATACCATTATCAAAGAGACCCCTATGTTAGAGATATGTTACATATCCTATAGGGCCTCCCTTTACTCCTTTTCTCTTGAGAACAATATTATTGAATTATCAAAGATCTTAGAATAGGGAACTTATGATAGTTACATCATCTTATACTAGTTGTGTCCCTAAGACCCCTATTGTTCATAGGACACCATAGTTAGTTTCACAAATTCCTAGCACCACTTCATAGGTAGTGCCAAATATAGATCACTTAGTACAACATGTATTAGGACCTTAATTACCATTTCATATATTATGTCCAATCATTTTTCCTTTATTTGACATAATCCACATTGATAGTGAGTCTCCCATGAGACTCATCAATTAGTATATTCCTTCATTCATTTACATACTTTCCTTATTTATTACTCCTTGTATATATTTTCATTTTCATGTTGCTTGTGCATATCTTATATTTAAAAAATACAAAATAGTATAATAGGTCAAAACACAAAAAACATTCAAATATTTACGTAGAAAATAAAAAATTATAGATTATATGCATTTTCATGTTTACACTTCTTATATTTTCCAAACACTACATATGTTAGCTATCTTAGTATAACCAATTTTTATCATATATACATATTTCACTTTTTTTTTTGAGTGCTTGAAAAATTATTATAGGACTCAAGTCCACTACATCGATCCATATTTTATATAATATGCCCACTGGGGGCATATACATAGATAAATGAGTTCTTAATTTGATAAATTTTCCCATTTGGGGACACCCTATACATAATTTTGATTACCATATCACATATTTATAAACTCTACATCACAAATTTAGCATTGTTATATATTGATATTGATCATGCTACACTACTACTCAAATTTTGTGAAAACTACTAATATTTTAGACTCAACTTATGTAGATATTATCTCTTACACATACTTGTATTACATGTTCATGCATACTTTCATTTCTATCTATCCTAGTTTAGACTTGATTGTATCTCTATGCTTCTTCTATTTGATGGAATTTGAATATGCCAATATTCTATGAATATACACCAATTATTTCCATTATATGTATTCTTTGGATATGTACCCATGTCCTTGTATGTGATTTATGGATTGTGTATGTATAAATTTGAACATGTCCTTCTATGTGGCTCTAAGCCAACTTGTTTTTTATTTGCATAGGTGGAAATTTAAACATGTCCTTGTATGCCTTACTTTCTTATATTTAGTGACATGTGACCATGTCCCTTATATTTTATCCCCTTGGCCTACTTTGTGTGCCTCATGTGTGTTGTATGTATGATTTTTTGTATGTGTCATGGACATGACACTAGTCTCTCACTTGTTACACATTCTAGTTTTAGATTCCACAAGGGGCCTCATACATCTCCCCTTCCTACTTGGATGCCATGATGGACATCATGCCCCACCCCCCAAGTTATCTACTTAGTTATTACTTAGATTTTTTATTCACATACATTATTATATCTATCTTGACAACCTTATGAATGGTAGACCTCACATGCATCTTACATTTTTGCTTGGATTATCTTACATTTTGATGTGATGTATGCACATTATATTGGTTTATTACAGAGATATCATATATGCTTTGACTAACACACATTTTATATATATTTTTATTTTGAGGATAGTTCTTGCATAGGTTCAATAAATCCTATCAAAAGAGGATGCATTCATAGGGGTTTGTCATAGAAATTAGGCTATTTGAATGTACTTAGATTAAAATTTCCAGCACATAGGCTCAACACACAAAAATCATTTTAGGAAAACATAGTGGGAAATAATGATATAGAGATTAATTATAATTACATAAATATTAGAATAGCCAAACATTAGCACCAAAATTAGGACACTAGCACCACTGGCTCTACTATCCAATTTATGGAATTACTATCTAGTAGCCTCAGTTTTATAAAATTCTATATTAGCTAGAAAAGTACAATAAGCATAGTCCAAATTTATACATGTTCAGTTATAGTTTACTAGTTTTGGCTCAATTTAGCTCAAATTCATACCAGTTTGCTTAGATTGGGGGTATCATGCATGGAATGGTCATTTAAATTTTCAATTTAGATACTCAAATACATATTATTACAATGCAATCCTAAATCCATATGCTCATATACCATATTTGGGGGAATGTGTGTGACACATTATTTCTATATGCTCACTTATACACTGATTGATCAAATAAAATGACAAACTCCATGTCATTATCTACACTATAAATATTAGACACCATGTTATAGGTTACACACTAGATTTATACCTTACTCCATCTATAGTGTTTGGCATTCCTAAGTGTCCTATATTTACCTAATATACCTGAGTGGTCACAGAGCTGACATCTCCAATTACACATTTACAGTTACATTGCATAGTTTTAGTTTTAGATTCATCTACTACACATGGGTAGGTAATGATGGATTCATAGTCTACTTGAGTTCTTGAGTGACCTATGTGAAAGGGTTAGACAGACCATCAGTCTAATCCAAGCTAATCACAGGGTATGATCCACCAAGTAGGGGTGGGAAATGATGGAGTCAAAACCAAATTGAGTTCTTTAGCCACCCACACATGGGGATTGAGAAATATATTATCTAAGTCTAAGTTATTCACCCATTAATCACTATATACATGCACACACACACACACACACACAAGTTATCACCACATTTATGCATTGGTTCACGTACCTAGTGAGGTGTATTTATTCCTTTTCTCTCTCTTATCTCTTTACTTAATTTTATCTCTTTAATCAATTTATCTTTTCTTTTATTATCTCTTAAATAAGGATTGATTTATGCATGTTTCACTTTTAATACATGTAATGGAGCATGCTTCACATACTCAGATTTAGATTTATGAGATTTACCTCTTAGGTAAGTCTAAGTACACTTATTTTTCCTTTATCCTAGTAATTTCACTTTGTTGCATTTCTAGAATAAAGGGGGGAAGTGTAATCACTTAAAAACAAGACTTAGGTGTTAATAGTGCTACTTGAAATAAATCATCACTATATTGGCTCTAGACCTATCTTAGGTCCTATTTTCACACTTATCTAACCTTAATGTAGGCCACATACATCCCTAGGCATCCCAAAATTAGTCCTAGACCCTCATGTTGACCTTTTAGCCCTTCATTCCATAGGTTCTACCACCTAGGCAATAACACTCTAATAGGGATAGTAGTGCCACATGGTGCTAGTGTCCTAATTTTGATGTTATTATCTTTTCCATCTTTTTTACACCAATAAATATCTTTTAAAATCTAAAACCACCTATGGTTGGCTTAGACCTATTTTAACACCTGAAAAGGTGCCAAAATAATACATACATGACTTTTATCCCTCTAACCATTAGATGGAAGTTAGATGCAAATTATGCATACAAACTCAGAAAATATTGTACACAATCAAGGTTATTGATACCTATTCTACCCTACTTTTACAAACAACCATCTATAACATTCCTAAGCTCAGATTAATTAGGTTTGTAGTCTCAATCACTTTCAAAACACTTAATTAAATAATCATAATAGCTTCACTTGTATTTACACCAACACTTAGGTGGGGAGAACTACATTGGGCTTGATCCCTCTTCAGAGTATTGGTATGTAGGGAACTCTTATTAGAGTGGGGTGTTGAGGATGTTCATCCTACCCCACTAACAACACACTTTACTACTTGTATCAATTGGATTCCATAAAAACTTGGAGGATTAGGGTTTACTTATAAAATCAATCAAAATAGATTTTATATAGGGATCCATAACTCGTGCATGAAGGAACAGGCTTGATAGACCTAGACATAGGTGCACCTAGAAGCTCAAAATAGTTTTTTATAGAGGACACTAGCACCACATGGTGTTAATATCTAATTATGGAACTATTTTCTAGGATGGGTTTTAACACCTGGATCCTATTTGTGACACTCAGACCAACCTCCATCTTTGTTTTTAACCTTCATATCTCCCATTTTATTTGTTTTCAAGGTAAGTTATTATTTACATTATTTATTTTTATTTTTAGAAAGGTTAAATTAAAATAATTATGTTAAAAATTAGTGGTTGTATTTATTGCATATTTCTACCCTGATTTACTATACTCAACTCTTTAAAAACATAGGATTTATATTCAAAAATGTCCTAAAAGTTTAAAACACAAACCATCCCCTTTTATAAATGAAATTCCCCCTTTTAATAATCCATCACAAAAAAAAAAGCCTCATATATAATTTACACTAAAAACATTGGTGGGACTAGGGGTATGTTGAACTAAAGACCTCCCCCACTCAAATGTTCTAGTAAAAATCTAGTGACCAACTTGGTTACTTAAAATTTATTGCATAAAATAACAAAAATTATATTTAATGTTTCTATTTTGTATTTTTAATATTAAAATAAATGAACCAAACTTTTAAATATAAAAATATTTTAAAATAGATGGATAATCCATATGTAGGGACTGTGGGCCAAGATCAATAATTGAAAAGTTTATGGTTACATTATGAAGCCAGTTGTAGGCATGTTTGACTAGGCCTTTTGGTTGAAAAAATGGAGGTCAACAAGGGAGGTCGAGAAGTGGAGATAAGACTATAAGTGGAGGTATTTTTAGAGTTAAGGAATGAGAGATAATAGTTAGTGTAAAGGGTAGATTATGAAATCAATAGATAAAACTACTATGCAACTATTGATCCTAGTCCCATCCATAGTGAATGTCTCAAACCAACAACTTGGAGTAGGCCACGAGCATCCAAAAGAGGCTAGAATATATAAACACAAGAAGTAAACTAAATACCATTCAAGTCTAAGAGACTGGTGGAATGAGAACTTGAGAAAGTTATTTAAAGGCACATATGTGTGTGTGGAATGCCATACTTGTAAAATGCCCATGATGTGGTATAAGGAGTCATATACAAAGAGAAACTAATGGTGTATATAGTGATCAACCATGGTGTAACAAATGGTGAGGGAGAATAAATATGTTTTGGGATAACATTGAACTGGTTGCTATAATTTGAAGGTATTTTAGTGGGATACAAGACAACATTTTTATTCAGCCATGTAGAAGATCATGTGAGCATGGTTTATTGGGGAGGAGAGATCATGATTACTAGGCCAGGATACATGTACATTATCACATAAATGGGAAGTGGTCACATCAAAAAATATGGATTTTATAAATTAAATTAATTTATATATGATGCATACTTAGATTTAATGGTTCTATGGTCAAAATGATGCAAGAAACATTAATATATGAACTATACAACATTATGATATAAAGTTCTCCAATAGAGTGTAGAACCAAAATATTTTAATGAGTATTGGTTTCCATGTTCTACTCTAATACTATGTTATAGTGTTATATACACTCATACTACCACAAGATATCTCTTGCACATCATTACCAAAATAGTTGAGACATTTCACACATAATACATTACAAACATTATGCGCAATAGTCTCTCATTATTACCTCAAAGTGAATATACAAATCTATATTGTCTTCTCTCTCCACTAAATTTTGAGAAGCTAATTATTTGGATTGCCTAAATAGGTGCACACCAAATATTTTTTGTGCACACAACAATCCAACAACTATAACAAACTCCAAATTAATCTTAGCTCCATGAGTGGGTTTGAACATAGATAAGACTAAAACTAGTTTGAAAATAACTCAAACCACTAACTAGTGTGAACATGACCACTCCATTAAATGTCATTTAATGCTCTCTCTAACATAGGACATGTGATAATGAGGAAATAATTGAGAAATTATAGCCTTATAAACAAGGAAAAAATTATTTTATTTTCACTTTCATATATCATTGAAGGAGATTTTAGATCCAAACATAAAAACATAATTTTTTAGAAGAAATGAAGGATAAGTTTAAAACTTAGGAGCAAATCTGAAATTAGGGAAAATGACATCAATGACGAGAGCAATTAGATTTGTTATTGAACAATATGCACACTATTCCATTTTCTAAAGAGTGACTAGATGTGTTGAGTGTTTGATTCAACATGGAGTATGTGTAGATGATCAATGAATAAAAATTAACATTTAAGATAGAAACATCCATTATAATTATGTATTCTAATGAGTGTTACCCATTTAGGCATATATAGTTTTTGACAATGTAGACCCTACTAATATAATGAAGTTGGTTTTCAAAATGAATGCAAAAGAATGGGGTATAATCAATGATGAAATTGCTCAACTTTCCATTCTTCGCATTTATGAATGAATTTGTGCATATGGTCATATCCAAAATAAAATATGGTAATATTTAACTTATTAAAAAAATTGTTATTCTTATTAATTTTGAGACCCTAGCTGGGGTAATGAACTTGCCAAATGTAGGGAGAATATTGCTTGATATATTATTAAGAGTTTACCTTCAATCATACAAGAATTTAAAAATGTATATGAATGGGAGACATAGGTTAGGTAAGTTTTCTTAGGTTATATTAAGGAAAACAGGGTAAGAAATGTCTTTAAGAATCTAAGGGACTATTATTGGAACATGACCAAGGACTGGAAGGATGTACTAGTAGGAGTGATAAACACAGCACATTAGATTGTGATCTTAGGTACCAAATTATTTGTCCAATTTAATTTTATATAGAAATACTATAATTTGGAGGGAGAATTTTTGAAGTACATTCTTATATAAAATTATAATATACATTTTTGTCATTTCTCCTTTCATTTATGTACTAAAATACCCTAGCTTGGGTAGTGAGGATTTTACCCAATTATAATCTTGAATATGCATTCAAATATTGTTTCATTTTGGAGGAAAACAATTGTGGATTACAAGAGGTAAAAAACTACATTATCACTATGGATAATAGAGCTAAGGGAGTTAATTACTCAAAACCTAGGGTTCCAAATAGTTTTTAAATAAAAAATCACCTTATATGTATGTAACATGGATGATGGAAAACACTTAATTTGTATCTAAAAAAAATGTGAAAGATTACCAAAATACATTACCATTTATACCTAGTGAGAATTTGATGTTAAAAGAACTAACACAACAACAAGGTAACCTTTATGGGTTCAAGGTAGACCCACTTTCTAAAATAGACCTTATGGTGGGTTTAATTAATTAAATACCTCTAAGAAGTTAAAATAAGGACGTGACAAAGAAAATTCAAGGTTCAAAGAGAGGAGGAAATTAAAGAAGACCTAAGTTTAAAAAATACTTATAAAGCCACAAAAAGAGGTTAATGAAGTAACTATAATGGAAGTAAATGAGAAGGAAAGAAAATAAGGCCCAAGTGAAATGAAGACTTTAAGAGGCACAAATAAGGGGTTGATGAAGCAAATTCAAGGAAAATAAGAAAGGAGAAATTTCAGAAAGAACAAAATGTAACAAAAAAACCTTGTAATTATAGAATCAATGTTTTGGGAATAACTACCCTAATTTTGTTGATGAATTTCACAAGCGAGAATTAGAAAATTAAATTACATTGATTGTTTGTTGTAGGAAACTAAATAAAAATTAGGAAATCTATTACATGTGGATGTTTATCCATGAACATTTATTAAAATATGCCATGTTATATTTTAAGAGGCCTTATACTCTAAAATCATTAATAATTATAAGAGGTACATATTCAAAATCAAGGTTTTGAATGTGTGGAGAGAATATAAATCATCTTTCATTTAATCTAAATTTGAATCTATATGTCATCTAATTTGTCTCAAAATTACTAGTTATTAATCTAATAGTGTCATAAGTGTGATTGATGATTGTGTATACACTGAATAAATTTAAATTAATATATTAAATCTTGTTATTTTTATTTTTTGAATACTTGTAAATAAAATTATAGCTAAATACATGTAGAAGTAGTGTCCAAGAAGAACTATTATGCCACACTTGTGCACAATCTTTTATTAACAAGAAAAACTAAAACTAGTCAATTACAAGTAACTTGCATGACAAGTTAATATTAAATTAAGACCTTAACTAAAAAATAAGTTAATTAAAAATATAATCTAAGATAATTTAAATTTTATTCAAGAAAACAATTTTTACTTGATGATAAAATAAGGTCAACATGTGAGATGTCATTGTCAACAAGTAAGCAAAAACATGCACACTAAACAAGTTAGGTGCCCCAATTCCCCATAAAGTAAGAAATTGTATCAAATAATATTGAATTAAATTATATGGACTCTTAAAATTATGGCCTACCTCTTGGGGATGAATGGATAAATATTTAAGTTTAGTTACATACACAATCAGTGAAATGAACTTTAATTAGCACTCTAGTTATTATTTAAGAAGTTCTTAAAAAGTGTCCAAACTTGACAGAACAATTAATACATGACATAAAAATTTAAATAACCCTCATAAAATAATAAAACATAAAATACACTAATTATAAAATCAACAATAAAGTGTCAAAATTAACATCATACTCAACATTTTCCTTTTGATTCAAAGAACATAAATGCCTATCATCTCCTTAAGTCTCCCCTTAATCTTCTTCAACAATCATTTGGTGAAAATATCATAAAATTTGTCTTAACTTATCACATAATCAATTAAAAAAAATTTATCATTAACCAAATCTCTAAAAAAATATTTTTGAGTTCAATATTTTTGGTTATAGCATGGAAAATAGGGTTCTTAGACAATTATATTGCCCCATTTTTATCATGAAAAAACTATGTTGGTTCAAGTTGAGTCTCTCTGAAATCATCTAAGATTATTCATAGCCATAGTGCTTATGTGAAACCTGATTTAAGGTTTGTATATTCAGCTTCAATAGAGTATAATATAATTTTAACTTATTTCTTTTATGATCATAAAAGCAACCACTTACCAATGTGAAGCAATAACCTGAAGCTGACTCCCTATCATCAAGATATCCTCCTTAATCTAAATTTATGTATCCAATTAAACATAATGAAATTAATAGTTTGAAATTAAAACCATAATTTCAATTAACTCTTAAATATCTAAAAAAATTATTCACTGCATTCAAATGTTTGAGTGATGGTTTTCCCATAAATCTAGAAACTAGTGAATCCCTATAATTGATATCAGGTCTTGTCATAGTGAGATAAACTAAACATCACACCATGATTATAAAATTATTCTAATCATATAAAATATTCTCATCCTCTATCATTATAATTTATCCACTTTTAATTGGAGTGTCCACATGTTTATAATCTATAATATTATATTTATTTAGCATGTCTTGGACATATTTGGCTTTGAAAAATGAATACTTCCTCTTTATTTTGATGTAATTCCATGCTAAGAAATTAATTCATAATTTTAAGATTGATCATCTCAAATTATTATGTCATATATTCCTTGAATATATTTAAAATTTTTATAGCTTAAATTTTCACCTTGAGAGGGTGTTTCAAGTCCTGTCACTTGAACTATAAAATGAGATTAGTCCTAGGTTGTGGGTGACCTCTAAGTGAATTAAACCTCTAGGTTATAGGGCTAGCTCCCCTTGATATATAAATTAGGCTCCACTAATAAATTAAAAATGAAAAAGGATAGGAATAACATGAAATAAAACTAACTAAAATATGATACACCAAATCAATTGATCACTACCAACTATTTGTATGTGCACATGTAAACCATGATAATCCTTGAACATAAACTACTCCTAATTTGAATCTCTCACATCAAAATTTCAATGTGGAAGTTGTGATGGATTCTTAGTCTAGGAGTAATAATCAAGAGTTATATGATGACACTAATGAATAGATAAACTCACTTGACCCTTACACTACACTTACACACTTCACATGACCTATAAAAGAAGTTTTCAAACTACATATAAGTGTTAGAATAAGATAACATGTCAAGGAAGAATAATAAAATCACTACTAAGATAAACTATCTATACATGCACACTATGTACAATCATATAATGAGGTAAAAATAGTGGTCTTTATTGATCCAAGGCATAAAAATGAGCAAGGCTTCACCATAATTAGGTGGAGTATCCATTACAAAGCTAAACAAAGTTGTATATATAAATAAAAGAGAGAAACAAGTGGCATATAAGAGAGTCATTGATAATTTTCCCCTAATGAAGGAGTAGGTTATCAAAAATAATATCTACAAGTAGGCAGTTATGAAGTCCTTTATCAACATGTGTGTGATTTGAACTGATCTTCTCTTCATCAATGTCGCATAGAGTAAATCTTAGTCTTCTTGGGTGACTTATCAACCCATTCATTGAATTTATAAATTTTTTTTAGAAAGAGTTACAAGTATATGTATTGACAAGTGTAATTTTGGTTATGATTTTAGGATCTTCCACACCACTCTTTAGTAGTTCTTATAAACTTCTTTTATCTTCAAAAGCTCACAACCTTTACTAGCTCATTTTGGCCCAAATGCCCCAAATCTCTATATTATCTTTATGAATGTAATACCTCTCCACAAGATACCTATTTATACCTTATAAAATTTTCATCAACCCCCTTGGTTTACTCAAACACTATACAACACCATTTCACACCTAAGGCTCATACTTGTCTTTAACTCCTTGCATCCCTAAAAACATGCAAAAATCCTTGTCTAGAACATTATATAGATGTTCATGGAAAAATAAGAAAATATTTGGATGCCCATTTGGCTCTTACTGTGTGAAAATTTTCATAAACAAACCCTTAATTCAATTATGCTTACTCCACTTATTTTTCTTCTTAATTAGCCATTAATTAGGTTTCTAAGCCTAGAAATTGAGATTTGCTTCCACACATTCCTCGCACATGTGAAACTATAATAAATTTTTTGATTCACTTTTAGGACCTCTTAATCATTCTCCATGTCAAATTTGAGGGTCTAGTACCTTGTGTAAATGGGTGAACCAAGATATGGTCAAAACCTTAGCCTATGTGTATGCTCATGCTCAAGAGGTAAATACAATGATTTCTCAAGGAGTTAATAGGTTAAAATTCTTGATAATGGTATATTAAGGATTTTAAAATCATAATACAACTCAATACATTGAAGTTAATTTCTCCAAGAGCACAATATACTCAAGTATTTCTTTTTTTATTTAATTGGGCATAAATGGTGTATATAGGACTATAACAATAGACTTAGAAGTTTGACTAAGGTTTAAGTTAATTTTGACCATTTTTACCTCAAGACAAAATGAGTCAACCCCCTATAGCCATAATATTGTATAGGGTATTTTTAAAATGGCATAGGGTATGATTATAGTTCATTTGATGTCATTTCATATGCCCTTCTAGCCTTGGTCATGGTCTGGTTTAATCCTTATGCCATTTGATATCTTAAGAGTCATTTTAGGAACATGTATGAAAATGGTAGGTATTAATGGTGATAAATTCAAGATAATATCATGTAAAGGGTATGAAAAATCCTCAAAATATCATTTAGAGCTACAAAGGTTCAAGAAAAAGTCCCTATCATAAGCCTAAGTGAGTTAAGATGTCACATGAGAACTAGAATTGAATAAATTACTTGAGAAATTTATAAATATTCTTAGAAATATTTACATGACCATAAGAACATGTATGATAAATTTCCTTAGTGCTAATATCATGCTCTAAAATTTTCATATCTTGATGAGTCTTCTATCTTGAGATATAATCCTTCCAAGTTTAGCTAGTCAAGTCTAAGGGGCTACGCCATCTTGCACGTCACATAGAAATTAATGAATCAAATCATTTGTGCATTTTTTATATTCACTCAAAAATCCACATGATCCAAAATATTATAGTGCCATGGATTTTTTCATGCTGAGATCATCCTCTAAAATTTCCAAGTCTGTGCGAGCTTTTTGTCTCAAGTTATGAAGATTCAAAGTTGAATCAGTAGAGTAAGATGTCTATGAAAATGTAAAAATAAATATCAAGAAAAACAAACCCTTTTGATATTAAATTTTATGGTTGCACTAACATCAATGACAATCATGTGAACATCATTTGATGGGAGCATGGACATCAAATTTGATCTCATGAAGTAACCATTAGATTTCAAATAGTGGGTTACAACAAATCTAATGATCCACCTTGCAATCATACATCTTAATCTGACACTGAGAGATGAGTCAAAAGGTCAAGGAGATTGAGAGGCCACCATGTGGTGTAAGTGCATTAGGATACAAACTAATAATAAGATCTTGAAGTCAACATGTGATTAACACATGGCACAAGGATGGAATTCGATAGAATAACAGTGCATCTTGAGTGCAAACATGGGACTACCAAGTAGCACCAGCTCAGATAGAGTTTATAAGTCAAAGGTAGATCAATGACTCATAGTCATTCATACCATGTGAGATGGGTCAATAAGTCAATGATTTGGGTCAGATATCAATGACCAATGAAATTAAAGGTCAAGAAGTTAAGGGAATTTCTAGAGATTGAATGCATGACCAAGGTCAAACCATGGTAAGCTTTTCAAAGGGCACATATCACCATTTGAAGATTGATCAAATGTAAAAGAGTAGACATAGCCTTATAGTTAGGTGATCAAGAACATCAATGGATTCCATTAAATCTTAAAATAGACCTTTAGTTTAAATATTTGAAGGTTGTAGTGTCATTTTATGATTGTGTTCACTTTATTTAAATAAGGGTCCATACATATATGAATTCTTGGTTCTGGTAATCACATAATGGATCTATGTAGACCTAATAGGAACCAAGCATTGATCAGAGTGTCATTAACACAATACTATAGGAAAACCAATAGTCTAATACTAGTTTTTTATCTATAGTGGACCTATGAACATGGGGACAAGTTCAAGCATGATCTATTTGGAATAAGATCTAGAATTTTGATCTGCGCAGTAATTTAGGTGACAATTCGGGAGACAATTCTACCCCAATTGATGATAGAACTTCTGGGAGCCATAATTTTTGCACCGTGGCTCCAATTGACTCCCCATTTAAACCGTTAGAAATCTAATAATGATGAGAATGTGGTGAGATGGCATGAGCTCTTCTTGGTGGTTTTTGACCTCCAAAAACCTAATGGAAGTGCCCCAAATTTAAATTTTAGTAGTGTAGTCTAAAAATAGTAAGTTTTTACAAATAGTAATTCCTTAAATTTTGTATTATTTTAAATCATGAAAGTCAAACCACTTAATCTCCCTTGAGATTGGTGACCTTCCACATCCTCCTCATACTTTCTAAATATTTATAAATGAATATGTAACCTAAAATAGAAAGTAGAAATCTCTTCCCAGAGATAAGCCTATAGTTATATTGCAATCTTGAGTAATAAAACACCTCTTCTCAAAGAATTCATTATTACTATATTATTTTCATGTTCTTGAAATATATGTCAATCAAAACTTATAATTTTAGGATCAATGGTATCAAATCAGTTTGTCTTGAGAGTGTATGATCCCAAGGATGAGGTCAGGCTATAAGAAGCTTGGGTGGAAAACAACAAAGCTTCCAAACTATCCACCTATTTACTCCAAATGACTTTAAATGGTGGATGACAATGAGACATATAATACATTCAAGGAAATGATGAATGAATCCCTCTAATGGAAACAAGCACAGATGCTACAACAATTCACCTAAATTCTCCAACAACTCTTGATGGGAAATTCTAGCTCTTCATCTGCACTTCATGGATCCTCATCCATGGAATGTCCTTTCAATGCCCCAACACCCTTCAAGGTTCAAGTGAATTTTGATATCCATACAATAGGGTAAAATCAATGTTAATGTATTATAAAATTAGTTGGATCAATTATCTTCCTACTTTTTTGTAAATAAATTCATTGATGGAAAAAAGATCACTTTTGCTCTTTTGAAAGCATAATTGCCCATGAAAAACTGGTGGGAAGTGTACACAAAAAGGTTCAGTATAGATGATATTGGCCTTAAGGTGGAACCTACCTAGGATGATTTCATGGAAGTGGTAAAGCAAGAATATTATCTCATTGGATCATATGATTATTTGTACATACAATGGCAACAACTTCACCAAGGTAAGGACTAATTTGTTCAAGATTACACTAACATTTTTCATTCTTTGTCTACAAGATTTTGCATCTAATAAAGTGAGAAACATAATACTCTCAAATATAATGGTGGACTACAATGATACATACAAGGGGAAATGGAACTCTTTAATTTGGAAACCCTCGGTGAGGCATACAAGTTCACAGTGAAGATCGAGCAAAAGCATAGAAGAAAGAATACAAAGAGTTAGCCTTCAAAATAGAAAAGTGATAAGGAAGTTCAAACATGAGGCAAAAATTAGAATCAAAAGGAGTTTTAAGATAAGAAACCATAGAAGGGGAAGACTAAAAAATGGTGTGATTACCACAAAACTAGAACTCACTCCAAATAATAATGTTGATCCATCAAGTCACTACTTTTTGAGTCACAATACTCAACATCTACTACTCTATCTCATACACAACCTATAGTTTAAGAGGATGAAGAAGAGATTATAGATGTTGAGCCTAATACCATTGTTACTTTATCATAGACCTATGAGGAATGGATAAATGACAAGGAAAGGTTGTTTCACTCCAACTTATGGGTAAAAGGTAAGCCTCTACATTTCACTCTTGATAGTGGGAGTCAAAAGAATTTAATCTCTACTAAAGTTGTGAAAATTCTAAATATATCCATGAATCCTCACCCAAATCCATATAGTATTGGATGGTTGAGCCTAGGGAGAGACCTCTGTGTTACCCATCAGTGTCTTCTTTCATATGAAATAAAACCTTTCCAAGATGAAGTCTTGTGTGATGTGATCAATATAGATTTTTTTGATGTACTCCTTGGTCATCCATTCATGTATAATTGACATGACATCTATGAATCATGAACCCAAAGAATCACCCTCACTCTTAGATCATGGTGTTATAGGTAATATAGGTAACACCTCCCACATCTATCTCCTTGATTAGTTTCAAGCAATGTAATAGATTGGTGGAGAAGACAAAAAAAATTCTCATGGTGGTCAAACCATAAAAATCCAAGAAGGTCAATGTTGTAGTCATGGCTACACAATCAACACAATAATAGAAGCAGATGGGATAAATCATAGGAGAATATGATGACTTATTCAAGTCACCCACAAGAGTTCCACTACACTAGTGGGTAAAACATTCTATCGATTTGATCCTAGGATCACCTTTGCCTAACAATCCTATGTAAAACAGATCAATTTTAGAGAATGATGAGATAAAAAGATAGATTCAAGAATTAATCCAAAAGGGTCACATCAAGCCAAGATCTTCACCTTGTGGTAGCCCAATTATCTTAGAACCAAATAAAGATAGAACATGGAGGCTTTGCATTGATTATCAGCCTTAAATGAAATCATTATGAAGAATCGCTACTCTTCCCCAAGATTGATGACCTACTAGACAAACTATGTGGTTTGAAGTTCTTCACCCAAATTGATCTTAAATTTGGAAATCACCAAATTCCCATCAATCCCACTGATTTTTGGAAGACTACATTCAAATATAAGGAGGGGCTCTTTAAATGGTTGGTTATGCCTTTTGGCTTAACTAATGCACCTAAAACCTTCATGAGGATGATGGATGACATCTTGAAACCCTTCACCAACTCATTCATGGTTGTCTACCTAGATGACATACTCATCTATAGCAGAACATGAGAGGAACATGTACAACATGTTTTTAAGGTTCTTCAAACTCTTTGGGATCACAAGTTGTATGCAAATCTTGATAAATGCACATTCAAGATGAAAAAAATTTAGTACCTAGGGTATGTTGTGAATGAAGAAGGGGTCCATGTAAATCCAGATAAGATTTAGGTTATTTGATAATGGCCTACACCAAGGACACTCACAAAACTTTATAGCTTCTTGGGTCTTGCAAATTTCTATCACAGGTTTGTTCTTGGATTCTCATATGTTTCTTAGTCGCTAACCCAAGTGAATAAAAGAAGAGCTAAAGATAAATTTAGCGGGGTGGAATACAATAATGGGCATTTGATAATTTGAAGAATAGACTTTGCTTAGCCCCTATTCTTACCTTGACAAATTTACATCAACCTTTTGAGTTGATGATAGATGTATCTGAATATGCCATGGGAGTTACCATCATGCAACCTGGCCATCTTGTTTTATATCATAGTGAAAATTTCACTGATATAGTCAAGAAATACTTGACATATGACAAGGAGCTCTATGCCATTATGTAAGCTTGCAAATAATAGAAACACTACATCTTGGGGAAAGAGATGATTATCCACACTGACCATAGACCATTGGAATTCATCTAGACATAGAGAAAACTATGAAATGAGAGGCACCAAAAGTGGGCCACATATCTATAACAATTCCATATGATAATAAAACACAAAAAGAGGAGCTCAAATACAACCATAGATTATCTAATTTTCCCACCAATTATTGCACTCACAATAGTTCTTGACCTATGTCGACATGAGACTACCACTTGGGGTGTTCTATATGAATCAGATCCTACCTTTGCTGATACATATTAGGTGCTTCAAAAAGGTAAACATATTTTTTATTTTTATTTACAAGACAATATCCTCTATCATATGGGGCACATCTATGTTTTAGCTACAAATCAATAGAAGATGATATGGGAATCACATTTCAATAGGATAGCTGGATACTTTGGTGTAGAAAAGACATTGATAGTTATTCAAAAACACTTCTACTAGCCCCATATGCAAAAGGATGTGGAAAGGTACCTCAAATATTGTACCCCATGTGTGATATCCAAGCCAAAAAATAAGAAGTAAGGATTATATACACCATTTATAGAACTAACTAGGCCTTGAGAATCTATCTCAATGGATTTTCTCTCAAGTTTGCCCACTTTAAAACATGGCAAGGACTATATTTTTGTTGTAGTTGATCATTTTCAAAAAATGGCTATCATGATTGCTTGTAAGAAAAATATATCTACTGAAGAAATTGCTCAACTATATTTTAGTCATGTATGACTCCATTTTGGTCTCCCCAATTCTATTATCTCATATTGAGATAGTATGTTCCTGAGCATCTTCTGGTCCACTCTATGGAAGATGATGGATACCAAGCTGATGAAGTCCATAGCCTTTCATCCATAGATTAATGGTCAGACAAAAGTGGTAAATTTATTGATTGTTTACATGATTCAGATGTATCACTCTAAACATCCATGCACATGGGATGAGGGGCTTCTTTCATACAACATGGATACAATCAAGCCCTACACAACTCAACCAATCACATTCCATTCCAAGTATGCTTCAAGTTTTAACCCATGGCACTAATTGATATAGCCATTTCATTCTCCACCATGAAATACATACCTCATGGGAGATCTGACGTAGTAAAAGTAACAAAGTTCATTGAACAAATGTAACACATCTAGTAGCAAGTTCATGACATCTTGGAGAACATGAATCAAAAGTATAATCAATGCCATGACAAACATAAGATTGTACACCATTTTGCTATGGGTGATAGGGTTTGGTTGTAGATTCAAAAGGAACAACTTGCAATCCCACATAGAAAAATTTGGCCTCTATGATATGGTCCCTAGACCATCACCAAAAAATTTTGAGAAAATGATTTTAAGTTGAACCTACTAGCCTACCTTGGTTTGCATCCAATATTCAACATGGAGCTCCTCAAACCATATCATCCACCTATGTTAGACATTTAAATTGTATAAAAATAACTAGACATTGATGAGCTTGATCCATAGAGTTTTTCTCTAGTAGAGGAGGATCAAATTGTGAACACCTGGATGAAGACAACAAGAAGATGCTCTATTCTACTTTATCGGGTGGTCAAAAGGGGATAGCTTAGCCACCAAGGTGAGTGGCTCATAGAGAATCAAATTAAGACACAACTACCACATATGATGAGTAATATTGATATAATGGGGACCATTGCTGCTCAAGGAGGGAGGAATCATCTGGATAATAATTTAGGTGATAATTTAGGCGATGGTTCTAACCCAATTAATGATTAAACTTCTAGGAGCCATAATTTTTGCATCATATCTCCAATTGACTCCCCATTTGAACCATTATAAATATAAGAATGAGGATAATGTGTTGAGATGGCATGATCTATACTCAGTGGTTTTTTATCCCTAAAAACCCAATAGAAGTGCCCCAAAATTTTAATTTTAGTAGTGCAGTCTAAAAATAGTAATTCCTTGAATTTTATATTATTTTAAATCATGGAAGTCAAACCACTTAATATCCTTCAATATTTGTGACCTTTCACATCCTCTTCCTACTTTCAAAATGTGTATAAATGAAGATGTAACTTGAAATGGAAATTAGACATCTCTTCCTACAGATAAACATATAGTTGTATTACAATCTTGAGTAATAAAACATCTCTTCTCTAAGAACTCATTGTTATTGTGTTATTTTCATGTTCTTGAAATATCTATCAATCAAAACTTATAATTTTTGGATCACATTTCAAGGGATTCTAAGACGGCATACATGTAGACCCCAATGGTTTCATCTCTAGGACCAACTGCATGAAAAGGACCCTTCTCTCCACTTTTGCATGGCATGATGAACCAGTCAAGAGAATTTTAGCAATAAATAAAATTATAATAGGTATATCATATTATTGTAACTACATTGATGTTAGGACCAACTAGAAATAACTTGATCCCATCATTACAACTATTAAGGAGCATCACTGAGGGAATAAAGTAATTTTTCAACCACTTAAAGTGACCTGGATCAATTATGGATCTTGAATGAGCATAATGGAAGAATTATTTACAACTATAGTCCAAGGGAAGTTAAACTCATTTTGATTCCCTTTTGAACTTCTCTTTTCCTGATTCTCTTACCAAAATGCTATAAGTAGCTACCATTTTGGCCTTTCAAATGGAATTCTAATCTATATATGTCAAATCCCTACTATAATGATGTCATATTCTACCTTTTAACATTAATGAAAATATTATTTTGAGTTATGGAATAATTTTCTTAGTGTGCAAGTGATGTATGGTTATGCAAAGTGATAACTCTCTTTCCTTTCTTCCCTTATCCTTTCATGTTTATGTAAGAGTTCCTATTATAATAGGTCATATGAAGTTTTGTCAAGTGTATGAGCCCATATTTTAAGTGTGAAATGAGCCTTAGTGTCTACCACTAGCCTATGGTTCACTTACCTTTGATAAATCTCATGCATCTCACCTCCATATTAAAATACTCATGTTAGAATCCATAGGACTTGCAAGTTAGTTTATGTGCCTTATTTTTTAGTGCAAAAAAGTATGATGGTCATAAGGAAGACATCTTGGTGCATCACCTTCTTTACATTAGGTTAAATTCATGTAATATCTAGCTCTTTTATCTATAAATAATTAGTTGGCATAAATAAGAGCATTTCAAGATACATTCAAGGATCTAGCCCTTAAATCTAGAGGTTCATTTCCAATATAGGTACACCCACATACTTGAAAATGTTCCCATGTTTCCCAAATCTATAAGAATCTTGAATAACTTCTTCTAGGGTATAATATTTGGTGACAATAGTTCTGGCATGCTTGATGGGACCGTTATCTTCAAGACAACCTGTTAAGGTGAATGTTGGTCTTGACAAACATCAGCTATGAATTGGTGTGCTACTCAACATCTAGTAACTCTTTCAAGGTAAATATAGTTAAAGGCCATTATGTTGTTATAAACATGCCTTCATATTCATGGTTTTCGCTAGTTCATCCTTTGTTAGAATATTATATCTTATTAACCCACCCATTCAGCATAAAATTCCTTTTAAATCTTAGTATCCAAAACCTAATATGTCCTTTGAAGAACAAGTATATTTTTCTAGAGATGAAGAGAGTGAAGAGGATAAATAATTTAAATGTCTTGAAGAAAAATACATGGCTAGACTTCATGCTTTCCCTACCTTAAATACTAAAAACTAATTCAAATTCAAGTATATGATGCCATTCTCCCTAACACCACTAAAGGTGTGCCCATATTCAGTGGTGAGAGTTATGTCACACCTGGTGAGCACATTAGAGATGTTTCTAACTTTTTTAGTTTCTACAACATTATTCAATAGAACATTTCCATTAGACTCCTTGCCATGTCCCTTAAGGGGAAGGCTCTTGATTGGTATAGGACTCTAGAAGGTGGATACATCACAACATGGGAAGAGTTTGGAGTGTTGTTGACTTCCATATTTGAAAATGAAAGTGACCATGCCTCTCTCATACATCAACTCAATGTAATACAATGGGGATCCAATGAAACAATGTATGACTTCAATGAAAGGTTTCAGAAGACTTGGCATAGGTTGTATCCTCCCATGAGACCACTTGCTAGCTTTGTGTTCCCTACTTAATTTAAATCCATTGGGACTAAAATCAATATCATGTTTTAATCTATGGGTGGTTCTACCCTCCTTGAATCATATTATTTGGCTATAAAATCTGAAAATAATCTCATCCAAGCTAGAATATTACCACCACCTAAAGTATCTTTGCCTCCATTATCTCATGCTTCTACTAATGCTTCAGATGTGACTCAAAATCTTAATGCCAATACTAAGCCTAAAGATAATCCTAAGAAGGTAGGTAATGTGATGGACAAAAATGCATATATTTAATGGTTATAAGCTAAGCTTAGAATAGGTAATATGTAGTAGGGTGCCTATCAAAATACTTACCCCTATCAACAATAATATGGAAGAGGAAGAGGCCAATGATAGCTTAATCCCAATAGACCTACAAATGTATATAGTCCTAACTCTACCACTGATGCAAGGAAGATGGTACTAGTTCATAGAAATTTGGTACAAGAAGAAGATTGGTATAAAAACCAATTCATGGATGCGAATGAGAATGGAGAGTAAGCTCTAGTGGCTAAAGGAGTAGTTACTCCCCTCCTATCAAATGAGGATGAAGTGATGATGCAAGTTAATGAGGATTGGAAACCTCAAGGAGAGATCTTCACAAATTTTGTGGTTGAAGACACCTTTTTGATAAATCAAGGAGTCTCTATCATATACAATATAAGGTCCAAGAGGAAGGTTCTAAGAGGTGGTAATAACAAGTGTGGCAGTTCCAAAAACTTTTGCATCTCCATCGAGTCAAAATAGATAAGGTCCAATCCTATTCCTCAAGTTCCAAACTATTTATTTTCCTAAAATATCCCAAGAGAAAGTAGGTATGGATTTGTTAAAAACTTCATATTCTTTAAATAACACTAAAACATCCATTTCTCTTTGGGATGTTCTCATATGCTTGGTCAAGAAAAACTCCTACAAAAGTAGTTATCTAATATCCTTGTTAGTGTCTCACCCTCAAATAAAAGTCATAACCATGTTGTTCTTAAAAATGCTCTTAATACCATTGTTGAACCATTCACTAGGGCTGAGAAACATCCACCATTTTAACTCACCCTCATTATAGGTGATAATTTGGTACACAATTGCATAATCGATAGTGGAGCTTTTACTTCTATCATGCCCAAAGTTGTAGCTGACAAGTTAGGCCTGAAATATGAGCCACATAGCAAAGGGTTCATTCAATTAGATGGTATACCTACCAAGATATTAGTATTGATAAAAGGCTATAAGGTTTTCTTTCATGGTTATCCTAGTTTTCCTATCTTGTAAGACATATTTATGGTTGATCTCCTAGCCCACTTTGTAATTTGCCTATCAAGGGACTTCAAAGCTAGAATAGGTGGCTATCTCTAAGTTGACTAGTATTTCTTGGCCTTTAGAATAAGGTATGGGTCCAAGGTGATAATTAGGACACAACCCCTTGAAATATCTCATATTGAGCCTTACATTGAGACAAGTTCCAATCTAAATTATGTGGCCCATGAATATAAGGACTATTATAGATGATGGCACATCTTCCAAGATTGAGAGTATTTAAAATTTGTTTCTTGAGGAATATGAAACTAATACTTATAAGCATGATCCCCATGATTTTTTAGAGGAAACTGATTTAGGAGTGCATTGTATACATGAAAAATGAGTACCAATACCTCTACTTGCCAAGGAAGAGGGTGAAGATGAAATGGTTGTTGAAGATGACACTCATAAGGTGGATGAAAATGACTTATGGAAAAATTTTGATTTCATATGTCATGAGTTTTATTAGCTTAGTAAGGTTAGTCCTCCCAAGAAGTCTATATTTGATTTGGATAATGCATCTAACAAACATATTGATGATCATCTCAATAAGCATGGAGAAAGGTCTCTTGTTATGAATGAAGAGGAACTATGTCAAAATCCCAATGCCATAAGAAAATATTTTGACAAGTCAAGTAAGTATCTTCCTTTTCCAAAACATTGCATATATGATGACAAGTTTTCTAATGAGTATAATAAGCAAGATCATGTTGACAAGTATTCCATCAAGCATAAAGATAAATTCCAGTCTATTGATGAAGAATCTATTATCATAAATCAATCTAATGATGGTAATGTCCAAGATATTTTAGACATGAAAAGTGAGGGCAAGGTGGAAGTTATTTCACCTCAATAATATCCAAGAGACCCACTTGATATTGAGCCATATCTAAAGGTATTAGATCATGAAGAAGAAGAGCTTGATGCTTCCAAACATCAAGTACAATCTGTCAAAGAGAGAATCAAGGCTAAAAGGACTATCATATTTTCATACTTGTATATTAAGGGCCAAGTACTTGAGAAGGTGGACAAATTTTTTTCCATAGAGGCAAATGAACAAGATTGTGTGGACTATTCAGAGCTCTTTGATGAACTTGAAGAACTTGCAGCTGGAGAGAAACCTAGTCTTATTTAGGGTACTATAGAAACCAAAAGGAAAGCCCTATTCAAACACCATTAGAGGTCATAACTAAGGAAAAATATGAGAAATTTGAGTTTTTTTGGATGAAAGAAGAGTTCATTTCCATAGTTAGCATGTTTGGAGTTGCTTGGTCCTTATTGAACATCATGCTAATGAAGTTGGCAAACACCATAAAAATGATGGAAGCATCAATGTCAAGGATCAAAAGGCTACATGCCTCATTTAACCCTTGATTTCATAAATTAAGAGAGTTTTCAAACTTCCCATTTGATCTTGGAGGAGGTTTTCATCTCAGAATACTTAGTACTTGATTCAGTTTGTTTAGGTGTGTGTTTCCTTATTGTGTTATGTTCAATAAGTGTAAAATGAAGCATAAGGTGCTTTTGCTTGGTTTTTTATCTTGTGTGTTACTTATTATTTATCTTTCCTTGTGTTTTGTATGTTTTTAAAGGCAATTTTTGTGTCAAACCTTTTGTATATGTGAATCCATAGCCTAATGGATAGGATTAGGCAACTGGTCATGGCATAACAAGCATGCCACCCTTGGGAAATCATCAAATATATTGATCATTTTTACCTCAGGCCAAAATGGGTCAACCCCCTATAGCTATAATATTGTATAGGGGATTTTTATAATGTCATAAGGTATGATTATAGTTCATTTTATGCTATTTCATATGCCCTTCTATCCTTGGTCATGGTCTAGTTTAATCCTTGTGTCATTTGATATATTAGGAGTCATTTTAGGGACATATATGCGAGTAACAAGTCTTTATGGAAATAAATGCAATAAAATATCATGGAAATGGTCCACACAAGCCCTATAAGATCATCTAGAGATTCAAAAGTTCAAAAAAAAGTCCCTAGCAGAAGCCTAAGTGAGTTAAGATGTCACATAGAAACCAAAATGGAACAACTTGCTTATGCAATTTATAAATATGCTTAGAAAGCCTTGTATGAACATCAGACCCATACATGATTAATGTCCTTAGCTCCAATATCATGATCCAAAATTTACATATCTTGATGAGTCTTCTATCTCAAGATATAAGACTTCCAAGTTTATCTTATTGAGTCTAAGGGGCCAAGTCGTCCTAAAAATCACATGAAAATGAATGAACCAACTCATTTGTGCATTTTTTATCTTCAATCTAAAAGTTGTGTTAGCTAAAATATTATAGTTCCATGGATTTTTTCATTCCAATATCATCCTCTAAATGTTTTAAGTCTATGAAAGCTTTTTGGCTCAATTTATGAAGCTTCAAAGTTGAACCAGTAGAGTAAAATGTTTGTATAAATGTTAAAATAAAAATTGAGAAAAACAAACCCTTTTGAGCTTAAATTTAATGGTTTCATGAACATAAATGAAGGTCATGTGAATGATATTTTATGGGAACATAGATGTCAAATTTTATCTCGTGAAGTAGCCATTAGATTTCAAATAGTGGGTCCCAACAAATCTAACGATCCACCTTGCATCATACATCTTGATCTAACGATGTGAGATGAGTCAAAAGGTAAAGGAGCTCAAGAGGTTACCACATGGCATAAGTTCATGAGGCTATAGATTGATAACATGATCCTAAAATCAACATGTAATTGACATGTGGCATAAGCATGGAAGTTGATAGATTGATAGAAAATCTTGAGTGAAAATATAATACTACCAAATAACACCAACTTGGATGGAGTTGACAAGTCAAAGGTAGATCAATGACTTATGGTCATTCATACTAAGCAAGATCAATGGTGTGAGATAGTTAAATGATTCAATTATCTAGGTTAGATATTAATGACTAATGAAATTAAAGTTTGAGAAGTTAAGGGACTTCTTAAAGATCGAATGCATGACTAAGGTTGACCCAGGGCAAGATTTTTAAAGGGCACATGCCACCATTTGAAGCTTTATTAAATACCAAGGAATAAACATAGCTTTGTATTCAGGTGATTAATAACATCAAGGGAAACCATTAAATCTTAAAACATACCTTTGGTTCAAATATTTGAAGGTTTTAGTGTCATTTTATGACTATGTTCACTTTCTTTAAAGAAGGGTCCATGCATATATGAATTCTCAGTTTTGACAATGACATAATGCATCTATGTGGACCTAATAAGAATAGGGATTGAGCAGAGTGGAATTAATATAATGACTATAGGAAAACCAATAGTCTAAGATTAGTTTTCCATCTATAGTGGACCTGTGAACATGGGGACAAGTTCAAACATGATCTAGTTGGAACAAGAGATAATATTTCAAAGGATGTCATGAAGGCATATATGTAGACCCCAATGGTTTCATCTCTAAGACCAACTGCATGAAAAAGACCCTTATCTCCACTTTTTCATGCCATAATGAACTAGTAAGGAGTAATTTAACAACAAGACAAAATTATAATAGGTGGATCCTATTTTTTTAACCACATTGATGCCAAGACCTAGTTGGAAACAACTTGATCTCACCATTTCAACCATCAGGGAAAATCACTAAGGGAATAATGTAATTGTGCAACCACTTGAAGTGACCTAGATCAATTAGAGAGATTGAATGAGTGTAATAGTAGAAGCAATCATAACTATGGTCTAAAGGAAGTTGAACTCATTTTGATTCCCTTTTGAACTTCTCTTTTCCTACTTCTCTTGCCAAAATGTTATAAGTAGTTTCCATTTTGGCCTTTGAAATGAAATTCCACTCCATGTATGGAAAATCCCTACTAGAATGATGTCATATTCTACCTTTGAACATTAATACAAATATTATTTTGAGTTCTAGAATAATTTTCTAAGTGTTTAAGTGATGTATGGTGATGTAAAATAATAAATATTTATCCTTTCTTCCCTTATCCTTTCATGTTTGTGCAAGACTTCCTATTCTAACAGGTCATATGAAGTGTTCTCAAGTGTATGAGCCTATCTTTTAAGTATAAAATGAACCTTAGTGTCTAAAACTAGCCTATGTTTCACTTATCTTGGAAATCTCTCATTCATCTCACCTCCATATTGAAATACTCATGTTAGAATCCATAAAACTTGGAAGTTAGTTTGTGTGTCTTGTTTCTTAATGAAATAAAGTATGATGGTCATAGGGAAGACATCTTCGTGCATCACCTCCTTTAGAGTAGGTTAAATTTATGAAATATATAACTCTTTTCTCTATAAAAAATTAGGTGGCATATATAATATCATTTTAAGATACATTCAGGGAGCTAGCCCTTAAATCTAGAGGCTCATTTCCAATATAGGTACACCCACAGACCTAGAAATGTTCCCATGTTTCCCAAGTTTGGAATAAGCTTGAACTTATTTTAGGTTGAAATATTTTGTGAAAAAAATTACATAATATTTACCTAAGATCTCAAAAACCTTCCCCTCATATAATAATAACCTTTTATAAACATCACCATCCTTGACCTTCCTTGGATAAAGTCCTTATCCACTCTCATACATGATTGTAACCAAGCAAATAGGTTATAGGTAAAATTATGAAATTTGATCTTTAGAATTTTGAGGGCCATGGTTATATAAATAAAAGACTCCTTGAACTTTTATTGTGACATATTCATGCTTACCAAGTCTCTCTAACTAATTTCAATAGCTTACCACCACCTTGAACACTCCCAAATAGACCTATAATTGAGCTTTTTAGGCTTATTCCATATTTTTTATACTTCAAAATTGCCATAAAAGGAATATATATCTGATCCAAATGCATAAAAAGGTCATAAAAATGTTTTTATGGTTATTCAAATAATATTAGATCATTGGGGAGGTTTTCATTATCTCTTACAATGACTAGTCTTTCATAAACATTCTCACACTGCCTTCATGAAAAAACATGTAAGAACACTTACGAGATCAAATTCATGGATTTTTGGACCTAAGGAGATATAATACACCTTTTATAATAGTATATATCTTATTATAAGATCAAACACCTTATTTGTAGATCAAAACCTTAAAAAGATATATAACTTAGTACATATGTATAGGTGAAAGTATAGCTTAGTGGCATGGAAAGGACCTCTGCTTCAAGTGTTTCCATGACTATTTCAATGAATTTATATCCATTAATATCTCATTATTCCATATTGATCTCCAAAAGTAGTTTTAGGAGGGTTTATACATAACAATCATTCATAAATATTAGAGACTTAACCTATGAACTAATGCCACTAGATTTTAAGGGAGAAGGGTACCCAACTATTCCTAAGAGATTGAGATCCCATACATTCCCTTTGTATATTTATAAATAAAAATTTAAGGCTCTCAAGTGGTTATTATGCACATTAGGGAGAGTTTTAGGGTAAAATGGCTAATTTGGAGCCTTCCTCTGTAAAATAGTACCAAAATCACATTCACCACTCCCTTGGAAAACCTATAAAGTTGGTTTCAATTCCTTCTCACCATTTAGTCTAATATTTCCAATTGTAGGGTTTAAGAATAGTATTAGGCCTAAAGGACTAATTTTTGTGTTTTAATAATTTTTCTAATGAAGATATTTTCTTCAATTTTCAAACTTTGTAGACATTACTCCCACTTCCCCTTAATGTTTTATCATTTGTATTTCTTGAGATAGCCATTTGAATTCATGGTTGCCCTAGGTGAAATATACTTGGAAAAGCTTATCATGACTATTATAGGTGACTGTCTAAAACTTTGGGCTCTTGAACAAGATTATTAACACCTTGATGACTATTAATAATGTTAGAAGTTTGTCCATAGTTGCCACACCTTATTTAACCCTTGAACTCCACCAATCAAAATAAGGAATATTATATTTTCTTTGAAATGTAGACTTATAGGTCTTTATTTTATCATTTTAAGCCCTTATGGATGCATTTTTTGATCATTAATATCTATTAAATCAATTTATAACCCATTATTAACAAAAATAATGTCCTTTAAGACCCTTTACAGGCCTCCTCCAAGCTTACATAGTCCACTTTCTCTTCATTTTACACTTGCAACCTACCCATACATCACTCCCATGTACCTAAATTATGAAAGATATGAATGTTATAAGGTATCTTAGACCATGAGGAGTCTCTAAAAATACTTTCCCTATCCTCACTGATTTATTCATTCATCCACCATGCTCAAAACTGAGACCTATGGTTTAGAAGGGATTTTGGACCACCTTGGAGTCTTAATGATTGTTCATAAAGGAGGAGGATTCTTCCTACAGACTAATTCCACAAAATTAAAGGCCATTAGGACCTATATCTCTTGCAATATCTTTGGATCCAACTTTCTCTATGTTATACAGACCAAACATGTGAATGTGGCCTTTGTGATCTTGCCAAGATATGTATGGAGGTTCTGATGCAACTTTTACCCTTTTATGACTTTTTCAACATTTTTTAGGATGAGAATGACCTAATGGAGGTGAAAAGACACTCTAAAAATATTTTCACCTAAATATGGATCCTTTCTACCCATACAAGTGCCTAAAATTACCTACAAAAGAGTGATTTACTCTCTCTCTCTCTCTCTCTCTCTCTCTCTCTCTCTCTCTCTCTCTCTCTCTCTCTCTCTCTCTCTCTCTCTCTCTCTCTCTCTCTCTCTCTCACACACACACACACACACACACACACACACACATTGAACCTATAAAATTGATCATGACCTGACTTGTGTTAACATCCCTGACATATATTCATCTTAGATATCCTATTGAGATGCTTGATAATTACAGATTTTCATGAAATACCTCATATTAGCTTAATAAATGACTTGAAGGCCTCATGGGATGTTAACACATAAAGTGAACATAGAGCTTTGTAGGACTACCTTTGACTTCAATTGACTTCTTCACCATTAAAATTAATGAATCATGCAATAATGAAGCTTTGGGAAGGCTTAAATTGACCACAATGAAAACCTTAACTTTTTTAAAAACCTTAACAAATGTTAAGCTACCCAAAACATGTCATCTACCATTTTAGACCTCTTGAGACACTTGTTTCTTTTCCACTCACTCAAGGACAACCTATGAAGACCTATTACATAATTTTATGACATAATACATGATGGCATATGGTGAGTCTATAGACAATATTTAATGTATACAATGAAACCTTAAAATTTAGTAAAAGGGGCCTCAAAAGATCATTCTAAATAATCACAAGACAACAATAACACTATCAACAAAGTTAACAAGCATGACAAGTTAATTTTAAAACTATAGTGGGTTGATGTTTTCAACCTAGGGAGAAAAAAATGGTCAATAATTTGGTGATTCACATGCATAACATGCCTACAATGCTAATAGACTAGTAGCCTTGTCTTTCTGTTGGGCAATGGATTCATTTGCACTCAACTAATAAGTGATATGGGACCATGTCTATGGCTGAAAGACCCTTAAAATAATAAAATACAAATAATTATCTCACTAAGATAACCAAAATATAAAAAAAACACAAAATCAACATATATAATAAGAAACAATATAAAAAAAATCAACATACTTGTGCTGACAAGCACTTAGGTATAATAAAATAAGTAACCACTACACACAATTGACCTCAACATATCTTTCTCGTCCAGGATCAAATGGAAAACTATTGAGGTCACCATGCTCCCATGAAATTAGATTATCTCATTCTAATTGGAGTCTAATTATTCATTGTTTATGGAGTGAGATATTCTATCTACATTTAGATATGTTAACATACTCATGGTCTCTTTGAATAACAACCAGACCTTCTTATTTCATTTCCTTGTTCATGAAATGACTGTGTGAGTCAAGAATAAAGTCATAATTATCCAAATCTTGGATTTTTGGCACAAAAAATACTATCTCTACCTCATCCATAGGTTTTTCCCAATTATTGTCTTCTTAGAAATGCTCTTCAACTTCTATAACCCAATTTTCAAGCTTCTTTCTATGATCACTAGGAGAAATCTCAACTTCATGAGAAACTTTTTCATGTTTATTAGTTGATAATTCAACAAGGTCAAATTCCATTGGATATTATTTCTGTGCCATATTGTCAAGATCATCTTTTAGTGATTCTTTAATTATTGTAATCTCATGTTCATTGGCAAGCTCTTCTTGACAACAAGGAGGGAGTTTTTCATCTTCAATGAAACTAGGAGTCTCAAAACCAAAACATACATCTTTTTGGCCACTTGGAACTTCTTGAAGGTTGTCCATTTGTTCTTAATCTAATACAATTTTTTCAAGGACCCCCTTTTCATATTATTTATGACTATCATTCTAAAGGAGTATGATTGTCGTGTCATCAAATATATCTCCAAGGTCACCTTCCTCTTGTCCAACTAGTATGTCTTCTTCTTGAATGTGTGATTGAAAAAAAATATTGGGCTTGCCTTCTTGACCACTTTCTTGGATAGGAATAATTATATTCCCCTCATAAATAGGTTTATCTTGATCTTTCTCCAAGGTTGAAGCTAAGATTTTTGAATTGGCATGGCTACAAATAGTGATATCCTTTTCATTTCTGATCAAAATACCTCTCTTTACAAATTGAGACATCTTGAAAGGTATTTAATTTCACCCCATCTATAATGACCATCTTACCACATTTTTCACACTTGGGAAGACAATCTCTCCATTCATTTTCAAAGTATGATATTCTTATTTCCTCATTTAAAGGTGCTATAATGTTGAGTTCTTACTCATATTCACTTGAAGCATCTTCCTCATAACCTTCCTAGGAGTGATACACAACTACAATTTGACTATCTTCCTCAAAGAGGGAATGCTCAACCTCACCAAGAAGTTTTAAGCTTTCATGATCAATGCCTTTTTCCTTAGCATCCCTCCATTCACCAATTAATCCCTCAAACTTTGAAATGTTTTGGCTTTCAACTTTATCCACAAGAACTTCATTATTCATTTGAATTCTATTTTGAATTGATTTACAAGATGGGAAAGTCTTATATTTTTCAATATTTTCAACAATAATTTCTTGTTTGTCTTGTATTCCTTCTTGAATTGAATTCCAATATGGGAAGTATTTAGGATCTTGAGGAGGGATGGGTGGGGATTGAATAGATTCAAGTTCTTCCATGGTCTTAATTACCCAATCTAAACTTGTTTATCTTATGACTTCACCATTTGATTCCAACTTGGACTATTAAATAACTTCTTGGGGGATTTTTTAGAAATGGGAATAGAATTTTGTGTGAAGATAGCCTCATTATTTTCCCTCCAAGTATAAATTAAACACTCCAATTCTGATTTGTCTTGATCCTCAACCTTTTCAATAATAACCTTCTTCTTCTTGTAGATGTTCTCTTGGATTGATTTCCATGATGGGAAGGCTTGAGGTGTATGTGAAGGACTTAAGATGATTTGAAACTCACTTGACTTAGTTTTTTTAGGATGCATGGGTGGTACAAAAGAGGGATGGTGTGGTATAGGAGAAGGCACATGAGGCTGATAACATTGAACTTGTTGTCCTTCATGAACTATTAGATTGTCCTCTATGCATTGAATTAGGCCACCTATATCCATCATATCGTTAGTGAGTCTTTGAAAATTTTCTCTCTCAATAGGTTCCCACTCTCTCCTCATCATCTACATTATAAATGAGATGATTAGTAACACTTTGACCATTATCCTTTTGTGTATTAAGCCCTATCATATACTTTTCATAGCCTAAGATATTTTACTTGAATCTTGAGATATATTTATTCAACATATGACTATGTTTATTAGGGGTAGCATAGACTTGACAAGGCTGATTAGAGGGGTGAAAAGGTTTCCAAAGAGATGAAATATCCTAGTATTATTATTGAGGTAAATAAGGAGGGTAATACTCTTGATAGCAAGGCTGATAAGAATCAGCATACTTCTAATAAGGATCAACAAATTACTAACAAGGATCAACATGAGTTTGATATGGCTCATCAACTTGTGTAAAATAAAAATCAACACAAAATGCATCCTTAAAACCTCATGATAAATTTATAAATGAAAGATCACTTGATTAAAATGATACTTAAGCTACTACAACCAACTAAATACATTCATAGTCACCATTGATGTTTATTTAAATGCCTCTAAAAGATGGTGTACTGAAGAGAAACACCAAAAAAATCTTAAATCTATTGTCAATATTGTCCCACCATGTGTGTTATAACTGTTATAGCTCAAATTTACACCCTTTAGAGGGTGTTTCAAGTCCTCTCACTTGAGCTATATAATGGGATTAGTCCTAGGTTGTGGGTGATCTCTAAGGGGACTAAACCTCTATATTATAGGGATAGCTCCCCTTGATGTATCAATTAGGCTCCAATAATAAATTTAAAATTAAAATGGAGAGGAATAACATGAAATAAAACTAAGGGGTGATAAACCAAATCAATTGATCACTACCAACTAGTTGCATGTGCACATGTAGACTATGAGACTACCTGAAAATACACTACTCCAAATCTGAATTTTTGATGCTTAGGATAGGAGGAATAATCAAGAGGTATAGGATGACAATAATGAATAGAAAAATTGAATCAACCCTTGAAATAAACTTACACACTTCACATGACCTATAAAAGAAACTTTCAAACTACATATAGGTGATAAAAGAGGACAACATGTCAATGAAGACTAAGCAAATCACTTAACAAGATCAATTATCTATGTATACACACTAAGTACATTTATAAAAGGAGGTAAAAATGGTGGTATTTATTAATTCAAGGCATGAAAATTAGGATGGATTTTCCATACTTAGGTAGAGGATCTATTGCAAATCCAAACAAGGTTGTATATATAGAGAAAAGAGAGAAGGAGATAAATAAGTGGAATAGAAGAGAGTCATTGAAAAGTGTCCCATCATGAATGATTAAGTTATTATCAAGAATATTGTCAAGTATTAAGTTATGAATTCCTTTATCAACATGTGTGTGCTTTGAATTGATCTTTTCTTCATCAATGTAGCGTAGAGTAACTCTTAGTCTTCTTGGGTGACTCATCAACCCATTCATTGAATTGCCAATTATTTTTTTAGAAAGAGTTGCAAGTATATGTATTTAAATTTTTAATTTCGGTTATGATTTAAGGATCTTATATGCCACTCTTATGAATTTTTTGTAAATTATTTTATCCTCAAAATCTCACAAGTTTCAATAGCTCTCTTTGGCCCAAATGCTCCAAATATGTCTTTTATTTTTATGAATGCAATACCTCTCCATGAGAGACATATCTCTTCCTTATAAAATATTAATCAACACCATTGGGTGCCTCAAACACTCTCAAACACTTCATTTCTCACCTAAGACTCATACTTATCTTCAACTCATTATAGCCCTCAAAAATGCAAAGATCCTTGTATAAAACATTCTATAGATGATCTTATAAAAATAAGAATATATTTGGATACCCATTTATCTCTTACTAATGTTTACAAAGTTTCATAATTAAAGACTCATTGTAAGTATGCTTAATCCACTTGTTTCTCTTCTCAATAATCTCTCTAGGCCTAGAAATTGAGATTTGATTCAACACATCTCTCACACATTTGAAAATCCAATAAATTTTTTTATTAACTTTTATTACCTCCTAATAATTCTCAATATCAAATTTTAGGTTTTGGAAACTTGTGTGGATGGGTGAACCAATAAATAGTTAAAACCCTAGCTTAGGTGTATGCTCATGCTCAAGAGGTAACTAGAGTGATTTATCAAGGAATTAATAGGTTAATATGTTTTATAATGGTCTATTAAGGAATTTAACATTTTAATATAACTCAATTCATTTATTTTAAGCTATCCAAGAGCACAATACACTCAAGTCTTTATTTTCTTTGCTTGACTGGGCACAAATGGTGTGTAGAGGACTGTGATAGTACACATGGAGGTTTAAATAAGGTTTAAATTCCATGAGAGTTAACTAATCTCTTAAACACAATATCTTCATCTAATAACAACATCATCATCATTTATCTTCATTCCTTAGACAACGTCTTTCTTATCCACTCTCATACATAACTATAACCAAGCAAATAGGGTATAGACAAAATTATGAAATTTGATATTTGGAATTCGATGGGCCATGTTTATATCAAAACAATACTCATTTAACTTATATTGTAAATTTTTAATGCTTATCAAGTCTCTATATATAATTTTGAGAGATTACCACCACTTTGCGCACTCCCAAATAGGCCTGTAATTGAGATTTTTAGGCTTATTCCATATTATTTGTCCTTCATACATGCCAAAAAATGATTTTATATATATATATATATATATATATATATATATATATATATATATATATGTTAAAGAGGAATAAATAGGTCATACCAATGTATATATTGTCATTAAAAGTCATATTAGATCATTTATGAGGTTTTCATTGAGTCTCTCTTGCAATGACTAGTGTTTCACAAGCATTATCACATTACCTTCATGAAACAGACCTATAGGAACACTTAGGAGATCAAATGCATCTATTTTTATACTTTATGAGATATGATACACCTTAATACACATTCTCCAATAGTATACATCTACCCATGATATCAAACACCATGTTTGTAGATCAAAACCTTACAATGATATATAATTCAATACATTCGTATCAGTGTAAGTATAGCCTAGTGGCATGGAAAGGACATACCTATATTTAATAATGTGTTTCAGGTGTTTAATTGAATATTTCAATCAATTTAGATCCATTAATCTCTCATTATTCCATATCAAGTTCCAAAAGGAGTTTTAGTAGTGTTTATACCTACCTAGACTCTTAACAATCATTCATAAATATTAGGGCCTTAACCTCTACACTAATGGCACTATATTTTATTGGACAAGGGTCCCCAACTAATCCTAATATATTGAGGTCCCATGAAGTTTCTTTATATATTTATAAGAAAATATTTAAGGATCTTAGGTGGATAGTAGGTATTATGTGCACCTTAAGGAGAGTTTTAGGCCAAAATGGTCAATTTAGAGCTTTTCTCTACAAACTAGTACCTCAATCACACTCACCACTCCCTTGGAAAACCCATGAAGTTATTTTAAAGTCCTCTTAAGTGCATTCTCACCATTTAGTCTAAGCTTTCCAATGATAGGGTTTAAGAATAGTATTAGGCCTAAAGGCCTAATTATTATGTTTTATGAATTTTGATGCTAATAAAGATATTTTATTCACTTTTTCAACATTTTATACATTATTTCCACTTTACCTTACATGTTTTATCATTTTTATTTCTTGAGAGAACCATTTGACTTCATAGCTGCCCTAGGTGTATTCTATTTGGCAAAGCTTGTCATGGTTTTTATAGGTGACTGTCTAAAATTTGGGGTTCTTTAACATTATTCTTAACACCTTACTGACCTATAAATAATATTATAAGTTTTTACATATTTTACACACCTCATTTAACCCTTAAACTCCATTAATCAACACAAGGACTATTATATTTTCTTGGAAATGCAGACCTATAGGTCTACATTTTATCATTTTGAAGCCCCTATAGATTCATGAATTGATTATAAATATCTCTTAAATCACTTTATAAATCCTTACTAATAAAAACCATGTCCATTTATACCTTTTTCAAGCCTTCTCCAAGCTTACACAGTCTACCTTCTCTTCATTTTACACCTCAACCTGCCCATACATCACTCCCACATGCCCAAATGATGGTAGATAGGAATGTGAGAAGGTCTCTCAAACCTTGAGGAATATCTAAAAATACTTACCCTATCCTCATTGGCTCAGTCATGCATCCACCATGCTCAAAATTGAGACCTAGGGTTTAGAAAGGGTTTAGACCACCTTGGAGTCTTAATGATTGTTCATAAAGGAGGAAGATTCTTCCTACAAAAAAATTCCATAAAGTTTCACTCCACTAGGGCCTCCATATTTTACTAGGAATTTTTTATCCAACTCCCTCTATGATATATGGACCAGGCATGTGAATGTGGCCTTTATGAGCTTGCCAAGAGCTTGATGGAGGTTTTGATGCAAATTTTACCCTTTTTAGACTTGTGCAAGATTTTTGAGGATGAAAATGACTAAGGGAGGTTAATATACACTCTAAAAACATTTTCACCTGAAGATGGATCCTTTATACTTATACAAGTGCCTAAAAATGCCTATAAAAGAGTGATTTACTCTCTCTCTTTTACATTAAACATATAAAACTAACCATGATCTGACACATTAGATGTCCTATTAAGATTTTTTAGAATTACAAATGCACGTTTAATACCTCATATTGGCTCAAGAAATGACTTGAAAGGCCTTGAGATGTATTAACAAGTATAAAAAATAGTAATGCGTGCTTAATTGCCTCATGAAGTGAACATAGAGCTTTGTAGGACCATATTTGACCTCATTTGACTTATTCACTATTGGTATTAATGACTCATGAAAGGAGGCTTTGGGAAGGCTTAAATTGACCAAAATTAAAACCTTAACTTTGTTAAAAAACTTAACAGATACTAAGCTACCTTAATTTTCCAAAACATGTCATTTGCCACTTTAGACCTCTTGAGACACTTGTTTCTTTTCCACTCACTCAAGGACAACCTATGAAGACCTACTGCATCATTTGATGAAATAAGACATGATATCATATGGTGAGTCTATAGATATAATGAAACCTTAAAATCTACTAAAATGCCTTAAAATATCATTCTAAGACATCACATGACTACAATATGGCTATCAACAAAGTTAAAAGACAAGATAGGTTAAGTTTTAAACTATATGGGGTTAACATTTTTGACCTTGGGGGTAAAAATTGGTAAACAAACATCTATATAGATATATTTATAAATATCAAGTCATATACATAGAGATAAACATATAACACATTAAAATGCTAGTATGTAAAGATCTGATTCATTTTGACTTCTTAAAAATCCTTTATCTGATAACCAATTATAAATTCTCAAGTACCAAGCTCTTGGATCTTGCCTCAACCCATAAATATTAATCCTAAGATTATATACCCAAAACTCTTTACCCTTTATGTCAAAACCTTGTGACTACCCCACATATACTTGGTATTCAATAACCCCATTTAAGAATGAACTTTTGACATCCAATTGATGGATATCATTTATGAACAACTTCATCAATAATTAGTAGTATAATATCTTGATGTGCCACATGTGCATGGTTTTCCTCATATTTAACCTCATATGTTTGTGTAAACCCTTTTACAAATAGTCTAGTTTTAGGCTTACCAATTGTACCATCAATTTTGACTTTGGTATTATAGGCCCACTTGGTTTTAATGTTATATTTATTAGATAGAAGATTACTAAGATTCCATATATCATTCCTCTCAATTTAATCCATCTTAATTTTCATAGTATCAACCCACTCTTTCCTTTTATTGGCTTCTACATAACTTCTAGGTTCAATAACCATAGATGATAATGTAAACATAGTATTTTAATCATAGACATCATTAAATAGATTACCTTTTTGATTTTGAAGCCTTGTGATCCTCCTATAATATTTTTTATCTAAAATTTTATTAGTTAGATGATTCAAAAAACACTTGTACTTTCTTGGAGTTAATTGAAGATGGATGACTAGACTTTTGTGAAGAGTTAGTATTGTTTCCTAATGAACTAGAAACATGTGTAAGATTTTGTAAACACTCAAAATAAAATTCAAGAGGTTTCCCCCTTAAATTATAACCTATGTAGCTACATTATTAGAATCAACATACATCTCATTATATATATATATATATATATATATATAATTTTGAATCTAGTAGTAGGATTATAAAAGTTGATTATAAAAGTTGTATGCTTTGATATATATATATATATATATATATATATATATATAATTTTGGATCTAGTAGTAGGATTATAAAAGTTGTATGCTTTGATTTCATAATTATATCCTATGAAATTATGATCAATACTCTTAGGATCCATATTTATAGGAAAAATAACATATTTTATTTCATCCTTACCTTGCCTTCTGATTTTTCATGTTTCCCTTTCCTTTAACTTGGATGAACTTTTCATCTCCTAATTTCACTTGGCTTTTGAAAACCATATTTGTGACTTTTCATGTGATTTGAGAAACTTGAATCAAGAAAACACAAATTATTTGATTCTTATATTCCCATATTAAATGTGAGATAATAACTTTAGTATTATTTATCCTCACTTTGTTAAATTTAGAATGCCTTTTTTTCACCCTCTTGATTAGCATGATTCTTAGTTTCCAGTATCCTACAATCTTTTATAAAGTGTCTTGGTTTTTTTAGTAATGAAAAACAATATATTTATTAATTTTACATATGAAGTTAGCTTCAAATTTTCCCTTTGAATTTTAATTTTTTAATCTCCCTTGATTATAATTTTTATTTTTTCTCTTTAGTCTTTTAAACCCTTGACTTGGTTTTATGTGCATGTTTTACATCATGTTGTAGATCTTATGCATATAGTCTCTTCTTATCCTCATAGGACAAGAGGGAACCCACTGACTCATCAAAACTTATACTAATTTACTGACACTCCTCAAGAGTGATCACAATATGCAACCATTTTTTAGTAAAAAATATTAAATTTTCCTTACTATGACCCTATCTTCTATGGTTTATCCATAAACCCTCATTTCATGCACTAAGTTATTTATCCTTATGTAATATTCTCCAACTCCATTGTCCAACATTCTCATATTTTTAAAATTCATTTTAAGAGTTTGTAATTTTACTTCTCTTAACTTAATAAATCTTTGATATAAAGTTTCCAAGGTATTATATGCCTCATGGAATTTTCTCAACCAATATTTATTGGATAGATTTTTGGGTCTATAACACTCTAAAGATAGAAGAAAGCTTGTGCATCTACCTTTTATTCATTTTTTTTCTTTTCAGATCTTAAATCAAAGTATTATAATATATAGGTGGTGTTTACCCATTGACAACAATCTCCTAAACTCCCTTACAAATAATTATTCAATTCAACTGATCTCTTTAATATTCAAAGTTTTTACCTTTAAAGATGGGAATATTCATATAAGAAGAATTCATTAAAGCCATGATTCTCTTGATAATGGCTTGATACATTTTTGAAATTTTTATTTAATGAATATCTAATACCAAATGAATATTTTTAATGGGTTGATGTATTTAAAATAAAATATTATTTAATTTTAAATTGAAGCTATATGTCATCCAATTTGTCCCATAATTACTAGTTGTTAATCTAGTAGTGTCGTAAGTTTGATTGATGATTAAATATGGACTTAATGAATTAAAGTTAAGTGAATAAAGATGGTTTATTTTCTTCTATGAATACTTACAAATAAAATTTGAGCTAAACACATGAAAAAATAATTATGAATAATAACTATTGGACCTCACTTTTGTAAAATCTTTTATTTAAAAGAAAGGCTAAAACTAGTCAATTACAAGTAACTTGCATCACAAGTTAATGCTAAATTAAGATCTTATTTAAAAAATAAGTTAGATAAATATATACTCCAAGATAACTTAAATTTTTTTAAGTGTTCCATAATTGAGGATCTACTAGATAGATTCAAATGCATGAAGAAATTATCTATATGTAGTAGTGAAATAAAACATGAGCTAAAAAGAAGTAATTGTTCAACAATCAAAAGATTACAATGTTAAAATTAGCATCATTAGCCATAAGATATTAGGAAGGTAAATTATATAGGTGAAATATAAACATCTCATCACTTCCTCATGAATGTGGGACTATCTTTCACAATGACCTAAAAAGACACCTAAACAAACTAACTAAACATGTGTAGGTAAAACCCATTAAATGGAATAAAAAGCTACACTAACACCCCTCTTAAACATAACTTAGGTGGGTATTATAATTGGGTCTCAAAACAAATACTGATGAGGTACCCAAGTAAAATAAAATGAACTCCCAAAAGAGGATGTTTGAGCTACCCAAACCCCAAGAAGAGCTACACATGAAGACATGTGCTCTCAATGAATAGTTTGGTGAACATATCAACAAGTTATTCCATTATATGGATGTAGTGGAGATAAATGACTTGATCATGGATGAGTTAGAAAATTGAATACATGTGAATCTTGATATGCTTGGTATGTTGATGGAGGATTAGATTTATACATATCTAAATTGTGTTTCGGTTATCATAGAAGATGATTTTTGGTCATTGAAATTGGATGACAAACTCATTGAAAATCCCCTAAATCCAAATAGCCTTAGTGGTATCATTAAAAAAAATTATATATTTTACCTTTGTGGAATATTATTCAATATAATTATGTTTCTTGATTGACCAAATAATTAGCCCTAAATCAAGGGAGAAGTTATAACCTAAAGTAGACTTATGATTATAAATATTGCTAGTCCAATCTAAATCTATATAGCTAATTAAGTCGATGTTAATTCCTACTCCATAGTCAATCATAAAACTATGAGTACCTTTAATGTATTAGATAATCCATTTATTTGATTTTTAGTGTAACTCATGTGGTTTCTACATAAATCTATAGACCATACCCACTATATATGAAATATCAGGTCTATTATGTGTAAGGTAGATGATATTTCTAACAAGTTGTCAATACGAGGTAGCATCAACCAAAGGAGATGGAAAATCATCTTCAAGCTTTACTCCAGGTAGAAAAGGAGTTAGAGTTAACCTATAATTAGCCATGTTAAAATAGTCAAGAAAATCAATAACATACTTGGATTGTAAAATAATGATCCTATCAAATCAAGAAATTTTAGTCCTAAGGAAGTAATGCAACAAGCCCAAGTCAATAATTAATAACTTGTCAAACAAAGTAGTTTTCATTCATGTTATGGTGGATGAATAATTCCATATGATCAATAGATCATCCACTAATAAAACCAGAACTAATAGTGAATCATCCTACCATAAAATGTAGACATTCAAATTAGAATGGCATCTAGTGAACCTAACCAAAAGAAGAAAAGAGTCCATCTTGGTATACCAAGATCAAGGAACTTGTTTGAGGCCATATATATATATTTTTGAAGTTTGTAAACTAAGAAAAATATTCCATAAATCCTTTTGGTTGCTCCATGTATATTTCCTCTTTGAGGTCACCATTAAGAAAGGCACTCTTCACATCCATCTAATGAACACACAATAAATGCATTGTACCAATAGTGAAAGTGATTTAGAATGATTTCATTTGGAAACTAGGGAAAGTATCTTATTAAAATCAATGTTAGGTACTTAATAAAAACCCTTTTTTACCCAAAATGCTTTAAACTTGTCTACGGACCCATCTTCTACAAATTTTGTTCAGTAGATCCACCTACATCAAACAATTTTTATTCCCTTAGGAAGTGGGACTAGATCCCACTTTTTATTTCTCTAAAAGGAATGATACTCATATTTAATATTATTATCCCACTTAAAATTTCCTCATGAATCATGAAATGATTGTAGATCAAAAGCAGATGTAAATAAAGCATATGGGTATCTTGGAATTATGAATGGGTTTGACTAGTGTCTGATGGATCTCCAACCCATTGGATATCAATTTTTTGTGTCTATTTAGCCTAAATATGACCAATTATAATTTATTTAATAGGATATTCCTTATCCTATAAATATATTTTGGGAGGAGGAGGGGAATCCTCATCATTAGTCTCATCATCAAAATTAGAATAAGAATTTGTATCATCAAGAAGTTGTTTAGGCAAATATGAATCATCAAAAATGTCATCCACTTATAACACATCTAAGTAAAAGAGGTGTCAAGTGTTGATTCCAAAGGGATCTCTTTAAAATGAACACTCCTCTCAATGAAAAAATCATGAGTGGTGGTATGGATAATTTTATATCCCTTAACACCCTCAGGATATCCAACAAAGATACAAGGCTAACTCTAAGGTTCTATTACCTTCCATTTATTCTTTGGAATGTGGTACATAATAGGAGATCTAAAAACTTGGAAGTGATTCATTGTGTGTTTTTGACTACTCCAAGATTCAAAAGGATTGACTCCCTTCAATAATTTTTGAGGAAATAAATTATGGATATAACATGCATAATTGATGGCTTTAGCCTAATACTGAACTGAAATAGACTTGGAGGGTATCATACAATTAGCCATTTCCTTAAAGGACCTATTTTTGTACCCTACACACCACTCTATTATGGACTATATAAAATTGTATATTTTAGTTCAATCCCCTCTAATGTATATAATTATTCAAAATGATTACTGACATACCACCATTTTTGGTGCATAAAATATTGATGTCTTTACCCAAATATTTTTCCAAAAGCACCTTGAATTCATGAAAAAGATCAAAAACATCATATTTATACATAAGAAAGAACATCCAAGTATACCTCGAATAGTCATCAATGAAATTAAGCATGTATTTTATCCTATTAAATGAAGGTTTTAGAAATGGGCCAATAATGTCATTGTGGAAAATCGCCAATATTTATTTAGATCTCTATGATTTGACCTTGTCATACTTCTCCTCAGGATGGTTACCAAGTATAAAACCTTGGTAAAATCCTTTATAAAACTTAAATTATGGAAACCCTAAAACCATATCATGATGACTAAGTTATTTTAGGTAATGATAGTTGAGATGGTCGTGTCACTCATTCCATAATTTACTCACCCTATGTAAATGAGTGAACAGTGTAGTATATGGTTGATCATGTGCAAAATATGAGAAAGTATACAATTATGACCAGTGATCTACTTTCCCAAGTGTAATAATGGAGTCATTATTTACTTCCCTAATAACCACAAAATTGGGTGTGAACTCAACTCTATTTCTCAAACTGATGTGAGTGATCTGATAAATGGATAGGAGATTGGTGGACAAACAAGGAACACATAAAACATCATGAAATGTCCTAACAATCAATTCAACATATCCACTCCCACTAACTTATACATAAGTATCATCACCCAATGAGATGAAGGCATAGAACAAATATCCAAGGATGATAAGATGTCCTATGATGAATATATGTGGTAAAATGCACCAAAATCAATAACCCAAGTGGAATGTTGGGAAAAACTAAAACAAGTGATTTGAACTTAACTTTTCCCTTATTATTGTCTTTGGCCTTAAAATACTCTTGTGTTGATGAAATCTGATTGGAAGAATATAGAATATTGATGTTGTGCTTGTCAAGCATCTTATCTAGTTTGTTAATCTTTCTACATTCATTAAGATTCATCATGTTTGGATTTCTTGTAATAGCCACTTTTGAGTCACTCTTTATTAGATTTACCATCTGAAGAGGACTCTTTTGATGCTTTTAACTTAGCATCATATTTATAACCCTTTATTTACTTTGGGTCCATCTTATTCTATTTCTTCTCCTTACTACTAGAAGCCTTCTATTTGCCATGACTCATGATTACAACATGTGATTTAAATGTCTTCATTGTACCTATTTGAATGAGTTTGTCTTGATCTAAAGTTAAGTCAAAATAAAATTCATCCAATGATGACATAGTTCATGTATCTCCAATGGCATGCTTGGTGGTATGGAAGGTATAAACAAAGATATAATCATCAGAACCCAATTTATCAAGGATGGAAAGAATTAATTGATCATTCTTTTTATCAATGTTACATAGTTTCAACTTTAACCTAAGTGATTTTAACTTTGTGAATAAGTATTTTATCATATCAAAATTTCTTGGGCTCAAACTAATGAGCTCAATCTCTAAATCATGAACTCTCATGACATCCTACTTTTCCAAAGAGTTTTTCCAATAAGGCCCATACTTGGTTTAGATTAGTAGCACATTTGATATGAAAGAGAAAGTTGGTAGACACATATGGGCATAAAATACTATAGGCTTCATCACTTCTATCATACCACTTCATCTTATCTACTTCAAGTGTCAGTTTTATTTCTATACCTATCATGATTTGGGGTAAAATTTTACTCAAGAATATTTTCACTTTGACTTTCCACTCATGATATTTTAATGGTATAAGAATTGAAACTAACTTAGATCCATGGTCCAAAAAGGAAGTATTTTTTGAACTATGTGTGATGAAAATTGATGGTATGAAACCACTTAAATATATATATGTTCAATTTTGAAAGGTATGAGAATATCACCAGTGTAAATATCTCAAAAAAAATCACACTTTTAAAAAAATGGCACCAAAAATAGAGATGCCAGTTGAAAGTTATGAATGTTTGAATGTTTCTTGCTTGAAAAATATAATTATATCCACTTACATAATATAAAAAAATGGATTAAAAATTTTTGGTATGAAAAAAATTTAGAATAATCTTACCCATAAAAAATCTTATGCCCCCGTGGAATAAAAGTTAAGTAATTTTGGGTTGGAAGTGACTAGGGGCTTAACTATATTAAAGGTACAATCATTAAGAGGGGTGGCGAATCAGTGGTGACAAATAATCACATTCAATTTCCAAACCCTTCAAACACTTAATCATTCAATACAACCATTCACGAATCATATAAGATGTTTATATCAATGAATCAATAAAGATAATAAAAGATCACATACATAATAAAAGATCTATGTGGGAAATGCTCTTGGGGAATAAAAACCACTCTCAACCCTATAATCACATGGACTACTTATCCTATAAGATGATCAAAATCATAAGACTGATCAAGCCCTTTTGACCAGAATTTAGTGAAACACCTATTTCATAAGGAACACCTACCCCTAAGATGATCAATTTCTTCTAACCAGCTTTAGTGAAAAACTTTTTCCACAAGGAGAACCTACCCCTAAGATGATCAAGTCCTTCTGACTAGCTTTAGTGAAACACTTGTTCCACAAGGAGCACCTACCCCTAAAATGATCAGGTCCTTTTGACCACCTATTGGTCAAGTCATTTTAGCTAAGATGTTGAGCACCCTCCCAACACCTATGAAATGAAAATCTCCTAATCACTGCTTACCTACCAATTTTATGGAGATACAATGTATATCAGCCCCCTTTACTTCTTCACATAGCCACATACATCCAAAACCACCTTTTGGATCACTCTAAACCTCTTCACTCATCTTCAATTTTCAAACATATAAGATCATTATATTTTACATTAAAAATATGACTTGTAGGTCATACACATAGTCATCAAATTGATATTCTCTTCAATCCATCCACTAGGAACCCACCCTTTCCTTTGATCCACAACTCACACAACCACCACTTCTCTCTCTTCACACAAGTGTAGAAATCATCACATTTGATTTCAAATTTTAAAGAGATTTTATGATTATAATCATGTTCACAACCTTCATTTTTATCCATAACATATGCATTCATTCTTAAGGCATCTACATGGGTCACCTTTAAGCACAACCTTCTTTTAAATATGCCTAAGTCATCTTTTAGGTCAATGAAGACCCATTCACCTTTTTGACACTTCTTTGAGAAAACTAAGTACACAAGAACACTTTCAAATGCATGGACCCATTTCACATAATCTATATGTCTTCCTTAAGTGATAATAACTATCACAAAACCCTTTTTATAAAGCTTAATTTGTTCAAACAATATTTTGTGCACATAATCACCATGAACAAATACACAATCACCATTTAAACCTTTGTTCATATTAAATGTGTATTGGTTAAACCTCCAAAATCCATACATATCATCCTCATGTAGTTTAAAACACTTTATAATATCTATCACATCTTGAAACATAGAAATACCAACATGAACAACTCAATTACCCTTATCTGGTTACTTGCAGAGTATAAATGAACATAGTCAACTTTGGAGCTCAATATCTTTAATAGTACTAATAATTAGACCTTAAAATTAATATTTATATATTAATCTTGAAGTCGTATATAAATTTTATTTTTACACCATGGTAAAATTATACATAGATAAAAATATATGGCTCAAAAACTAGACATTGGTCTTTCCTTTATTAAATTCAAATATTTGAATTCAAGCAGTCACGATTAAACCTCAGTCACTTATAATGCATCTCATTCTCTTCACTCAGCGCACTCAATTCTCACCATTTATCTTATTTATAATTAAATCAAACTTTAAATCATAGTGCACATTTCCCAAAATTTAAACCTTGAACATGTTGACCTCATCTTGAGCACTCTTATAATATTGACTCAACATGCACCATCGATCTTTTTAGATCAACCTAGTCCTTACCTTACAATGATCATTATTAGATATTACTTAGAACTCCCAAGATTATAACACTTGGCACCCTTTCATGCCTTCTAATAAATTTATTGACAACCCTTTATGCTTATGCCACTTGGCATTTTCATGTGCATTGTTGACTCTTTGACCTGTTCTACACCATTGATTTTTTTCAGTATAAACTGCCACTCACTATTGATTTTTTGTTAGACTAGCAAGATTGTGACACTTATCACCTACACATGAAACCTTTGACATTTTTACTATTATATACACCATTGGATCAAGATCATTAATTAATGTGTATCATTAGATATTCTAACTAGATGAATTTATACTTTAACATGATTAAACTTGATGGTCTTCGACCCATCATAGTTTGCTAGAGTAACATTGAAGCTTTATAACTTGAACAAGAAAACACTTCATGACTCAAAATTTTTAGGGTAGCTTCTGGACACTATGGAAAACATCTCCATATAAACCTTTGATCAAAAAGGACTTTATTTTTACCCAAAATAAATGGATAAACTTATTGGTTCATATAAATCTACATGACGTGTAGTGACAGTCTGGCTAAGTGTAAAAGCTACTACAATTTGTGTGTAAATCCAAATTTAAACCCATAGATATTTAGTTTCACTTAATTTCATGACTAAAACTTGGATCATATAAAATTGGTACTAATTTTATCACACCCATATAACCAAATCCCCCTGAATCATCCATATGTGGTAATGGTTGTGTCATTAAACTACCTACTCAATTTTTTTTGCCAAAGAACCAACAATGCCTTAATGAACATAATGAAGAACCAAATGAATACCATGTACTTTCACAAGCTCTCCAATCATCTTTGACCTTTGATAAGAGACCTCACACATGCTCAATAATTTATATCCATCCCTAATCATGCCAAAACTGAAGATCAACCAAGCCTACTTAAAGCATACTAAGATAAACACACTACACACTTTTTCATTAACCCTTAGACTATTAAGACACTTTATCCACTCACCTAGACACCTTCATGACATCATTGAAAAATCTCCACCAATCTTCTCCTTTGTAATTGATGTCAATACCCATCATACAACTCACCTTCCTTCTCTTTCTTCAAGCACTCTCCCAATAGGAACCTTCTCCACCTTTGACACAATGATAAAATGTGAAAAAATTAATCTTGAGGACCTAAAAATACCACCAATAGGAGAGGGCCACCTTGGAAATATGATACAAACTCCCCCTTACCTTGAACCTACCTCTTCTTGCCTTGACAACTTCATCTTGCTACATGCCAACATTCTCTTTAACCAATCACTACAACCAATGAAGAAAGAACACAAAAAATCACTAAAACTTGATGGAATTCACTAAGAAACATTTGATAAGGACTCCCCTTAAGATCTCTAATCCATTGCACCTTTTGAGCACCTATAGATCTCCATACACCATGAAAAATCACTATATAGGCTTACTAGCCTTCTTTCTTAAGCCATCTCTGGAATAATCTCATGAACATGTTTCTCCCTTAAGCACACCAATTTACATCACCTAGCTCATCCTCTACAACATACTTCCTTCACAAACCTACTAGCTAATTAGGCCTCCATCTTGACAAAATCATGAATTATTTGAAAACCATAAACCTTTAAATCTTTATGAAGCTTATTTTGACAACCCATTTGGCCCATTCAACTTAGTAAGAGGCCTTAGATCTCAACTAATAAGGAAAACCACTTTTCTATCATAACCCAAAACTCTATAATCTCAAAGCAAATCAGGTCAATAGACATCTTTCTAGTCAATGCCCACCTCTAAAACTTCTTTCACACCTGGAGACAATCATCACACATGATTGGACCAAGATTTGAGCCTTCATACCTTTAGTAACATTGACTTCCTATACCATGGATTTTATCTACAATAAAAAATATAAACCTAAGAGCACACAAAAATATCCAATTCAACTTCAACATACCTTCAAACCATAAAACCACCTAGAGCATGTTATAATAAGGTCAATAGACCTTTCAATTCAAAAAGATCATCTTGACAACTCATAAATCCTCCATTTCCACTTGGAAACCTTAAATCTGACCTTCTAGATTGAACATACACAACAAGCATTAAGAAAAAATGGTAAAAACATACCATGACATCATTTTGACACCACCACAACATATCTTCCACCTAGACATACATGATCCAACTAGAAACATTCATCTTATACCTTCTAGAACCTTTTAAATAACACCATATCAACTCTTTCTTCTCCACTGGAAGGAGTCTCTTAAGAATCATAGATAGAGACTTCCTCTACACCATAATTTTCTATAACAAAGTATAGCCAAGAGTGGTCCACATCTCCTTGGTAACCACTGGAATCCTTTTATAGCTATAATAGTTCTTGATCTTATTATCCTTAGTTTGAGTTTTTAAAATTTATTCCTTTTCTACATCATTCACTTTCTCTTCTATGAAAGGATATAAAACCTTTGGAGCAACTATGGACTCTTGACATACCTTAATTACTGAAGTAGCTTCTTTGCATTACAGAACATCATCTTTAGATCTTGACAACATAGGATCCAAGCTTGAAAATTTCTCACACATGGAAAGTTACTTATTAGCATCCAAACACTCCTTATAACTAGCCTCGACCAGAACCTTGGTCTTCTCCTTGAGCTTGGTCTCTTTATTCACAACATGAGTAGACAATGAGATATCTTGACACTCTCTAACTTCTATAGTAATCTCTACCATATCAAATAGATTACTTGGACCTGCAGACTCATCATGACTCACACTTACCACCTTTGGTTTCCATGAGTTAACTTTCTTTCTTGCACTTTAGGATCCTGATTAAAACTATTCTACCTTGTAGACCTTTGTTTACAGAATCTAGCAATGTGACCTCTCTCTTGAAATTTGAAGCACACTATACCTTTTGTATGAAGCATATCCTGCCTTTCCTAATTAAAATAAAATATTGTCATATGTCCATTATTTTTACAATTGAAACAAATTACTCATTTTAAATATGACTCACCCTTTGACTGATGACCCCCATCATAGTTCCATGTAAACTCATTTCTAACATGTCTCTTTCATTCTCTAGATTTATGCCCAAATTGATTACATATGTAATAGTAACCATTGAAACTTACACACCTCATGGAATTTGGTTGTCTGATCTACTTTGCCTTCATTATACCAACATCTTTATTCCTTGACTAATTGTTGATCTTCAAGGTCTAATTTACATTATTCTTCATCTTGTCTTGAGTTGCATTTTTTGAGTTTTATTTGTATCTAAGACTAGTTCTATCACTTGTATGCTTTTGACCATTTAGAAAATTATCTAGATCACTTGAACTCTTTTCAAATCTCACAGATGACATTTTACTAGATGTCCTCTCTAACTCAAATTTTAATTACTTATTTTTTATTACACACCTTAAACATTCATCTTCTTTATCTTTCAATCTTTTAAATAGGCTTTCTAGTTGACAACTGAGATGCTTGACTATATCTTCATGATCCTTGGTGTCTTCATTCATTCTTACTTCATATACACTAAATTGTTCCTCATAGTCCCTGATTTGATACTTCATCTTCTTGTTAATCTTATTCTCAATCTTCAGTTCTTCAAGAGCATTCATCAATTCAATCTCATAGTCCACATCATCTTTATCATCATTTGAATCACTCCAAGTAGACTCCTTTTGATATGGGTAAATTCCTTCCTCAGCCATGAAGATGGCTCTATATTCAATATGACCATCATCTTTATGATCATACTCTAAGTCACTATCTTCACTCTCATCTAATGAGATCCAATATTCTTTGGTGTAGACTCTTCTTGTCTTTGAAGTACTTCTTGTTATCAAACCTTCTGAATCCTTTCTTCCTCTTATTAGACTTGTATGTATTTTTTTCCTCATCTTGTCCATCATCATGCTCTTCATCATCATCATCATCATCATCATCATCATCATCATCATCATGAGGGAACTTGTTAGCAAAATGTCCTACTTCTCCACAATTCAAGCATTTGAAGGGTAGTTTACCCTTAACTTGCCTAAACCTATTTTCAATTTCCTTATAAATAAAGCAATTAGTTCATCTTCATCAATATCATATGTGGCATCCTCCTTGATTTTATTACCTTGGAACATTTTCTTTGGATTTATTTCTATCATTAATGGTGCTTCCTTCTTTGGTGGTTTATCATCATCGACTCTCATTTCATAAGCAATAAGAATGCCATGCAATTAATCCATCTCCAACTGAGTAAGATCATGACTTTCTTCTATAATAGATACTTTAGAATAATACTTGAGAAAGAGAGACATTAATACCTTTTGAACTACAATATCTTCTTCAAGATTTTCTCCAAGACCTTTGATGATGTTCATAGTCTCATCAACTCTCTACAGAAAGGATGCCACATAATCTTCTTCCTTCATCTTAAGACTCTCAAATTATATTCAGTGAGTCTATAATTTTTCCAACTTAACCTTTGAATATCCTAAATAAATAGTATTAAATTTATCCCACATTTCCTTGGTAGATATGCAATGGATTACCTTTGTATATTCAGTCTCTAAAAGACCACAAGTGATAGCATTCATTGCCTTAGAATTTTTCTCAAACAAATTCTTATCTACAACATTACATGGAGGAATAGTAGTTGTAGAATAACCATCCATAATAGATTTCCAAGTATCAAATCCTAAGTACATGATGTAGGTCTTCATCATTGCACTCCAAAAATCATAATTAGATCTATTGAACATTGGATCTTTCTTAGTGTAAAAACCTCATTACATTTGATGCATACCCATATTGTACCTTAGATCACCTTCCATCTATCAAGCCTTTACCAAAGGACCTACTCTAATACCAATTGTTAGAGGTATAATAACTGAGAGGTGGGGGGTGAATTAGTGGTGACAAATAATCATATTCAATTTCCAAACCCTTCAAAAACTTAATCATTCTATACAACCATTCATGTAACATACAAGATGTTTATATTAATGAATCAATGAAGATAATGTAAGATCACATAGACAACACAAAATCTATGTGAGAAACCCTCTTAGATAATAAAACCCATTCTCAATATTGAAAAAACATGGACTACTTATCTTATAAGATGATCACAAATATGAATTGATCAAGTCCTTCTGACTAGAATTTAGTGAAACACCTATTTCACAAGGAACACCTGCCCTTGAGATGATCAAGTCCTTTTGACCACATTTTAGTCAAGTCCTTCTAACTAACTTTAGTGAAACACCTATTTTATAAGGATCACCTACTGCTAAGATGATCAATTCCTTCTGACCACATATTAGTCAAGTCCTTCTAACTGGCTTTAGTGAAACACTTGTTCCATAAGGAGCACCTACCCCTAAAATGATCGAGTCCTTCTAACCACCTATTGGTCAAGTCCTTGTATACAATAAAAAATTCATCATGTCTATAAATAAATCCTGGATCGGATAGGATAGAGCACACATAAAATTTTGATTGGGGGCATACAATTGTTAAGCAGGAGCATGACCAATGTGAGGATCTGCTAGACCTAATTAGGGGATCACTTATCACAACACACCATGTGAGATAGGGTTCCAAAGCATATAATATAAAATAATCACATAACAAACCTAAAAGAGACCTATGATTTAATATTTCACTAATCTAATACCAAGAAAATTAAATTTAAAAACAAAACAAAATAAACAACTAAATTAAACATGTATATAAGACATATACTCACATCAATGTATATGAAATCCTAATACATGGAAGATAATAATACATATGATCTATTTATCTACTCTTATAAAGGAGGAATAAAGTTATGAATACTTACTTTTAAAGATGAACCCATTGAGCCTCAATCTCCCCCTTGGCCAAGGTGTTTCGTAAGAGATTGTCATGGTATGTAAGGACAACTAAGATAAATTAAATCTAGACTAAACAACATATCCAAACATCCAAAATAATTATCCATAAGATGAGATCAGATCTCCAAAGAAAGTATTGAATCTTAAATCTTTATTCCCAAAGTAGAATGGTCAATAAGTAGATGTTCATTCATACTTATTCACTTAATTCTTCACTCTTATAAAATGGTAAGGAATGACCTTGTATATATAGTGGTAACTTACCCTAAAATATTTTGGGAAGATCAACTATACTAGGTCAACCCAATTGACCTAGAAAATTTTTTAGGCTAACTCTCTAGGTATGTGCTAGGTCATCCAAGAGGCCAACAAACTAAAAGAGAGTAAAAATCTTGAAACTATACTAGGTTGACTTGGTCAACATAGCACAACCAACATGTCAAAAGGGTGATAAGGTAGTAAATGAATGATGAAACATATAAAATGATGGGAATATATAGGACTAAGAATAATAAGTTTGGGTTCAATGGTTTCAAGAGGCTAGAGTGTGGATGACAAGTGGCAAAAGGAATGACAATCTTACAAAGCATCGATGGCCTGCCCACCACTTTCCCAGTGCACCCCTTATGGCATGCACTAAGAGAGATTGAGAATCAATAGGTTATTTCAAGATATAAAGTATCAATAATCAATAAAATTTTAAAAAAATATATGTATACATATTCCCTAGCCGAAGCTCATCACATATCACGTAAGTGCAACACGAGATGGTACTTCAGAGATAGAACATGATAACACATAATGTTGATGATAAGTATGGTATAGTAATAAAAAAATAAGATAAATGAAAGAAATGTATTGAGAAACACATACCTTTAACTTACCTTAGTGTCAGAGATAAAGAAGTAGACTACAAGAAAATGAAGGTGTCTACAGTGGAGTACACTAGGTGAACCTATAGAAGTTAGTGCAAAAAATAGCCAAAAATTAAAAAAATAGAAGATAGGCATATGAGAGTGGAAAATAATCTCTATGTCATCATGATTATAATGCATTTTATGATTTGCAAAAAAATGAGTAGAAACAAAGATAGGCAAAATAAGGAATCTACCTAAAAATAAATGAAATAATTTGAATTTTGAAAGGTGTTTTAAAATAGGGACAAAGAGAATTCATTTTAGATTTTGAATTATGAAAGAGAGAAAATAGAGATCTGAGACCAAAAAATGCTATCATGGCTAGGGAATGATAGGCTACATGAGGAGGACACCTAGAGGTGGAAATATGTGCACTATAGGTATGCAACTACAAATCTCAAACCAATTTTTGAAATTTGTATTGATTTAACTAAAATTGTGATAAAATTTGTTTTTAAGCATTTATATATGTCAAAATTGAAAAAACTTAGATTCCAAGGGTAATAAATAGGAATACAAGAAATTGGTTGAAAGGGTTTAGGAATAAAATGAGAAAAATGCACATTTTGGGTAAAATGTATTGGGTCAGCACACAAAACATACTAGGTCAACCAGGTTGACCTAGTAGGTTAAAACAGGGTAAAATCCATATGGTCAACCTAGTAGGTATGGGTCGACCTAGTGGAATCTGTAGGTTGAAAAGCTAAAATAGAACAAGTAACTCATCTAAAAGGGCCATAATGAAAAATTAGAAACAAAGAGGGGAAAATAAGAGGGTTGACTTGGAATTTGAAGTTAAATATGATAACAATAGGGGAATTTTGGTCAAACTAGGTTGACCAAGGAACCAAAATAAGAACATAAAAGTGTGTAAAAAGCCAAAAGAGGGATATAATGGCCCAAAATGACCAAAAGAGGGCAAGAAGGATCAATAAATCTAGAAATAGGATAAAATGAATAAGGTAAAATTAATTAGGCTTGTTTTTTTCAATTAAAATTGTAACAATAATGTGTATAAGAATGTACTATGATTATATATGACATGGAAGAATTAATACATCTCTTGTTGTTTCTTAGTTACAAATATGATTGAGACTCTAGAGATTTGTGGATGTGTCTTGGTTATTGGATTTATTAGAGAGATTAACAGATGGAGATTGAGCTAGGCTAGTAGCCATAGGTCTAAGAAGTATAGCTAAGATGTGTAAGATCCCCCTTAGTGTTGAGCTATTAGTCATGTTCTTGGGATGCTTGGAATGGTTGACTAACACCTTTAGATGGGAGGTGGATGGGGATGTGATAGAGGTGGGTATCACATTAGAGGATGTACATGCTATCTTTAAGCTACTCATAATAGGAGCATTGGTGACCATAGGGATATCAAATAGCTTAGAGGAGAGGAGAGCCTTAGCCATGTGGGATATAGGCTCAAAGATGAGATTGAGAGGATGGAGAGTCATTATGGATGATATGTATATATCACAGATTCTAGACCTCCAAAAGGTAGTGATAGGCATTATGACATAGTGGGTGCTCTATCACAAGTCAGATGGCAAGGTACCATTATTCATGGTAGCTGTGAACAAGATGATGCTAGAGGAGGGAGTATTACATGATCTAGGTTCTATCATCTAGGTCCACCTCATTCATGATCTATTCGAGATGTAGGTCAGAGGGAAAAAGATTATGTGATTGATCATATTATTAACAACATGGATATATGAGAGATTCCCCATGTATTGATTGATTGGGTTACCCCATGTGATTGATGATGGGTTACCTTGAGTAAAGAGATGGTAGGAGGACTAGGTAATGTGGGTCATGCCCCACATGCCAATGCTTTAGTCAATGAGACATGAAAACATTGTGTGGTAGTTGTATGAACACATAATAACTACATGGGTGAGTTGGTACATAGTTGTACTAGTACTATAGAGGAGAGAGATGATTTTTCACTATACATGGTGGAGAGATCCATATATAGTGGCATGGGTGCCATGACAGATGGGCCTACCTCATCTAATGACACTGATATTAATTACTAACCAATGGGCTCAGCATGTGAGAGAGCCATGAGGGAAGAGGGGACTCAGACCACTAATAGTAAGGCCAACATTGAGTCCATGTCAAGAGAAACCATAAATTGGTCAGGCATGATGAGTGGTACAAGAGGAAGTGGAGGAGGTAGAGATACTAGATGTACCACTACCAGCCCCATAATGAGATGAATAACAACCACCAAGGATATGATGGTAATGGAGATAGGAGAGAGTGGTGACTATAGACATCCCTAGTAACCCTATAAATGTACTAGAGGAGATGTTAGAGAGACCACTTAGATGGAGGCTGAGATGGACATGAGCCATGACAACTAGGTTCAAGATAAGGAGGTGATCAATCGAGGAAGCACTAGGAGGCCATGCAGATGGGGAGACTATGTTAGGTGATCATGTAGATGATGATATCATAAGATCTGAGACATAAATAAGTATGAATATGGTTAAATTATTTCTTAAGTTTTTATTTGGTAGTAGACAAATATAGATAGATATTATGAGATATTACAATGATCTAATATCCATTTAGTGTGATTTTGTAGGCATACCTAAGGATGAGGATGAGATATAGGGGTCCTTGGTGAAGGGAGTACTCCATGACATCCTGGATGAGACTTTATATCCATACAACCCCATGACACTAGAGGATCTAAGTGTACCATCTACCCTAGCTTAGGCAATTTGGTTTAGATTAGTTGGTGAGGTAGTGAGGTAGATACAAGTGTAGAAGGAGAGGTTGAAACCATTAATAGAGATGGGTGTATGAGAGACATAAGCTTAGAAGGATTTATTAGATGAGAGAACTACGTATTTGGAGATAGTGACACAAATGATGTAACCACATACAATGATGCAAACCTAGTGGACTCAGGCACATACAGTGACCTAAGCTGAGTTGGTGCAGTCATAGGTGTAGATAGAATGCCTATAGGGATAGGTAGATGGATTTAGATCTTATATTACTTCATTACAACATACCATTCAGAGGAGTTAGACTGAGGCCTCAAGAGGCAGTGTGGCTAGGCCATGACATAGATAGGGTGGAGCTCAACCTTAGTGTTGAGGCTTTGTATATGGTTTTATTATTGTATCAAACTCATGGTGTATATATATATATATATATATATATATATATATATATCATTTTGGATTATGGGTGTTAGTTATGTATGTTGTCTTTATGATGCTTTTGTTTGTTCATCATGGTTGAGGCTATGGATGTTTTGGATATATTTCTTTCTATCACATGTATTTAGCTTTGTTGTATATGCTATAGGAAATATATGTGGTGTGGTTTCTTTTATATCATTATGGAGTATACATGCATGGTTAAAAATAAATAGGTGAGAAAAAAGTTGGAAAATATAATCAATCAAATACATGCACTACACACTAGTTCAAGTTGCGAAATGTGTAATAACAAAAAATGACTAAGTATAAAAATAAAAAAAATAGAAAATAAGATGGTAAAGGGGGATTTATTTTTAAACCAATGTAAGAGATTTTTTCACCAAATTAAAACAAGTAAAATCATACTAAATATCACGTTGGGAAGTATGACAAACAATGTAATAGAATGGAAGGTATGTAAAAGGGCACAAATGGTAATAAAAACAAATCAAAATTAAGTCAATCAATTATACTATTTCATGATGGGAAGTATACAATAAAATAAAAATTGCAAAAAATTGGTCTTAAATTTATCATACTAATTCAAGCTAGGAAGTATGAGAAATTCAAGAAATGGTTGTAATTTTACATGCACTCAGAAAATAAGAAAATAAAAGGCAAAAGAAAAATGATGTAAGCATAAAACATAACAAATATCAAGATGGGAAGTACGTCATTTATGTGTAACTTCATTATCAATCTAATATTATCTCTTATTTGACACATGTAATTTGGATGGTGACTTGATTATTGGAAAATTTTGTGAGGAGGGCCAGGTCCTACCCACGGTCTTACACTGAAACTTGCAAAATAAAAACTCAAGGGGTACCAAATCAAGATTGTTAAGTAGAAGGATAAGGAATGGTAAATCAAGGATTTGGGTAATAGGATGGAAAATATGGTGATTTATGAGGGATGTTAAGTCCTATCTGTAGTATTACAAAGCAAATCACAAATGAAATCCCATGGGGAGTGATCAGTAAGAAAAATAATATTTTCCAAGATGAAATATGAAGGAAAAGGAATGAAAAAGGGAGTGTAATAAGAAATACTTAGGCATCTTATAAGAAGACCTTAAGAGGCAAGAGGCATACTACGGACATGAAAAGACACTAAGTGACTAGTGGTCATCTATGTATAAAGGAAACTTGTTTGCTATAGACATAGATTTATAGGAAAATAGGTGTGCTACTAATATCAACTCATGATGGTATATTGGTTCAAGAAAAAGTAAAATGGACCTACCTTCCCATGACATGTTCCCTGCTCCTCAGGACCCCTTACAGAGCCATCAATCTACTACAAAGATTGGGTTCTTGCATGAGAAAGTAGGTAGCACTAAAATATTTTTTTATTCTCCTCTTCTAATCTACTAGCCTACTATACCCCAAAGGACCTCAGCTCTACTATAAGGCCAAATATAGAGTTTAAGATTTGACTAGAAGAAGGAGATGTGTTTTAAATTATGTCTTTTAGTGTGATTAGACTTTTAAGAATATTCAATATGTTTGAATTTTAATATCATTGGCTTTTGTTTAAATGATTTGGCTTTTAACTTTATTTTAAAGGATTTTTAATATTCTTCCTCTATATGGATTTGGAATGACCAATCATGAGAGAGATAGTGATACACATGAATGAGTTGCAGGCTAAGGCTAATGAAAGCTAAGTGACCCAAGATAAAAGATTGATTAGAACACTTAGGATTGACAATGAACATAGCATGTGATCTCAAGTCTCAACTATGTATATGCTTAGTTTGTGAAAAAAGGAAGAAGGAAAAAAGGAGATAAAAAAGAGGATTGGTGAAAGGAAATAGTAATGAGAAAGATTTCTTGCTAATTGATCACATGGTAATAGGAGATAGTAACCAAAGGAAGAGGGTAGATATAACCAAGTCACCATGACAACTATCTGTGTAAAATAAAGATAAGAAAGCAAAAAATCATGAATATACATGGGAAGAGTTTTGATAAAAACTATAAAGGAAAATAAATCAATGATAAGGGGAAAATAACAATGATAAGGAAAAGATAAGCAATGCAAAATGTAAAATAATAACATAAGCTAACTATAATACAAAAAAAAGGAAAAACATGATATAAGATAAGAAAGAATTTGACACAATGTCAAATGATATAATCAAAATAGAAATAATATTAGACTACACTTCCAATCCAAACATAAATGAGAAAGCACCATGCATGTGTTCATAAATACTGGTAAATCTATCCACACACATTATCTAATACATCGGATAAGTCTCTATGAATATATAATTGAAATACTAATAAGGTCTCATTAGTATTCAGTAAATATTAGGAAAATACTTCTCTTTTGATCTCCTCAACTAAAAAATTAGGAATACTCAAAGGATCTTACTGAGGAGGAAAGTTAGGCAAAGGTTGGTTAGGAGCATGCATGGAAATAGGATCTATGGGAGAAGAAGGAATCATATGTGGAGAAGGATCCATAGGTGGACTCATAGATGGATAAGGTTCCACAAGTGAGGGAGGGTCTACAAGAGAAGGAATCATAGATGGAGCCATGGGAAAAGGAAGAACCTTCTTGAAAGAATGACTTATGGGAGGAATGGTAGAAGGTCCAGGGATGGTTAGAATAGGATCTATAAGATGTTGAAAAATGTGGCAATGATCAGTGTAATGTGTGACACATAGGTTTCATAGGCAATATACCACCATACTTATGTAAATATTTAGGAAGTACCTTTAGGGTTGGTATGACTTTGTCTGATGATGGGGAAGAAGGATATAAGGTATCAAGATATTGTTGAAACTTATGAAAATGGGTGGAAGAGTGGTTATTTATCTCATGGAAGTAATAGATATGCTTGTGACTGGTTTTAGGATCTTTCACTAAAGGAGGTGAAATAGAAGTGGAAGAAGCTGAAGAAGACTCATTGGCCATTTAGTTGGCAAAGGATCCATCTTAGGTAGTGGAAAAAAACCATTATAAATGGAGGGTGATGATGGGGAAGGAACAAAATTAGGCTCAATAGGAGTAGCACTAAGAAGAGAAGTAGTAAGAGGCTCATAAATAATAGGAGAGGAAACATGCTCAGCTAGAGTGGAAAAAGGAACATGCTTAACTATAGCTAGCCCTACTGAAGGAGGGACAAGATTTGCATAACGTCTAAGGAGGACTATCCTAAGTATGGAAAAGTGATAAGGTCTAGTCATAGCATTATCCAAGAGCATGGTCCTAAGTGGTTCCTTATAAACTAAAGGTATCAACACTATCTATACCCTGTGATAAAGAGGAAAAATGAAAGAATTATGAACTATAAATGAAAGAGAATGACAAGATGTAAGAAAAGAATCAAATAAAGAAGATTAGTAACGCAAAATCTTAGCATCATGGGCCTAGACAAGGCCACCTAAAAAAAGTATCATCCAAATAATATCCATCATCATAATCTAGAGTATGAAGATCGATAACACAGGTTAGGATGACCTTGTCATCGGAGGAAACTTGGTGGATAGAGTGCCTAGTCTTGGTTAAGACTATGGGAATGTCATCACAAGGAGGATTACAAGAATGAGGATATAAGGAATAAGGAAGCTAAGATATGAAATGAGGCAAGAGATCAAAATTTTTTATCTTTAAGTTAATCTCATCGAGTTCATCATCATCAAAATCTAAAAGGTTGGGAGAAATGTTACCAATGAGCTCAGGATGCTCATTATAACTTGTAGTTGAGTTGATAGGAAATTTGAAATATTGTGACTCATGAAATGGAATGTTAGGCAAAGATTCAAGAGAAATAATATTAAAGACACCATGGTCCTATAATTGTTCAAAATTCTAAGGGTTGGTGTCTCCTTGAATCCTATAAATGGATTGATTGTGAGGAAACTAGTGCATTAGCAAGTAGAAGATGTGATGAATCGCATACAATGAGTCCAAATCCTACCAAACAAGATGTTATATGAAATGTTAAAGTTAAATATCATCACCTTCATGTGAATAATTATAGGTAGGATGGTAATGGAAATCTACACACACCCTAAAAGAAGCATTTGCCTTATATCATATCCTTGGCATGTGTTACGTGTCAACTTAAGATTACATTTGGAATATCAAAAATTATTAATGAAATCAAGGGAAGTGACATAGGTGATATAACCCTCATCAATCAAGGCTCACTTGACTTGAATATCACTGATTTGGATGCTAATAAATAATGGAGGATCATCTGCGTGAAGCAAAATCTCATGTAGAATCATAGATGCAATAGGAAATTGTAAAGAAAGAGAAGTGTCAAGAGTTCATAAATATTAATAGATATCTCTTCACATTTCTATAAGATACTATCCTTAGATCCAAATAAATTAGCCTCCCATCCTACTAGAGGAGGGTGAGGGATATTCATCTTGAATAAGAGTTGCATGAGGTGGTTTATATGATGTGGAGATGTCATCATGAGTTTAAGAAAAGGTATTTGGGATGGAATGTTAGTAATTTATGCAATGAGATCCCACTCATCATAACCCATAAGGATATTGTTAGATATAGGTGCATAATGATTAATAAGGTCTTTAGAAGGTGGATCTAAAGAGCATTGAAACTTATGTTGATAATAATGAGAAGGTTGAGAAGAAGGTTATACATTGTTTGGTGATGAAGTAGTTGGTTTAGATTAATTTTGAAATTTGGAAGAAGTGTTAGTAGAAATTGGATTATTATTAGTATTATAAGATGGTGGGAGAGAAGTAGAAATAGTATGAGATGTGTCATCCAAGGGAGAATCATAAATTAGATCGTCAAAAGAAATAATATCTTCTTGACCCAACTCATTTAAATGAGTTGGAGAAGAATCCTAAATAACATGATATGTCTTATGGGAAGGACGAGTGTAGATAATTTGTGAATCAATGAAATCCACCACTCTTCACATATTGGTCATGCTAACCACATTCTCTTTAAAATTTGGTTCAACAAAAATTTCTATGTTATTGGTCAAAGAAGTGGGCTTGTCTTGACTTTCTTGGATTGGTTGACGATTAGGCAAGGGGTCTTTATAGATAGCTAAATGAGCATTTTCTTGATTTACGGCTTGAGTTTTGTCATGTGATTTATATTATTTCAAAGCAATCTCATAGGCTTATTGATGCTTATAGATAATAGAATCATGATGACAATTTGGGCCAAGAATAAATTTCATAGCTAAATTGTGAAGTTGTCTACATGTCTCATGAGAGTGACCCTAGCTAGCATGAAACCAAAAAAACTTACTAGGATCATACCATGATTTCATAGGTCAAGTACAGTCAAACTATTGAGGGAGAGGACTAGGTAGATATTTAAGTAATTTAGTTGAGGATAAATTCTTATGGACATTAATGTTACTTGTTGAGAAATGAGGATTAGTAAATTGTTGAGAAGGAATTGGTTCTAAAGAAGGGATAGGAATAATAACTTGAATATTGTGAATGGTGTCAAATTAATCGATAGAACCATCATTGGTAATATTCTAGTTTTTTTCTTAACTAATAGGTGAGGGCCTATGGAAGGTTGGGGCAGCTTGAATTGATGCATGAAAAAATATTGTTATTTGGCTTGATTGATATCTTCCTCCAGAGTACATGGAGAAAGGGTATAGACTTGATATTGTAGCTTAGGAAATAAAGCATTGATAAAGAGATTAAAGAGATTTTCATTCACTATGTTATGTTCACATTTTTTTGATAGAGTCTTCCATCACTTAACAAAGCCTTGGGTAGTTTCATTTTCATTTTTTTATAATTGATGAAATGGGCCAAAGTGTTCTCTAGAAGATCACTAGTTTGAAATTCTTGAACTAAATCATTTACTAATTCCTCTAAACTAGTGATAGAGTGTGTTCTAAGTTTATTGTACCAATCCAAGGCATCACATGTGAGGGTTTTGGCTAAGAGTTTGGTAGTAGTAAAGGTATTTAATTTGACCCAATCCTTTTAAATATTTCTAAATGTCTTGAAGTGAAGGGTAGGATTGGTTGATCCATTGTAAGAAATTGTAGGTGTTATACTTCCAATGTCAATGTTAGCAATTTGGGTTGTAAGAGGTTCATTTTGTAAATGCTTGATGACTTTTTTGACTAATGGAGGTTGAGGATTGAGATTAACTTGATAATCTTGAAGAGGAGGAGGATGAACACTTTGGTTATGTGTGCCCCAAGCCATTAGTTGAGGATTTGATTGAATATTAAGAAGGTGGTTTTTCATTCTCATCATTTGATTTGTATTATGAGCTTGAAATGTGTTCATTTGATTGAGAGTTTGATTAGTGTTATTGGAAGAAGTAGTATTGGTGTTTATGTTGGTATTAGTGGCTTAGGTACCACTATTAGTGTTGATATGAGCTTGAGAAGAGCTATGAGAATTTGAGGTACTAGTGGAAATTTTTTCTTGTGAAGCAAAAGATGGACTAGTAAATGGTTAAGAGGAAGAAGCACTAAAAAATGAGTGCCTTAGGTATAAAATGATGAACTAGTGTAAGGATTAAGGAAAGTGGATCTTATGAGAGGCCCACTAGATGTAGAACCTACCATGTTAGTTGAGATACTAGACATGGAGGTGGAAGAAGTTAAATAAGAAGATGTCATGACATAAGAAAGAGTCAAGATTGAAGGAAGAGGTTGAGAAGCAAAGAAATCAGTACTCCCAAATCTAGTTGAGAAAGTGGGAGTAGGATAATGAGGTTCTTCAACTTGATGGCTAATCATGAGGTTATAAATGGTAGAAGGATATTTCCCTCTATGTTGAGGGAATTCCATGATAAAAAAAAGCATCTTAGGAGTATACTCTAACTAAAGTTGATCCTCTAAGAGAAGAGGAGGGTTTTGATACAAAAGGGTATGAGGAGGGGTCCCATAGTCCATTATGTAGGTTGAAATATGAGCATTACTAATATTTATGAAAGGAGCCCTACTTTGTTTATGGGAGACCCTATAAGGATTAGTAAACTCCATAATGTTTGTTGATTGAACTTTAGTGCTATCACCAAATAAAAAGTCCATGTGAAAGGAAAAGAGACAATATGAGAAGGCAAAGAATCAAAAAGTGACTGACAATAGTATTAGGTTGACCTGGTCCACCTAGTGTAAATTAGGGACTGTAAAACTGCACTAGGTCCACAGTATCAACCTAGTTCAATGAATAGTGACTAGATAAAAGGGTGAAGGTGCTGTAAAAAGCAATAAGTTGACCAAGTCAACCTAACACAGTGTATAGGGGCTAAAAATGATACTAGGTTAACAAGGTCGACCTAGCATAGTAGACAGGGAAGAAAATAAATATAATAACAAGCTATAAATTAAAGCAAGAGAATTGCAAGTAATGTAAGAAAGTAGTAAGTAATTAAAGGGAAACAAATAGTCAATTAAATTGATGCTGGCCAATCCAATTGATGCACATAAAGAAAAATCTTGCGCTAATGTTAGCTAATTCAAGATTTTACACACATAATTAATCAAAGAGCAAGCAAACAACTAAAAAGTAAAGCTAACTACTTGGTCAACCTAGAATGTTGATTAGATTATTAAGAATAATTTTAAGTGTAAAGGGAAATTATCTATAAACAAGGTAATAGATAAAAATCTAAGGATAGTTTTAGGTAGGTTTAGGATGAAAAGGAATATAGTGGCAATGATACAGGCTTGGTATTGGGCCCTACCCCCTCACTTCACACACCATAGTGATAAGGGTGTTGGGTGTTTAGCCAGAATATACCATTAACCATGATTTATACTTGACCAAAGCATCAAGTTAGCTTCCCCCTTGGTGATGAAATCCAAGTAGGTTGGATTAGGTAGTCAAATGTTTAAATGTTTGTTGATGTTTATGTGGTTTGGCCATGTGTGCAAAAGAATAATAATAGTACAACTAAATGATTAATTTAAAGCCACCTAATTATATTATGTGAGCTATTAGAAGCATGTGAACAACTGAAAAGAAAGATGTGATTAACATATATGGTTTATTCTAATTTTAAAACAATGTATAATTGAGAAACTATATGGACAATCATGTAGAGTAGGGTTGACAGGTTCGAACCTGTACTGTGGAAGAAAATTTTGATAATGAACTAGGTTGGTTAGGTCAACCTTGTTATTTTAGGACACATAAAACATAAAACTAGGTCGATAGGGTCAACCTAGTTGACTATACAAGGGTAGTTTTAAAGACTAAAAACTATGAAAGGAAAGTACATAAACAAAAATATATATAGAATTGTAACTCATGTGAATGGTTTAGAGATAAAGAGGATAATATTGATGATCTAAAACCTTGAAGAAAACTACTAAGAACCTAAAAACTAGGTTGAGATAATCGACCAAGAAATACAGAAACCTATTGAAAAAGTGCTAAAAATGCAGTAGGTTAACCTAGTCAACCTAGTTGACTCAACAAGAAGTCTAAAAATTGGTGAAAATTTTCACTGGGTTGAGCTGGTTGATCTAGTTATCTGAATAGAGTTATACAAGTTCTAAAACTTATACTAGGTTGAGTTGGTTGATCTAGTTACCTATTTTTACAAACCTATGCATAAAGATAACTAAATTAGGTTGACAAGGTTGATCTATCACAGTAAAGATATGATAAAAATAATGATGAATATAAATGAAATAAGTGAAGGATATCCTACAAGGGTTAGTTTCACATCAGATTCACTAGAATATATGCAATTAGAAATGCATCATGTCCTTAAATCAATCTTAGATCATATGGGATAGAACATACCTACACTTCCAATTGGGGGGGCATATAATTATTAAATGGGAGCATGACCAATGTAAGGATCTACTAGACTCGATTAGGGGATCACTTGTCATAACACACTATGTGAGATAGGGTTCCAACAACTATAGTCAAACACAATGGCATAACAACCTTAAAAGAGTCCTATGATTTAATATTTCACTAATTTAATAACAAGAAAATTAAATATAATCTAGTGCACACCATATATTATGGCACAAAGTGGGGGTTATAGACAAAATAAAATAAAAAACTAAACTAAACATGTATAGAAGACATATAATCACGTTAACATATATGAAATCCTAATAATGGAAGAGAAGAATACATATGTTCTATCTATCTACTCTTACAAAGGAGGAATAAAGTTAGGAATAATTACCTTTTAAGACAAACTCATCGAGCCTCAATCTCCCCTTGGCCAAGGTTCTTCACAAGAGATTGTTGTGGGAACTAAGATAAATTAGCTCTAGGTTACACAACCTATAAAAACATCCAAAATACTTATCCACAAGATGATATCAAAGTTCCAAAGAAAGTATTGAACCCTAAAGCTTTATTCCCTAAGTAAAATGGTCAATAGGTAGATGTTTATTCATACTTATTCTCTTAATTCTTCACTCTTATCAAATGGTAAGGAAGGACCTTATATATATATAGTTTTAACTTGATCTAAAAACTTTTGGGAATGTTAGCTATGCTAGGTCAACCCAATCGACCTAGCACATTTTGGAGGCTAACTCTCTAGGTATGTTCTAGGTAGGCCAAGAGGCCAACAAACCAAAAAAGAGCAAAAGTCTCAAAACTGTACTAGGTTGACCTGGTCAACCTAGCACAATCGATAGGTCAAAAAGATGTTAAGGCAAAAAATGAATAATAAAACAGAGTAAATGATGGGAATATATAATATTAAGAAGAATAAGCTTGGGTTTAATGGTTTTAGGAGGCTAGAGTGTGGATAGAAAGTGGCAAAAGGAATGAAAATATTATGAATCACTTATGGCCTACCCACCCCTTTCCCATTTCACCCCTTAGGGCATGCACTTAGAGAGATTGAGACTCGATAGGTTCCTATAAGATATAAAGTGTCAGTGATCAATAAAAGTTAAATATATTATGTGTATACACTTTTGACCAAGATATTGAGCACCCTCCCAACACTTATAAAATGAACATCTCTTGATCATTGATTTCCTACCAATCTAATGGTACAATGTATATCATCCCCCTTCACTTCTTCACATAACCACATATATCCAAAACCACCTTTTAGATCACTCTAGACCTCTTCACTCATCCTCAATCTTCAAAACTACAAGAGCACTATCTTTGACATCAAAAATATGACCTACAAGTCATACACATAGTTATCAATTTGCTATGATATTCAATCCATCCACTAGGCACCCACCCTTTCCTTTGCTCCATAACTCACACAACCACCACTTCTCTCTCTTCACACAAGTATAAAGATCACCACATTTGATTTTAGATTTTAAAGAGCTTTCATGATTATCATCATGTTCACAACCTTCCTTATCAACCATAACATATGTATTCACTCTTAAGGCATCTGCATGGGTCACCTTTAAGCACAACCTTCTTTCAAATAGGCCTAAGTCACCTTTAAGGTCCTATAAAGACCCATTCACTTTTTTGACACTTCTCTAAGAAAATTTAAAACATATGAACACTTTAAAATTCATGGAGCCATTCCAAATGATATATAAATCCTCCTTAAGTGATGAAAATTATCACATCACCATTTTGCTAAAGCTCAATTCACTCAAACAATATTTTGTGCACACGGTCACCATGAATGAATACACAGTCACCTTTTGTTCATACTAAATATGGATTTATTAAACATCTAAAATTAATATAGGTCATCCTCATGGAGTATATAACACTCTTCAATATATATCACATCTCAAAACATTGAAATACCAATGTGAACAACTCAATTACCCTTCTTGAGTTACTTGTAGAGCATAAACAAACACATAGTCAACTTTAGAGCTCAATATATTTGATTATACTAATACTTAGACCTTTAAATTAATATTTATAGATGTGCCTTGAAGTCCTCTACAAATTTTCTTTTAACACCATGGTTAAATTATGCATAGATCAAAAGATATGGCTTAAAACCTAGGCACTAGTCTTTCCTTTATTAAATTCAAATATTTGAATTCAAATGGTCATAGTTAAACCTTGGTCACTTAAAATGCATCTCATGCTCTTCACTTAGCTTGTTCAATCCACACCATTGATATTATTTATATGTAGTTTGAACTTTAACTTAGAGTGTGTCACTGACTAAACTTTAAACCTCAAACATGTTGACCTCATCTCATGCACTCTTGCAATATTGACTCAATGCACACCATCGATCTCTATGAATCAGCCTAGTCCTTACCTTGAAATGTTCACCATTAGATCTTGATTATAACTCCTAAAATTATAACACTTAGTACCATTTTATTCCTTTTAATCACTTTATTGATAGCCTCTTACTCTTGTGACACTTGTCATTCTTGCATGCATTGTTAACTCTTTGACTTATACCACACCATTGATCTCTGTCAGTAAGAACCACCACTCACCATTTATCTTCTATTAGACTAGCAAGCTTGAGACACTTATCACCTACACGTGTAACCTTTGACATTTTGAATATTATATACACCATTGGATAAATATAATGAATTAACATGTACCATTAGATATTCTGACTAGATGACTTTAGACCTCAACATGATTAAACTTGATGGTCTTTAACCCATCATAGTTTTCTCTATAACTTGAACAGGAAAACACTTCATGATTCCAAATTTTTAGGGTAGCTTCTTGACACTATGTACAACATCTATATATAAACTTTTGATCAAAAATGAATTTATTCATACCTAAAATAAATGCACAAACTTACTGGTTCATATAAATCTTCATGACATGTAGTGACAGTCTGGCTAAGTATAGAAGCTACTGTAATTTGATTAGAAAGCCAACTTTGAACCCACATATCTTTAACTTCAATTACTTTCATGACCTAATAATTATACCATAGTAAATTGGGACTTATTTAATCACACCCATATGACCAACTCCCCCTGACTCATCCATACATGGCAATGGTGATGTCATCAAACTACCTACTCAAATTTTTCTACCAAAGAACAACCTATGCCTATTTGAACATAATGAAGAACCAGATGAATACATTCACTTTTACAAGCTCTCCAATCATATTTTACCTTTGATAGGACCCCTCACAAATGATCAATACTTTATATCCATCCATAATTATGCCAAAACTAAAGATCAACCAGGCCTACTTCAAGTATATTAAGACAAACACATTGCACACTTTGTTATTGATATAGACTATCAAGACACTTCATCCACTCACCTTGACAACTTCATGACATCACTGACAACTCTCCAATAAACTCTCATATGACTAGAGGCTAAGACTTATTTTGGGTGCTCTCCCCCATCACTTTTATTGATGTGATTGATGGGGGAGTGGCATAATCCAAAATATGACCTCTTTTTTCAAATGAATAGTGTCATGCCTCACATGATTAAATTTGATGTCATGTAGCCATCATTAGTGTTTGGGTGTGTTATATCACTTATTAGAATTTTTCATTGCTCCTATATTCAAAAAGTCTAACATAGTGTTTCCCTTCAGAGATACAATGACCTCTTCCAGTTTTTGGAAGTTTTTGTGTTTCCCATAATGGGGTTTAGGAATGCACATGCACCCAAAAGTCTTAATGCCATGATTTTTGACACTTCTCATAGTCATATAAATGTGTTAGGCATGAAGTGGTTCACTATAGTTGTCAAGATTTTTAATTGATCATGTAGTAAATAGTCTTGATGTCAAGGTCATGGACTATTCCAGTAGTTAGAAGTCTCAATTTTAAGATTTTGTAATGTTATAGTAGTTGATAATCTTGATATTAGGATAATGGACTGCTCCTATAGTCAATAGTTTTGATGTCATAAATTTTTGTCAAGAATGTAACTTGCCTTTGTATCCATCATGGTTTGGAGTGTCAAAATCAGGAGAGGTCCTTGTAGGTATCGTAGATGGATATGGTTCCTATAGTGTTGGGAATATTGGAGTTTCTTTTAATATGCACACTGGTATGAAATCTCTACATATCTCAAAAATGCTAGATCAAGTATGCCTCTAGAAAATATATCAAATACTAACTAAATATCTCCAAAAACCCAAAAAAACCTAGAATGTATTTTTCTTTGAAGGCTACATATTGTATGCATTTACATGAAATCACCAAAAAAGCCCTTCTCAAATTCCTTTCTCAACACATAATCACAAATATGTGCACTAGACAAGTTAGGCACCCTAAATCCTTATAAATTAGAAAATTTACTAAAATAATATTAAAATTAGTTAAACTAGCTCTTAAAAGTGTTCCCCTCCTCTTTGTGATGAATGAATAAATATTTGAGCTTAATTAAGTACACATTCAATGAACTAGACTCTAATTGACACTTCTAGATATTTTTAAAGATGTTATTGAAAAATGTCTAAAATTAACCCAAAAAAATTAATAGACATAACTAAATTCAATAAACCTCATAAAATAATAAAATATAAAGTAAACTAATTATAATATCCATAAGTGTCGACATTGGCATCATACTCAACACACAATGCAAGGAGTGATAATATCTCCATCCCAAGAATGCCCTTCTATCTAGGACCAATCTCTCCTTGAATCCATTCCCTTATTTCAACTAGTTAATCTAAAGGAATTTTTCAATGTTCAAAGGTAAGTATACAAGGTAGGAATAGGAAGAAATTGAAGAGAGGAGGTAGTAAACATATAAGGGATATCCTAGCATAAACAAAGGTAGGAAATATTCTAATGGCATATGTAGTAGCAAAAGATCCACATGATAATATTGAGGATTTAGATGTTAAAATTTAAAATTCAAATATCAAGTCTCTATAATGTGGACCTCCATGGGTTCTATGAAACTCAACATATTAAATAAAAACCCCACCCAAACATATGTAAGGAGATGATATCTTGATATTAAGGATAAAAATGAAGCATCAAGTGAAGATACTAGGATGAATGTCTAAACCTTGTTACAATAATATCAAGATATTTATAATTCATCCAATTAAAATTATTTCATTATGCATTAATGGGAAAAAACTAGTGAAAGCTGTGGTGAGAATGATGAAATACATGATCAAATGAATCCCTAATAAAAATCTTCAATAATAAAATTTAATTTGATAGGGGTTGATAATCTAAATGAAGACTTAACCAAGGAGAAACCTTATAAAATCCCTCTAGAAACACCACTGTATGTGGAGGACACTGATAATTATTTATATAAGGAAAAAAAATCTAAACCTACCTCCACTAAGTAACATGATGTGGTGGATATGGAAAATATTTTGAAAAAATAAAATGACATATTATATAATCTCACTTGGATAATGAGGAAATCCAAGATGGGAAGGAATTATAATTCAGAAAGATAGAGTCTAATGAATCTAAAGTCAAATAGACAAATCATAATAAATTATAAGTCCTAGAGATAAAGCATAATGAATCATAAGTCAAAGTAAATCTTATAGTAGTGTGTGTGCCAAAAAATGTAAATAAATAAAATTATTCATACTATATCTATGACTAATGTAATTTATATTACTAGAGGGAACATCTAGATTGATAAACTTCATAATATTTGACTTTACCTAAAACATTTACTATTCACCCTAAAGTCTTCCCTAGCAAGGATAAGGTAACTTTGAATTCAACAATGTATCATGAATATAAATATTTTTTAGACACTTCACAATATTTTCAAGAAACACTAATGGATAGGGCTCATGAAATACTACAAGAGGTTGGTAGCCTACAAGGAATCCCTAACCTAGTCAAATTGAGTACATTGATATGATAAAATACCAAGAGATATCTTGAAGTGAAGGAATTTGGAGGGTCTAAATCATGGGTTACATAGTTAATGTAGGATATTTAACAAGAATTAACAACTACAAAGATAAATAGGGAAAAATTAAAGGCTCAAGAATATAATGTTGAAAGGATAATAAGGCCATTTTATATTTGGGTTGTACCCTAATTCATATAGGAATGAATCCATTAAGACTCTACAAGAAAACAATAATATTTATAATGACCAACTCTAGAATACAAAAGGGAACCAACACTCTTTGAATGTGAAAAAAATAAATGAGGAATATGTTAAGATCTAAAATATATTGAAAAAATAGTTGATTGAAGGAGGAAGAAACAAGGTTTTGGGGTTTATGATTCAAATCCATTAATAGAGGTTTTATAACCTTCTCATTGATGTTTATTTCAAAATTGAATGGGTACAAAAACCACTCTAAGGTCATAATGCACACATAATCGAGGAAGTGATCAATATTTTGTCTAGAGTAAAGAGCATGAATAGTTATATTAATTATGTTCTTGAATATTGGTAGGTTTATAATGGACATGACTTGTTCATCTTCTCCATAGTGACTAAAATCTTAAATTTTAAATGTAAGCATCACATTGTTAAAAAGATTATAAATGTTATTTATTATCTATTTCAAAGATAAAGCTTCTAAATGCATCACAATGTACTAATTTTTCATGAATATAATCTATTTTATATTTTCAAAGATTTTTTCTTATATATTTATTTTATCATTTATTTCTTTTTTTGCTTAAATTATGGTTTTGAATGATCTTTTCAAATTGAGATGTAATTGACCCTCCATTTTTAGCAATTATTCTTTGAGTTATCATGTGTTCTTCATATTGTTTTTCATTTCTAATATGAAAACATTCATACACATTTTTACATATATAAACATGTTTCACAACTTCATTTTTAGTTTTAATTTTTTATATCTCCCCTACATGCTTCTCTATCTCTTTCTATTTTTGGAAAAAATTGGTGTCCTTGGAGTATTTTTAGTGGTGTAATTTTCTTGACTATTGAAACCACTTCCAACATTCAATATTTTAGATGTTAGTGTCCTAAAAATAGAGTTAAATTCCATTCTTTTTAGTGATATAGATTCAAACTCATTTAATGGGATGTCTTCAAGCAACAAGATTTCATTGTCATCATCATTGATTGTGTTAGTCACTAAATTATTTTTTAATTCATTCTAACTTTAATTTCAAATGTTATCAACATATGTTGATAATGGTGGTTAAATATGAGCTAACATAGATGATTTCTCAAAATAATATGTAATACTATATATCCTATAAGGTTTTTCAATTGTTTGGTTTCATGAGGTTTCTTAGTTACCTAACATTTTTCTATAAGGAAAGCTTTTGTGTTACTTTTATAGATAAATTTTTAGAGTAGCATTATATTCTTATAAAAAAATCATGCATGTAAAATAATTGATAAAATTTAAATTTATTTCCTTATAAAAACATCACAACCTTGAAAATCCATCACTCTTATGTAAAATCATTATAATGCATTATAAAAACATTGAAATCTTAGAGAAGCATCTATGGGTTAGAAAAACATTGTGGTAATGGAAAATAATCTTAGGCTTAGGAAAATGTGACATTGATGTAAATACATCACATATTTATAAAAACATCACACTCATTGTTGGAAATATGATTGTCATTGATGTCAAAAGGGACATTATGAGCATGGAATTAATGATCAGGGATGAATATGGTGTCATGGTGATCCTATCAGATTTAAAGGATGATTAGAATGCTTGTGTGCATGAATGGAACTCATTCGATTCTTCATAATGATCATCTAGACATTTTGGGCCCAGACAAGAAGAGATAAGTAGGCACTTTTATAATGTCATATCTTGCACCTAAGAAAGCTTCATGACCAAATAGATATATGGATCAAATAAATTATGAAAGAGGAACAAATGCATCAATTTGTAGGTCATGTGAATAAGCACAACAAGAGTCATGTAGGTGCAAAGTTAGCCTTCTAGGCAAAATGAATGGTCTCTATACTTAGATAAAATATGCACAAGGTCATGCAAAGTTGTCATGCTTTTAAAAAGCTCATCTATGGACATTTTTAAAATAAATAAATAGTAGATCTATTATGGGGTTTTCATGAGAATCTTAAATATGTGCTCCATAGGCTTAAAGGAGAAGGAATGAGCTCAGAATTGAATTATCTTTGCTCTCAGACTGGATAGATTTTCTTAGTAAAACCCTAAGGGTTTAGCCATGGCATAAAAAATAAAAGTTTTATTTTAATGTTGAATTGGTATAGTTGGGAACTAGTAACTTAAGTTACAACTTAATGTTAGGTTGTGGAGCTAAAAGCTTCACCAAGATGCAAACAGGAGAAGTTACGAAGGATGCAGAGTTGCAGAGAGTTGCAAAATCAATTGCAGGAAAACTGGTGTCGGTCTGATCAACCAACATCGGTCAGATGGCAGTGAGGAAGAAACCAACATCGATCACCAGTCGGCCGACATTGGTCATGGATGAGCCGACGTCGACAGCCTATGCGTGAACAGGGAGTTTGCATGTTGATTCTGGAGAGTCTATTTTGAGACTGTTAGTTTTCATGTTGAAGGCTAGTCTTAGTCTTGAGTTACGTGTCTAATTATTGTAATTAGGTTAGTCTAATTATTGTAAGCATGAGATCTATATATGGACTCATGGGCTGTATTGTAAAACTTGTAGCTAGTGAGTAAGAGAGCAATAAGCTCCTTCAGAGAGAAGAGAGCAATGGTGCGTTCCTCCTAGTGCCAGAGAGAATCAGAAGGGTTATTTGTATGTGTATGATCTTGGTTAGCATGTGTGCATGACTTTCTATAAGAGATCTAAAATGGTGAGTAAGGTCTAGTGATTTGTAGGTAGCAGCAGAGAGTAGGAGATCTACTTGGAGTACGGTTGTGTACTTGGTGTACTGGCAGCGTGTTACTGACTGGTTGGAGAGGTGAACATAAATTTTGTATAGGAGTTGATTGTTGGGACCAAGAGAGAGAGGGAATAAATTCTTGAGGTGTGGTGAGCCTTTGAGGTGGAAGAAGTGGCATCTTCTTTATTGTATATTCTTCTAAGTGATTATTAATACAATTGTGTATTGTCTCTCAATTCCTGTGTTGTTTCATATTTCTAGTTACTTATTGATTTCGGTTAAATTCTATGTTTAGTTGCTAATACAAGAAGTAATCATATGTGCTCTACTGGTAGAGCAAGATCCTGACACAGTGGGATCAGAGCATGTTTATTGTTCTAGGTTCCCCGACAAGTGGTATTAGAGCCTTGGTTATAGGTTCAAGAGCTGATACCCACAAGTGGTATCAGAGCTTTTGGTTGGGTTGACTAACAGGTGGTTTCAAATCTGGTAGTGTTTTTGATTACAGGGCACTCACAGGGGTTTTAGATTGAGTGGGAGTATAGCAATGGCAGAAGAAAGTAAGCTACGAATGGAGAAACTGAATAGCACGAATGGTCTGATTGATGGAAAGAAAGAGCAGGTAAAGGTAGATTGTTGGTCGGTAGAAGATCAGCGTGTAGAAGCATATGTTGTAAGTGATGTTGCACAGGATGTTTTGGATAAAATGGAATCTTTGTTTACAGATTCTTTTGCCTCTTTCCATGCAGCCCAAAATAGAGCATCTTTTTATGGGTATGTCTTTGGAGACTTTGGAGAGATTTATTTAGGGGTTGGAGAGCCTTGTCATTTTATTGACGAAGGGGAAGTGAAGCTGAAATTGCAGGTAGATAACACACAGGTGGTGAAGGAAGTCATGCAAGTACCAGTCTTGGAGATTAGTCTAATTTCTTCAGGAAATTTGGGTGATGAGAGATGCACTATAGCTCTCACAGCAGATACACTTGAATTAGATGGTGGTAAGAAAGTAGGTATCCTTTATCTATCTACTTATATTGCTGATTCACCTTCTGTTGCAGAGATGTGGCTTCCTAGGCTTAGTCACATATGTAGAAGGAGAATGCAAGTTTTGAAGCGAAAGTCAGATGTCTTTGACAAGCTAAAGAATTGGAAAGCCTTGGTGTTCATGGAGGAGATGACAGATAGAGATCAGGTGAGGGAACTGAATTATTTTGAGCAGAGCTATGTTGATTTGAATAGGATCTTGATCCATGGAGAGCTCATGAGTAAAAAGTTATCACTCACAAATGAACACAGGTACGAGCATCGGTCAGACAGTAACCAACATCGGCAAAAGGAAGACCGATGTCAGTCATTAAGGAACCAACATCGGCAGAAAGGACACTGGCATCGGCCAGGAAAATGACGTCAGTAGTCAGGGTCAGTACAGGGAGCCAACATCGGTCGGGAGCAGACTGGGAGATGGTTGAGATCGATCACTGGTATGGATGGTGGACAGATAACAAGCTGTCAACAGGTCTCAAATGCTCATATCAAGGTCAGAAAGGGTAAGTGAACCTCATATTCATTGTTCACCTTCTTTATATTACTTATTAATGGTCAAGAACCAGGAAGATGCGAAGAGGCAATGCAGGTAGAATCCAGATACAGTGGGAGCTAGGCATGGATGAGGAGTGTGAGTCCTTGGAGAAGAACCAAACAGGTGTTTGTTGGTAGAGTTGTCAGCTGGAAGTAAGCACTGAGAGACGGAATGGATTCCCAAGTTAAAGAAGAGAGTGGATGGATACGTGAGACAGAAGGCCAAGGCATATGGTCTTGAGGAAGCTGCAGGATAGTGGTACAAGTTTGATAGGTGGATGACTAAGCATGGCTTTAGTCAATGTCAGTGTAACTATTGTGTTTTATCTTACCAGGTAGATGATGGTCACAACATTATCTTGTTATTGTATGTGGGTGATTTGCTAGTAGGTTTGTACATACAGGGATTTGCTGAGCTAAAGGTAAGGTTAGTTCAGAGGCGTGCAATGAAGAATTTGGAGCAGCGAAATTCTTTGGCATAAGAGACATGGAGATTTTATCTCCAGTGGGAGCTGATGTGAAGACGGTGTTGGTAGGGTTCATGATGTAGGATGTAGAATCAGAAAGCACACCAAGGGCTGGACAGTTCAAGCTTAGCTTGAAACAGGGTTCAAAATCACATGAGGTCTAGTGTAGACCTGAGTTTTTCCCAAGCAGTGGGGGTTGTCAGAAAGTATGGAGCCAATTTAGGGAAGGAATACTGGAGGGCAGTTCAGTGGGACTAACAGCAGGGATTCTTATTATGCAGCGTCAAGTTCTTTACTACATGGATATGTAGGTTCGGATGTGGCAGGCTACTTGAATGACAGGTGTAGCATCACAGGTCGAGTGGTGGTTAGTCTTTAGGATTGATCTTGAAGAGGAATACAAGTCAAGGAATAATTTAGATGGTGTACAGGTGCAACTATTTATCTCCAAGTGGGAGATTTTTAGGTTGTGGAGCTAAAATCTTCACCAAGATGTAAACAAGAAAAGTTACGGAGGATGCAGAGTTGCGTGGAGTTGCAGAATCAGTTGCAGGGAAACCAGCATTGGTCTGATCAACCGATGTCAGTCAGATGGTAGTGTGGAAGAAACTGGCATCAGTCACCAGTCAGCCAACATCGGTCATGGATGAGCTGACGTCGGTAGCCTGTGCATGAACATGAAGTTTGCATCTTGATTTTGGAGAGTCTATTTTGAGACTGTTAGTTTGCATGTTGAAGGCTAGTCTTAGTCTTGAGTTGCGCGTCTAATTATTGTAATTAGGTTAGTCTAATTATTGTAAGCATGAGATCTATATATGGACTCATGGGCTATATTGTAAAACTTGTAGCTAGTGAGTAAGAGAGCAATAAGCTCCTTCAGAGAGAAGAGAGCAATGGTCCGTTCCTCCTAGTGCCATAGTACCAAGGTGGGTACTGGCTTGGAGAATCATAAGGGTTCTTTGTATGTGTATGATCTAGGTCAGCATGTGTGCATGACTTTATATAGGAGATCTACAATGGTTAGTAAGGTCTAGTGATTTGCAGGTAGCAATAGAGAGCAAGAGATCTACTTGGAGTATGGTTGTGTACTTGGTGTACTGGCAACGTGTTACTGACTGGTTGGAGAGGTGAACATCAATTCTGTATAGGAGTTGATTGTTGGGACCAAGAGAGAGAGGGAAGAAATTCTTGAGGTGTGGTGAGCCTTTGAGGTGGAAGAAGAAGTGGCATCTTCTTTATTGTATATTCTTCTGAGTGATTATTAATACAATTGTGTATTGTCTCTCAATTCCTGTGTTGTTTCATATTTCTAGTTACTTATTGATTCTGGTTAAATTCCGTGTTTAGTTACTAATACAAAAAGTAATCATATGTGCTCTATTGGTAGAGAAAGATCTTGACACAGTGGGATCATAGCATGTTTATTGTTCTAGGTTCCTCGACACTTAATTCCATATCATTGTTAAAAAACCAACCCCTCGACCTAGAAATTACTGGCTCTAAGCAATGATCAAAGGACTTTATATTTTCCTAAGTCTAAGACTTAATATATATCCCAAATTGATCAATGGATATCACTTCATCATATACAGATAGTCCAATGAAGTGAATTAAATTTAAATTATCAAAGGATCGTCCAATTAAATATGCTAGTGACAAGTGTCACATTCATGAAGCTTGTTAGACAAAGAACCAATGAGCATAAGCTTTTCAGAGTTAATGTTCAAGATAGTTGGAAGATCAACAGTTAGCACTTAATCAGACATTGAAGATATAATGAAGTGTGATGAAGTTAAATTATCAAAAAGACCTTAGAGTTAATGCATAAGTGATAAGTGTCATAATCACAAAGCCTGGATAGTTAATCTATGGTGCAGTTCAAAGTTAAAAGGTCAACAAGCAATGTGAAGATGCCAAATGTCTCAATAGGGGAAACTAAAAGATATGTACATAAAGCATGCAATTATGTCAAGTGTCATATCTTTGAGGGTTTTATAGACATAAATATTAATCTTGTTAAAAGATCTTATGGTGAGTGGGTGATCATGCAAAGGAGATCTAATGGAGTGAATACACTAAAATGCTATAAAGTGATTTAGGTTTATTGACACAATGACAAGTTAAAGATTGATAGAGTGAAAGTGATCCAAAGATGTAAGAAGTAGCAAGATGAGGTCAAAGTGTTAAAGTTTACCAACCAAGTTAAGGTAAAGTTTTTTCAAGTTCAAAGATATAATGACACATAGGATCTAGGATATGGAGATTGATAGACATGTTTTAAAGAGTGGAACATTAAATTTCAATAGTGTATATAAATCCAATAGAGCAAGAGATCTTGGATATGGCATGAAGAAAGAGATAAAAGGCTAGTATATAAAGTTTCTAAATTCTAATGGTTAAGTGGAGAAACATGCAAGAACATGCAGGAGCTTGCATATAAGTTCTATATCCCAACACAAATAATGATATTGATTGATCTAATCAATAAAATATACATTAAAGAGATTTTGAATTAAAACTTGAGTCTAATAGATGATATAAATAGTAAAGAGACCTATAATTATGGTGTGATGCATGGAAATGAGATGTGGGAAACTTATGGTCTAATTCATAATGAATTAGAGTCTAGAATTGACATGATATGTTGTAGTCTAGGTGTGAACATTTAGAAGATATGGAACCTTAGATCATTTATTTATATATATAATATCTAGGATAAAGAAAATGTGGCTAGAATGATTGGTATTGTGTCAAATGAAATATATAGACATAGAGGGAGAAGTGTAGAGAAGATGAGTTGTTATTGAAGAGTGTCAAACATAGATATATATAGACATAGAGATAGAGTGATAAAGTTAGATAAAGTGTGTTGAATAAAGATATATCTAGACACAGAGAGAAAGGGGTAGAGAGGAAGAAGGCATAAAGATAATGTGCATAGTATGAGCATGTTACAAATTGGACTTGTAATAAAGAATAGAGTTTGATTCATTTATGAATCAATGTTGTAATCTAGAGTTGTAGCTCCATAGATCTGATTGGTTGGTGCCATCTGATTAGCTAAGTTGGCACTTAGTTAGGGTATTGGTGTCTCTTTAGGATTGGTGTCCTTAAATGTAACTAGTGAGGTTTTACCAATGAGGCCTATAACCAATGAGGTTTTTCCAAGTGAGGTGTTGACTATGAGGCTAGATTAGAATAGTAGATTCTATCATCTATTATCATCATCATTTTTCCCTTTGGGTTTTTCACATATAAATCTAGTGTCATGTGTATTTGTGTGTGTATGTGATCTCTGCATTTATCTTTTAATCTGCGTATGCTTTTGAATTTTATTTAAAAGGATTAAAGGACTAATTTTATTTGATCTACTAATTCACCCCCCCTATTAGTAGAAATTTGTGTTTCAAAAATTGGTATCAGAGCTAGGTTTCCTTGAAAAAATCTTAATCAGCTCAAGTAGATCTTGTAATAGTGAACATAATGGCTAGTCAAAAAGGATCTTCATCAAACAAAGCACCTATCTTTGATGGATCTAACTATGCATTTTGGAGCATAAGAATGGAATCTTATTTATCTTCATTAGGTTTTGATGTATGGATGTCTATAGTAAATAGATATACATCCTTTGCTACAACTCCTACTCGGGCTACCAAGAAGGCATTGAGATCAATGTCAAGATAAAGAATGCTATTCTCTGTGGATTGTCTAAATCAGAGTTTGTCAAAGTGATGCATTCTCAAAATGCACATGATATCTAGAATAATTTGAATAACATCTATGAAGGTGATGACAAGGTAAATTAGGACAAACTAAAAACATACAAAGGTATGTTTGAAAGTCTTAAAATGATTAAAGAAGAGAAGATTGTAGACAACCTCTTCAAGGTAGATTAAATAGTCAATGCAATCAGAGGCCTTGGAGAAGAGATGAAAGAATCAATCATTATCAAAAAGGTTCTAAGATATCTACCATCAATGTATGATTCTAAAATATCTACAATAGAGGAAGAAATAGATATAGATAAGGTCATTATTGATGAGTTGTATGGAACCTTCATTGCCTATGAGATGAGAATGGGATAAGTAGATACTCCTAAGAGAGAAGCTACATTCAAAGAAAAAATAGAAGCATCTACATCTAGATTTGAGGAGACTAATGAAGAAGAATCTAACTTTGTCATAAAATTGTAAAGAGGATCTAGAAAGTACAAAGGTAAGTTACCCTTTAAATTCTTTAACTATGGTAAGGTAGGAAATTTTGTTGCTAAGTGCCCTTATGATAAAAAAGATAATTTTGAGCAAGAAGAGGATGGAAAAGGATGAAGCCCCACTATTAAAAAAAGAGGAACTTCTTTAGAAACAAGAAAATATTATATATAAGAGAATATAGTTACTCATTAGATGATAGTGATACCTTAGATGATGACCATGAATGTGCCTTTGTGGTTGAGGGAAATTAATCCATGTTCATGGTACTAAAATCAACTTTTGTAGATCTATATCAAGAAGAAGTTGAAGAATCTAATGAAGAAGAGGAAGGAGAAGTGGACTTTGAGTGTGAACTCATTTGTGCTCTAGATGATATTGATAAGCTAAGAAAAGAGAACTCAAGGCAAAAGAAGATTGGGCAAAAAGAAATTGAAAAGTATCCAAAAGTATTGAAAGATCTGATTAGATGATAGTAATCCTTAAGACTCAAGTTGAAGAGGCTATAAGAATAGAATATGTAGTCAAAATTGAACTAAAATTCAAATCTGATGAGTGTATAAGGCTAGAAGCAGATATAGTGGCTTTGAGAAAAGAGCTTGAAAAGTCTAAATAACAAATATCAAAAGGTCTAAAGATGATAGGATGATCAAACATTCTTAATGAATTGATTAGCTCTCAAAATCCATCAAAAGGAAAACGTGGTCTTAGTTATGAGAAAGGGAAAATTCCAATAGCCAGTACATCTACTAAGTTATATGAAAACTTTAAAGCATAAGGAGGATCAGGAGTAAAGAAAGATAAAGCTTTCTAGGATATAAAGATAGATACAAACACTACTAATGTGAAGAAGGCTAAAGGAGAAAATATGCCTCAATAAAAGAATAAGAATAATGATTTCATCTCTAAAAATTCAAGGAAGATGTAGAAGATAAAGGTAATTGATACAGACAGTTACAAAAAGGTGAGAAAACCATCAAGATAACCCAATGCTATGACCATTTATTCCTCATATTTTTATGGTTATTGTTATAGTTTTAATCATTTTGGTCATAAGGCTAGTAAATATAGAGTTTTACCTACAAGGAGAACCAAATTTATAAGAAAAAATTCATTTTCACCCTTGGTAGATATAAATGTAATGTGCTATAATTGTAATAATTTCAGTCACATACCTAAATAATGTAGAACAAACTTTGAAAGACCAAAAGTACAAAGTGTGAAGAAAAGCATGCCTCCTAGTGTGAATAAAGGTTCACAAGTCTCTGAAAAAAAGAGGAAAGTAAGCCTAATAAGACATATAAGCAACCCCAAACATGTATGGAAAGTGAAATATCAAGTCATGATGAAGAATGTTATAGATGTTGGAAAATGTCAAGCTCTCAATGTCTGCACATGTTGAGAATGAGAAGACAAATCTCAAGGAGAAGTCTAAGGTGTTGGCCTAGGATAGTTATAAGGTATGTATAGATTCAAGTGAACATATTGCTAATATAGAGAAAATATCAAGCATATAACATCATTTTTTTGTGCCTAGTGATGAGATTTTGATCTATAAGGAAGATTCATTAGATGAAAAGGTATGCCACATGTTGTCTCCATGTATTTTCAATCCAATCATAGAATAAAAGGAGAACATTGTAGTAAATGAGCATGTTACTTCTCTTAAACATAATAATAAGAAGAAGAACCAAAAGAAAAAGATGACCAAGGAGGAGAAGGAATATGAAGAGTTGTGGGTAACTCATGGTTTCACATTGTTCTAGGACATTGTGAATTAAGGTTTCTCTATTTATTATTCTAAAGATACCACTTTTAGTAAATAAGTAAGTGGTGTACTTCAAAATATTTTGAAGTCAAGAAATGACTACTCCTAATATAATTTGGCATGCCAAGATTAGAGAAGTGTTGTGTATATAATGTCTACAGGGATATAATGAGTGTACCAACAATGTATTCATGTATTCTAGTTCTAAAAGCAGGATATGGAGACTTCTAAGTGTGGAAGTAAGTGTGTTTGCTCTAGATCATCATACCAATTAGTAAAAATTGATGAATATTATTGATTGATCTTTTAGACCAATACTATTTTGATATAGAATAAATTATTGTATGTTGTAAAGTCTTATATTGATCATTAGGAGGTCAATGGAGTAAGGGGGAGATAGATTATTTAGTCTATTAGAATCAAGAAGGCTCAAAATTTAGGAGATATGAATGATGTGAAAAGGAGCATATGTGAGATACTTTAGTCATGATTGAAAGATAAGGTGTTATCTTCTACAAATGTTAACTCAAGTAGGTTGAGATGATGACTTGAACAAACCAAGTTAGGTGCTTAGATAATGTATTGAATCCTCATGTATAAACAAAGTAGAAGAGCTTTATAATTGGTTAGGTCCTACAATTAGAAGATAATAATAAATTGAGAGAGAATGATAGTAATCATGTATATAAGTTCTTACATCACATCACTAAATACTAGTGATGGAGCATAATTCTAGAAGAGGGATCATAAAATCCTTATTGATCCGTAGAAGAAGAGAAAAGGTAACTTGGGTATGTATATTTTGAAAATATCTAATGAGTTGATGGTTTTAAGTTCTTGTATGAACTCCTTTATCTAATAAAATGGGAGAACACTTTGGATAAATAGTGAGGAGTCCCTTTACCATTGATGTCAAAGGGGGAAAAGGGGGCAAATGCTCTTTGTAAAAGTTTGATGAAAAAGTGCAAATGCTCTTTGTAAAATTTTGGAAGAGCATATCAAGTGTCCAAGATGAGTTTAGTAAAATATGACATTGCCTAAGGGGGAGAAATTTTGGTATGAATAGCTTCAGTTCATACATATCAGAAGCCAATGCAAGCAATGTTAGAGAAGTAGTTGAATAGTAGAAGATTAGAGCATTTAGTTTGCCATCAATGACAAAAGGGGAGATTATTGGAAAATTGATTGTCATTGATGTCAAAAGTGACATTAAGATCATGTAATTAATGCCTAGGGATGAATATGGTGATCATGGTGATCATATCAAAGGTTAAGGATGATTGGAATGCTTGTGTGCATAAATGGAATTCATTCGGTTCTTCATAATGATCATCTAGACATTTGGGTCCAGATAGGAAAAGATAAGTAGGTACTTTTATAATTTCATATCTTACACATAAGAAGGATTCAAGACCAAATGGATATATGGATCGAATCTTCTATGAAAGAGGAACAAATTCACCAATTTGTAGGTCATGCAACTAAGTGAAACAAGAGTTATGCAGGTGAAAAGTTAGCCTTCCAGGAAAAATGAATGGTCTTCATACTTAGAAAAAATATGCACAAGGTCATGCAAAGTTGTCATGATTTTAAAAATCTTATATATGGACATTTTCAAAAGAAATAGATAGTAGATATATTATGGGTTTTTCATGATCATCTTGAATATGTGGTCCACATGCTCAAAAGAGAAGGAAGGAGCTCAGAATTGAATTATCTTTGCTCTCAAATTGGATAGAGTTTCTCAATAAAACCCTAAGCGTTTAGCCATGAAATCAATAAGAAAAGTTATATTTTAATATTAACTTGGTATAGCTAGAAACCAGTAACTTAAGTTACAACTTAAGTCTATATCATCATTAATAAATCGGCCCCTTGACCTAGTAATTACCAACTCTGAGCAATGATCAAAGGACTTTATATTTTCTTAAGTCTAAAACTTAACATATGTCCCAAATTGATCAATGACTATCACTTCATCATACACAAATGATCTAATAAAGTGAATCAAATTCAAATTTTCAAAGGCTCCTCTAAATACATATGCTAGTGATAAGTGTCACATTCATGGAGCTTGTCAAATAGAGACCTAATGACCATAAGGTTATTAGAGTTAATGCTTGATCTAGTTGTAAGATCAGTGGTTAGTGCTTAACCAAACATTAGAGATCTAATAGAGTAAAATGAATTAAAATTATCAAAAGGTACTCTAAGTTAATGCACAAGTGACAAGTGTCATAATCATGAAGTCTAGATAGTTAATCTATGGCATGGTTTAAAGTCAAAAGGTCAACAAGCAATATGAGGATGCCAAACATCTCAATAGTGAGAACTGATAGCTATGTACAAAAGGAATACACTTATGCTAGGTGTCATATCCTCAAGGGTTGGATAGATATACATATTAATCTTTTTAGAAGATCTGATAATGATCAGGTGATTATGTAAAGGAGATCCAATAGAGTGAATGTACTCAAATGTTATAAAGTGCTCGAGGTTTATCGACATAGTGATGAGTTAAAGATTGAGAAAGTCTAAGAAGATCAAGAAAGTGAAAGTGATCCAAAGATGAAAGAAGTAGTGAGATGAAGTCAAAGTGTTGAAGTTTAATGACCAATTCAAGGTAAAATTCATGCAAGTTCAAAGATCTAATGATACGTGGGAGATAGGATCTGGAGATCAACGAACGTGTTTAAAAGAGTGGAACATTAAATTTTAGCAGTGCATAGAGATCTAAAAAAACAAGAGAGCTTAGATATGGTTCAAAGAAAGAGATCAAAGGATAGTATTTAAAGTGTTTAAATTCTAATGGTCAAGTGGAGAAACATACAAGAATATGTATGAAATTGCATATAAGTTGTATATATCAACATAGACAATGAAATTGATCGATCCAATGGATCAAATCTACATTAAAGAGATTATACATTAAAAATTGAGGATAATAGATGATATAAATAGTAAATAGACCTAAAATTATGGTGTGATGCATGGAATCGATACATGGAACACTTATAGTCCAAGTCATAATGAACTAGAGTCTAGAATTAGCATGATGTGTTGCATTTCAGGTGTGAACACCTAGAAGATATGGAACCCTAGATAATTTATTTATATATATGATATACAGGACAAAGAAACATGTTTGTAATGATTATAATTGTGTTAAACAATAATATATAGACACAAAGGAATATGTGTAGAGAAGATGAGCTATTGTTGAAGAGTGTCAAACATAGATATATATAGACACAAAGATAGAGTGATAGAGTGAGATGAAGTGTGTCAAATAAATATATATCCAAACATAGATATAAAGGGGAAGAGAGGAAGAATTCATAAGGAGAATGTGGATAGTATAAGAATGTTACAAATTGGACTTGTAATAGAGAATAGAGTTTGATTCATTTATGAATCAATGTTGTAATCTAGAGTTGTAGCTCCATAGATCTGATTGGTTGATGCAATCAGATTAGCTGAGTTGGTGCTTAGTTAGGGGATTGGTGTCTCCTTAGGATTGGTGTTCTTAAATGTAACTAGTGAGGCTTGTATTTAGTGAGGCTTATAACCAGTGAGGTTTCACCAAGTGAGGCATTGATTGTGAGGTTGGATTAAAATAGTAGATTCTAGCAACTATTCTCATCATGGTTTTTCCCTTTGGGTTTTCCATGTATAAATCTAGTGTCATGTGTATTTGTGTGTGTATGTGATCCTTGAATTTATATTTTAGTTTGAATATGCTTTTGAATTTGCTTTAAAAGGATTAAAGGACTAGTTTTAGTTGATATATTGATTTACCCACCCTCTCAGTAAATAGTTGTTTTCCAATAATTGGTATCAGAGATAGGTTTTCTTGATATAAGCTTAATCAGCTTAGGTAGATATTGGTATATTGAATACAATGGCTATTCAAGAAGTATCTTCATCAAAATAATCACCTCTCTTTGATGGATCTAACTATGCTTTCTGGAGCATAAGAATGGAAGCTTATTTATCTTCATTAGGTTTTGATGTATGGATGTCTATAGTAAATGGATATACATACCCTTCTATAACTCTTACTAATCAGGATACCAAGAAGGAATATGAGAGGAATATTTATAAAAACATCACATTCATGTCAACACATCATAGGCTTATTGAAAAATCACATTATATAAATTCATCAAAATTACATAGAAAAGAATTACGAGTTTAGAAAAGCACCACATTTATGGAAAAGTGTCACTTATTGGTGTAATTAATTATTTGTGCACCATTAGTTAAGTTTATTTAGGTAGTTTAATCAATAAAAATTTCACATCAAGGATGGATACTCCAACCTCCATAAATTTGATGTAACATGGAAACACCTCAAGGTTGTGGGTGACCTATTAGAGAGGTGAATTTATATATTGAAGGGCTATCTGCCTTTACACAACACCTACAAATAACCACTAATCTACTTGATTTGAAGGAAAAGGGATATAATGAAATTAAAACTAATATAATAGATGTGATGCATCAAGATAAACTCCATAAGTCTACCTAAACCTTCGCTATGAAGGCAATTTACAAACATGATCTCAACACCTAAGGTTCTCCTAACAAAAGTGTTTTGACATGAAGGTAGAATGCAATGTGTTTCTTAAAGTATATGAATATTACGTATTAAAATAGACAATATTAGTCTTATTCATAATCAAATACACAAAAACAACCAATTACACATCATGTGACCTGTTAGAAGTCAAATTACTTACACCAAGCTTGAAAGAGTGAGATGAACACAAGGAGAGATAATTATCACTTGCCATTCAACCATGAACTAATTCACACACTTAAGAAATAATTTAAGAATTTAAAACCATATTTAAATATTTTATTCCAATTCAAAATTAATATTAAATTTACTATGGATTTTTCATACCAAAATGTGGATGTCTTACAAGGCCAAAAGTGGTAACTTATATAAAGAAATGAGGAAGAGAGAGAAAGGGGTGTAGAAGAATAAATTGCAAAGTGTACATATGAGAGTTAAAAATAATAATGATTTATAAATTATTTCAATAGGTAATTAAGTACATATGTATCCTCTCTGAAGATGCTCCATTCATCTAATTGGTGTAGCAGTTAGAAACTCAGCTTGACACCTTGAACATCTTCATCAAAATTGCCCTTCTTTGCATATAAGTGACAAATGGGATTTTTCATCATTTATTCACCATAAAATTATTTCATAAATCACACTTGACACATTTATTTCATTTATAAACTTCTTTGGTCTAGAATTTCAGTGGCAATCATCATCTATATGTGTAGGTGTCTTGAAACTCCTTCATCTCCAATGTCTAACCTTATTTAAGTGGCTCAAAACTTGAGTTCATATTCTAAAATGAATTTTGTCTCCATTAAAGATAATAAAATACCTTATTATACTTGAATCAATCCATTTTGGTTCATGAAACAACTCTCAATACTCCATTTTGCTCCTTAAGCTCTCATTAGGCCTCTTTTCCTTGTAGCCCTAAAATCATGTAAACCTCCTTATGTAGGACATTTTACAGATTTTAATTAAAAAATAAAGGTATATTTTAGGACCCATTATGGATTTACAACTCCATACCATTTTTTATATCCCGAGAGTGAGTGGAAGTATCTTTTTTCTACCTTTCTCTCTCCTTAATTAGGTCTCCATTAGGCCTCCTTGTATAGAAACTTGATTTTATACTCTAGATCTCTCCCACACGTGTGAAAACACAAAAAATAATGTGATTAAATTTACCCAAAATTTTACCAACCTCCATTCAAAAATTTAGGCCCTAAGACCATGTGGGAGTGTGAGAACGATGAAATGGTCTTGAAACTTAGTCTCATTTTGAGTCTGTTAAAGATTGCCTTGAAAAATGAAGTTTGTTTGATCAATTCAGGATTCCATGTACATATTTTTAGGCCTTAATAGTTTTAATACATCCAAAATTACATCCTCCAATATTTTTCAAGTGTCCAACTATCCAAAACACTACAAAACATAAAAAAATCCTTGTAAAATAGGGCATTAAATGACATCCATACAGTTATAGGTACAGATGAAGTACATGGTTAGAACCTAATTGGAGTATATAAAAATAATTTAGAGGATCAAACCATGTCATATCATGTGCTTTGGAGACCAATCTTACACATCGGGTCTTTCCTAGGGTTTAAAGTGGCTTAGATTCTTAATGATTATTTATAAACCATAGGCCCTAAACCCATGAACCAATACCAAAAATTTCAATTATAATATCCCCCTTAACTATCCATTGGTGATTATGTTCTCATGCATCCTTTTCGTATAGTATTGAGTGCAAGTTAACTCTTGGTTTGCAAATAGGACATTGGAGAGGGGTCTAAGTTCTTAACCATTATTCATGCATGTTTGAGACCCAATATAATAAATGATGACACCATATTTTAGTTTATGGACCTTAGTAACTCCTCTAAAATTAATTAGGTTCCATTCAAAGTGTCATAGTCTCAACAAGCAATGGAAAGTGAGTCTTGAATTGTAGTATTGCATGCGATAATTTGGAGGTGGTTTTAAAGGCCAAATTGACACTTTATTGTCTTTCCCATATTGGTGGATGATATTAGATGTATGTAATATCATCTTAAACCTTTTAATTCCCTCAATACATAATTTAACCTTCACCAAAATTATTTTCTCATGACTGTACCTATGGTCTGCTTGTGTATGAGTTAGGCTCTATAGGCCTATACAGAGTTTATCTTTGTTATCCTCACTGTTGATGTTAGCTGAGAGTTATATCATCACTATGAAACCATTATCAAAGGATTTTCCTTACCTCAAATATAATTTATTATTTATGAATAAAAAACCCTTGTTGAGATAGGTAGGTAGACCTGTAGTTCACATTGACTGTGTATAGAGGTTTGAAGTAAGTTGGTTTAGTCACCTTTATCTAAACCTTTCTTTAAGACCATTGAGTTATTTAACCTCATATTGTTTAATTACTTGGTAATGATCTCACCCAAACTCCCTTATTACTAAATTTATATGACCTTATCTTCTCAATCTTTATAAATGATTTGTCTTACTTAGGCCAGCCTGTAGGTGATCATGAAGGTGATTAAATGAATTTTGAGCTTTAAGGTCTTTAATGTAAACTAGTGATCCAAAAATAACCTTATGAATAATTTTAATAACATATTCAACTTAAATTTAACCCTCTAATCTCTTTCAAAACATCACACTCCCCAAACCTACAATCTCTTTCTTGCACTTATCTAGACTAGCTATAGATGACTATTTTGTGAGGTTGAAGTGTTAAGTCTTGCACATTGGTCTTCTTGAACTAGGTCATGACATATTTAAAGTGTAAAAATTCATGGAATATTATTCTCATTTTTTTACAAGGTCCATTGGCTCTTTCATAGCATCTTCAAGCATGTTTATCTTCTTTTCTTCATACATATGCTAGTATATGAGTATTCAGGCATGTACATCCACTCCTCTTAACCATAATAGATTTTCAAGTCACTTAGGTGCCTTCATTGGTTTGTAACTTATAATATTTTAATATAAACTAAGTTATTATCACAACACCTATCTTTCTTTTATGTAAATTATCTCTTTTGGTTCAAAATGAGGACCTACAGGTCTATAACCTTTAGGTCTATATTCTACTTGTTAACTATTAGCAGGGAGTCTCTTGAGTCCTTTTGAAACTTTTATATTATCAAATATTGTCCCACTTCTTTGTCACCCTCTCAATAATCTTATGTATCTCATGACCAAGCATTATAGCTTCCTCAACTTATCCATTTGGTTCATATAGGCCTCTACATATACTCAGTTCATATGTAAGGTATATACATAGAAGTTAGAGTTTTTAGTCTATTTCATGCCTCTTGATGATAAAATGGGGTATATAAATCTAAAATTTATGTCTATGATTCTTTTGTTAATTCTCTCCATTGTCAAAACATTTTAAACATGAACTTAGACTCATGGATGCTCACTAATAGGTCTATAGACTTATGAGTGACTAAAATACCTTATAGCCTTGTTTAAGAATATAATTTAATCTCACTTATCATTACCTTAGAATTATAATGGTTTATTTGTGTCCTTTCATGATACCATGATTTTTCATTGACATTTGAGCAAAGATTGATAGTTAAGCCTATAGAGAACCATTGAAGGACAAACCATACTTCCAAAGAGTACAAAACATGATGTCTATTGAAGGGATATTTGTAAAGAGCCATGTATAAAGAGATAAAACATGAATCATAGGATAGTTAAGAGGTTTTCCATTAATTATGAAGCACCAAAAAACTATAAAATTTATAGTCTTTCAAAACAACCAAACACTTGCAGCAGGTGTGATTGAAACTCTATACACTTGAGACACTTTCTCCTTGATGAATGAACTTCATGAAGTTGAATTAGTTGATGAAAATTCCATTTAAATTATCCATTTTAAATGTCAAAACATCCCACAAAACCATTCTTGATGTAGAGCTTTACTCAATAGCTTACATTTCTCCTTCTCTTTGCTTGTAAACTTATAACTCTTGTTGGCCAACACTAGGCCTATTTTCCAAATGGACCATACACATATAAATATATTAAAAAAGATTAAAAAAAACATTCAAAATTTAAACTTATCACAATAAACCATCTCAGAATAGAGCCTATTTTACATTTCTAACAAACTCTACCATCCACATTCACTCTTTAGTTTATTCTTAGTTCTTGAAATAACATGTAACAATAGATTCATGTTTCTTCTCAGTGGATTATGCATCTTGTCAATTTAATATTGATCATCACCACGTATTCACACTTTTAAAACCATATTATACCTTATTTAATTCATAAAACTAATTCTACACAACTTTGCCCTGTCATTTTCTAACTCCTTATATCCTTTTTCTGTTAATTTTCTCCTTGTATGGAGATGTACAGACATTAATCTTGAAAATATTTACAAATAAAGATACCCTTTTCCTTAAAACTTCATCTCACCAAATTTAAAACACCAAATATATGTTTATACCTCTTTCTTTCATGCATCTAGGCCCCTATTTAGGCCTATTAGGTCTAGGGTTTCCTATTTCACTTTTAGACTTGTATAATTTTATGGACTAGTACCTTGTCAACCTATAAACTCAAAAATACATTATAATACATGAAAATATATATTATAATAAATTTGTATCAAGGTTCTCAATTTATATTTCTTTATACACACTCTTCTTGTCTCAAATCCTAGAAATATGATTTTCTCGGTCAGTAAGGACCCAAGAGCACCAAAACATAGTTTGAATAAGTTATAAAAGGTTTCAAAAGGTGGGAAGAGTTTTCTTGGGTCTTCCTATCCCTATTTTAACATATCAAGGCTTTTTATTCTACTATTCAATCCACTATGACCATTTCTCACTCATAACACCATTGACTAGATTAAGCAAATGACTATCTATAGGTTTTGGATTCTGTCAAGATGAAATAAACACATACCCCAAGCAATACCAAACATCAAAAAAACTTCATAAACATTAAATATTATTATCTAAAATTACTCAAACTATTTTAATACTATTTAATTATTAAGTTCTTCATATAAATAGCACATAGCCTCTTAACAACATGTCTCAGTTTGCATACACGTAGAATGACTCCTCAATAGGGTCTGATCAAGAAAAATGTTTGAATATCAATGCTATGGATATTTTTCCTTAAAATATTTATTATAAAAAAAAATTAACTCTTCCAGCACATTATGATACCATTTCCAATCTCATTATTTAATAACAAAGCATACATAATCAATATCAATAGTAATTATTTCAAGACAGGGTATTAAGACTGCAACCTTCTTTTTATGAATTATATTTTCCAATCAAATTAAAATTATAAAAATATAATTCCATATATTTTTAAATCATGTTATTAATTAGTACACATTACTCATATAAAATTTATCTTCTATTCCTTTATACACACATATAACAGGAAACACAGGGCTCTGTTCTAATCATGACACAGAGTTAAAATAATACACAATATGCAAAGTAAGAAAAAATTCTCTTATCCTTAGGTTTTAAAAATAAATTATTTATCATGTAAATATTGTTTAAAAATCATTTAATTCAACACTTCCATCATCATTTTACATCAAATGAAGATTTTTTTCATTAACAAAACATGGACTTACACAGTCCTACATGCAACTTAGCAGATCTTCACAATTTTTCTTCATCACATATTCGCTATTCTATCCATTATCTCTTCCTAAAAAATACCCACTCGCTATATTTCCTCTATAAAATTAAATTATACACTACCATATGCTCCATACATTTTTATTGAAACAAGTTCCATTTTAATCTGAAACCCATGTTGAGTGGTGAAACAACATGACTGCCACCTTGTTCATATAACTAACTTATAGACTCTAACACATCTTTATGACCTTATTAAGACCATCAATTCCATTTACATCTTTATTTATCAAATACATATATTTTCCACTCACTTAGACTCACTTGAACACCCTTTATCCCTCATTAGACAATTTGAAAATTCAAATTTAGAAAAGGCGGGAAAACCTCAAATGGACTCTAATTCAAATTTAACTCAACCACATGAATCTAAAACATATACTTGAGAAACTTTTGGGAATTTATAAGATACCCCTACATCATACTCCCAAGGGGAGAAAAGACTTGACCCCTCAAACTCTTCTTCATTCAAGTTTTCATACAAATGGGCATGTTCTTTGCTGCCACACCTATGCCTCTACTTCTTATTCCATGTGGTTTGTTGTTCTTGCTTTTGCTACTGCTCATACCTGCAATCATACTTCTTTATTTGCTTTCTCTCATGCTTATCTTCAATCTTCATGGAATTAATCATGGATTTCCATTCTCTATCAATCTTCTTTTCCAATAATGTTATTGTTACCTCTTCATCTTCATACCTACTCCACTTCACACTCTCTTCCTCTTTGGACTATTTTAAGGCTTCTTGCTATTTCATAACTTGGTTATCATCATCTTCTATCCTTCATCAAAATTGATCCTTCTTGCTTGACTATCCAATCAGACACCTCTTCACTTTGCCCCTTCTTTTCATAGACTATTTATTCAATCTCATCTTCTCTTACCTATTATTCTCTTTCCTCAAGCACTTCATGTGTTTCTTGCTTATTAGTTGAGACAATAAACTCTTCAAATAATCATATGTTATCTTTATACAACACATCATCATCCTCTTCAAAATATTCATCAAAAACCACATGCATTTCATTACCTATCATGTATTTGTCTTCTCCATTATCTTCTATTTTCTTCTCTTTATTTCTCCACTCTTCTCCATCAATGAGCTCTCCATCTTTAGGGTGACAAATCACCTCATACTCAGCTGCACCTATATTCTTTAATGCATTATCTTTATCTTCTTTATGGATTTTTTGCCATTAATATTCTTCATGAGAATCAGTCACTTCACCATCCACTTCTTTACCTTAATTTAACCATGACAGATCAAATTTAGAATAAAATTTTTGAGGCTTCATTTCCTCTCTCTTCTCCTTCATGGTAAATTTTGTTGCCATCTCTTTCAACTATCCCTCTAAATATTCTATCACCTGTTGGTTCTCTTTCTCTTACAACCTTTCCGTGAAGTTACACTTAATCTTTTTCTTGATCTTGATTCCACATTTCCATCTACATACACTCCACATCTTTATCAACACTTTTTCCATCTTGACCAATGCCTCTTTCATCTCCTTTTCCATTTCTCTCTCACTGTGGCTTTCAAATTCAACCCTATCTCTCACCTTTATCTTAACTTCTCCCTTCATATTTATTTTAAGTACCTCACTTGGGTACATACTCTTTCTCTCATCTTATTTTGGGTCTCACTTGGACCTATTCTTTGGTTCACACCTAGAACCTTTTTTATACCTTAGACCTCATTTGGGCCTTTCACTCAATTATCCTTCTCAATTAGACTATCTTCTCTCTCTCTCTCTCTCTCTCTCTCTCTCTCTCTCTCTCTCTCTCTCTCTCTCTCTCTCTCTCTCTCTCTCTCTCTCTCTCTCTCTCTCTCTCTCTCTCTCTCTCTCTCTCTCTCTCTCTCTCTCTCTCTCCCATTTAACTCACTTTAATATAAGTATTCCACTTCATTAACTATGTTATATCAGTCATATGTTAAAATCAAGAAATAAAACACAAAACACATCATACCTTTCATCATCTACTATCCCAACTTTATCTTGCAATAAGATTCCATACAACCACCTTCTTGCCTATTTCCTAACATTTAATATCAATCATGCAACATGCATTAATCACCATATATACATCAACATATATACCTATATATGCCTTCCTAGATCATCTACATGGATCTGATACCAAAGGATGTAGAGTTTTACTCAATAGCCTGCATTTATCCTTTTCTTTGCTTGCAAACGCATAACTCTTGTTGGAAAACACTAGGCCTATTATCCAAATGGACCATAAACACAAATATATATTAAACAATATTTCAAAACACATTTAAAATGAAAACTTATCACAATAAAACATCTTAGAATAGAGCCTATTTCACCTTTCTAACAGACTCTACCTTCCACTTTCATTCTTTAGTTCATTTGTAGTTCTTGAAATAACAAGTAACAATAGATTCATGTTTCTTCTCATTGGATTATGAATCTTGTCACTTTATGAGTGATAATCACAACCTATTAAAACTTTTAAACCCATCTTATACCCTCTTTAATGTATAAAACTAACTCCACACAACTCTACCCTATCATTTTCTAACTCCTTATAGCCTTTTTCTGTTAATTTTCTCCTTGTATGAAGATGTACAGACACTAATCCTAAAAATATTTACAAATACAGATACCCTTTTCCTTAAAAATTCCTTTAAAAAAATTTCAACCACCAACTAGATGTTTAGACCTCTTTATTTCATGCATTTAGGCCTATTAGTTCTAGGTTTCTTGTTTCACTTTTAGCCTTGTATAATTTTATGAACTAGTACCTTGTCAACCTAGAAACTCAAAAATCCATTAGAATACATGAAAATAGATAATATAATTAATTTATATCAAGGTTTCCAGGTTATATGTCTTTATACACACTCTTCTTGTCCCAAATCCTAGAAATAGGATTTTCTCAGTCACTAAGGACTCGTGAACACCAAAACATGGTTTGAAAAGTTATAAAAGGTTTAAAAAGGTGGTAAGAGTTTCCTTGAATTTTCCTATTCATATTTTAACATATTTAAGGTTTTTATTCTAATATTTAATCCATTATGACAATTTCTCACTCATAACACCATTAACTGGATTAAGCAAATGACTATCTGTGGGTTCTGGATTATGTCAAGATGAAATCAACACATACCCCAAGCAATGCCAAACATAAAATAACCTTCATAAAAATTAAATATTCTTAACTCAACTTAATAAAACTCTTTTAAGATGATGGAATGATTAATTCCTTCATATAACTAGCACATAGCCTCTTAACAACATGTCTCAGTCTGCATACACATAAAATGACTCCTCAATAGGGGTCTGTGCAAGAAAATGCTTGAATATCAAATGCTATGGATATTGTTCATTAAAATATTGATTCTCAATACAACTATTAACTCTTACAACACATTAATATACCATTTCCAATCTCATTATTTAATAACAAAACATACATAATCAATATTAATAGTGATTATTTCAAGACAGGGTATTAAGACTGCAACCTTCTTTCTATGAATTGTATTTTCCAATCAACTTAAAATTATCAAAAAATAATTACTTATGTTTTTCAAGAATGATATTAAGTATTAAAAATTACTCATATAAAATTATTCTTCTATTCCTTTATACACACACATAATAGGAAACACCTGGATTTGTTCTCATCATGATAGAGAGTCAAAATAATACACAATATGTAAAGTAAGAAAAAATTCTCTTATCCTAAATTTTGAAAACTAAATTATTTTTAATGTAAATATTTTTCAAAATTCATTGGATTCAACATTTCCATACTCATTTTACATCAAATTAATATTTTGTTCATTACACAAAATAAGGACTTACATAGTCCTACATGCAACTTGGTAGACCTTCACAATTTTTCTTCACCATATCTACCCTATTCTCTCCATCCTCCCTTCCTAAGGACTAATAAATTCTTATATTTCCTTTATAAAATGAAATTATTCAATACCATATGCTCCATAACCATTTATTGAAACAATAAAGTTCTATTTTACTCTAAAACCCATGTTTGGTGGTGAAATAACATGACTGCCACCTTGTTCATATAACTGACTTATGGAATCTAACACATATTTATGACCTTATTAAGACCATCAAGGTCATTTACATATTTATTTATCAAATACATATCTTTTTCACTCCCCTAGACTCCCTATAGCACTATTTATCTTTCATTAAATAATTTAAAAATTCAAAATTAGAAAAGGCAAGAAAACCTCAAATGGACTCTAATTTAAATTTAACTCAACCACATGACTCTAAAATATATCCTTGAGAAACTCTTAGGAATTTATAAGATGCCCCTACATCAATTCTCCTCCATCAAATTTTGACACAAAGAAATAATAGCAAAACCTAACCCTACTTGAATGGGCAAGGCATAATGACTTACTATCAATCTTAATGATTTATTCATAAAGGAGGGTATATTAATATGAAAATAAATTCCAATAAATTTAGTCTCATTAGGACCCCTAATAATTCCTAAAGTTTCATCTTCCAACTTTCTCTCTCTTGGCCATACCATGCATTTTAATTTTGCCTTTCTAAGCTTGTGAAGATAATGATGGAAGAGAGAGAGTGTGTCTAATGAATCTATAAGACTTAAGATTTAATATGACCTATGGAAGTATAAAAGACACTCTAGAACTATTTTCACTTTCAATTTGATCTTTTAAGGCCATATAAGTGCCCAAAAGTGCTTGTAAAGGAGTATTTTTATCATTTTAGGCATTGAACTACAATGTTTTTAGGTTCTTACCATTCTATGACTCATATCTAACATCAGGTACATTATGAGGCTTAAACATTTTTTGTTGAGATTTTTATGAACAAATCCTCCAAATTAGCCACAAGGTGACCAAAATGACTTTATGGCACATAAAAACATAATAAAAGGTTAATAAATGATAATAAGACTTTTAAGACACATTAATGAACTTTTAAAATTACACATTACCATGTTAAAAATTTTACTACACTTGATAACACCATAAATCATAAATGAACCCTAGGACTAGACAAGTACACATAAGACCAAACCTTAGACAAAGCTAAACAATGAATAATGTGACCACATGGAGACCATTATAAGACATTAAAGACTATGTACAAGTTTTAATAACCATATGAAAAATTTCAACCTATAAGGCATTGACCATTTTGACTTGGGAGTCAAAATTGGTCAACTAATTGGTGATTCACATGGGTAGAATGCCTACAATGTTGATAGATTAGTAACCTTATCCTTCCATTGGGTAATGTATTTACTCATATACTAAAAACTAAAACTAACATGCCTCTAGAATACTCATACCCACACCAAACCACACAACAAGAATAAAATACACTATGCCAAAGGCATTTAGGGAAAACACATCAAAAAAAATTGATTCAAAACAACACACCTAACCTATATGCCCAGACCTCAAAACATGTTTAAGGTGGTGAAACAACTCTTTTTGATTCAACCAAGGTCAAAAACAATGTTTCTAGAGTCACAACTTCTCCATGGGAACAAATCACCATATGATGGATGTTTGTCAAATAAAACTTGCTTATGAAGTTGATCAAATGACTTACCATTCTTGAAGCCTTTACTAACTGTAAGTACATCACTTGAGACTCTTTTGAATGATCCATTTATATCTCTTTGAGGCCTATCTAAAATTGTATCCTATCAAATCTCTTTTGTGTTAATTTGACATTTCTCAATTTGTTGTTTGGGAATCATGAAACCTTTCTCAATCTCACTTTCAATTGAGTTATGATATGCTTGATTTCTAGAATCATTAAGCTTGCCTTCTTGCTTGCCAAATACATATACAATTAAATCAAGATCAGATTGATCTCTATGCTACTCCTCATTCTCATAAACTTCTGATTTGACCTGATTACACTCCTCCAAGGTTTCCTTCTACTTGATTTGGACTTCACACTCTTCTCTATGCTCATTAAGTCCATCATTGACCTCATCATCAAGTTCATGCTTATTTTAAGGAAGAGTGGGCCTACTTACTTGTTTAAACTATTGAATTTTGGCATAATACTACTACCATAGACCATCATGTCCTTATTAAATTTCATACTCATAAATCTCCTCTTTTTTTATTAGGAAAAAATTCATCTTCTTCTTTATTACCATGCTCTAGTACACTTGGAACATCATTATCATCATCCATATGCAGAAAATAGTTTCCCCATGTAGCTTGTTGATAGGTATCATCAAAACTTACCTCAAATAATTCATCATCTTCTTCATGTATGATATATGTTCCAATACTTGTTTCTTCAATGGGCTTCTATGGATCAAAACCATATTTATTAGCTCCCAACTGATCAAGATAGAGGTCAACTATGACACCAAGAAGTGTCAAAGATTCTTGGTCACTAGGATGATCTTCCTCTTCATTAATGGTGAATTTCATGTTTGATGTGTTAGGTACATGTGGATTTACATGAATCTTGGAAAAAGGTTCAGAATTGATATAGACCTTAGAACCATACCTAGTCCTAAATGCCATATAAGACCAATTTGAAATCAAGTACCCCTCAATCTTAGTAATAAAGTCCCTTAATAGGCAAAGGGGAAAATGAGGTGGCATATCCAAAACCACAACATATTTAGAGATGGAGAATTTAGGACAATCATGAAGGGTGAGCTTCAAACCTTTGATAATTCCAACTATTTTGGCAGTTGCCATCTAACTATAACACCCCCTTAGAGTGTGACTCATACTTCAACTTTAACTTGTCTACTACTTGTTTAGGCATGATTGATATACTTGTTCCACTATAAATAAAATAAATTTGGACCAATGAGTCTCTAATGAATGGAGGAGGTTTATCCTTTCTTTTAGTTTTGATTGGATGCCCATCATTGGTCTTCAATTTATTTGTCAAAACTTCCCCTCTTTTACTAGGCTACCTAGGTGATGCATTAAGCTTGAAAAGCTCATTTTGGGCAAGCCTCTTTGTCTAAATATGGAAAAAAAAATCCCACATTTATATTATTAGATGGACTTTCTTCATTTGATCAATAATATTCATAAGAGAGCTGCCAACCTTGTCATGTCCTTTAGGAGTTATAACACTACCACTAGCTTGTGTAACTTGATGCACATGAGGAGGCATAAAAGGAGCTCTATTATTCTAATTTTATAATTTACCTAATCCATAGGGGATGAATTTTACATACATAATCCTTGAGGTGATTGAGAGTTCATGTTTGAACCACTACTTTCCCCTTGTACTTCTTCAACAACTCTCTTCTTTGACCTTATATTTATAGCTATGGAGTTTAATCTAATGTTTAAGTTACCTTGGTAGTTGACTTCAAATGAGTTATCTTGATAGTAGTTCATCAAAGTGGAATTTTATTGAAAATCTCCTCTATTTTTATATCCTCCATTATGCATGTCCTCTTGAGTAATGGAAGGCATTGTTCCCCATTGAGCCATATAAGCTTGATTGAATGTATCATTTTCATAAGTGGAAGAGTCATGAGGCTGGTCCCATAAAGGATACTCTACATTATCTTATACAATATTGTTTTGGATAGGTACAAGTTATTTATAAGTAGAAGGATCATTTTGATTTTGTCTATCATATTTCCTCACTTGAGTTAGTTGCCCTTGTCCTTGGTATTGACCTTGAAAAGGTTATTTAGGAGCTTGATAAGATTGGTAGGGATGGTAAGGGCCTTAAAAATACCTCCATTTATATTATTGTTTTTTCCTCTTAATAATTTTTTTTTCTTATTGAGATGCCTTAAGAGCTTTGGTTAGTTCTTCCTCTTTTAACTTGCTTGGCTGATTAGGGGTAGCTTTGTTTATGCTTAGGTGTGGGAATGAGAGAAATGGTGAGCGTAGGAGTTTGCACATCAAGAAATAAAGGCATGGGAGGTATTGAGGATATCTTATTATATTTAATAAGGTAATGATCATCCCTTATATCAGTCTCATAGGCATTAGGCAAATTATCCTATCCCATGGATTGAATCATCATAGATATATCACTATTAAAAGCTTTGAGTTAATAAAGAAAATCATGACGGGTATCAAGAATTACCAATATTGGGATCCTATGCCATTTATTTTTAAATATTGTGTTGAAATCTTGTATGTCCTCTTGAGGTTCTATCTTTATTGTAGTCATCTGATCAGTCAAGAACAAGTGATCAGATTTATCTTCAAATCACCATCTTAAGGCATCACCCATTCATCCCATTTAGTGACAGAGTTAGGATCTAAAGTACCATACCAATCGAGGGCCTTCACATTAAAATAAATATAAAATAACTTAATGGAAACATTCTCTTTAGTGTTATTATGTATATTGTAAAATTTGGTAATGTTTATTATGTGTTCAATAGGAGTAGTGGCAGCTTCTCCCGTGAATGAAGGCAAAATTTTGAGGGCTGACATAGGAATGTCATCATAATGATTAAGAAATAAATTAAAATGGACACTGAAGGCAGAAAATGGTAGGTTCCTTAGGGATTCCATCTTGCAAATTAGACCTAAGAAAAGTCTCCTAATAGGTATGTGAGCATTAAATGATTTCTTGGAGTATGGATGGGTATTAGAAAACCTCTTAGTTCTAACTAAATAGTAAGTTATCTCTAAAATTCAAATAAAATTCATTTATTATAAGACCTTGTCCTTAATTTAGGTATAAAAATTAAGTAATAGTCTATAAAAAAGACCCAATGAGTGCTAGAGTCACTAGATATTGCATGAAGGAAGCTTTACAACTTTAAATTAGCCAAGATCAACATCTACCTTTGACAAATTCTTAGACCATGAGGTCCCACCAGGTGTGCCAAAATTATTATCAATAAATTTACACCTTAAGGAAGGATACTAAATCCTCATTAAATTTTTTGTTACATTGAAACACCTCAAGGTTATTGGTGACCTATTAGAGAGGCGATCTCTAGATTGAAGGGTTCATTCCCTTTGCACAACACCTACAATTAACCACTAATATACTTTTTTTGAAGGAAAAGGGATATAAGGAGATTAAAATTAATCTAACAGAGGTGATGCACCAAGATAAACTCCATAATTATAACTAAACTTTCACTATGAAGGTAATTTACAAAACTGATCTCAACACCCAAGGCTCTCCTAACAAAAGTGTTTCAACATGAAGGTATAATGCAATGTGTTTCTCAAGGTAGATGAATAATAGGTCTTAACATAGAAACTAGTAATATTATTCACAATTAAATACATATGAAAACAACCATTTACACATCATGTGACCCACTATAATTCAAATTACTTACACCAATCATGAAAGAGTGAGATGAACACAAGGAGAGATAACTATCACTTACCATTCAACCATGAAATACTTTACACACATAAGCAAGATTTTGAGAACTTAAAACCAGATTTAAATATTTTATTGAAAGGAAAAATCAGTAGTAAATTTATCAAGGTTTTTCCATACCAAAATGTAGATGTATTATAAGGCCAAAAGTGGTAACTTATATAGAGAAATGAGGAAGAGAGAGAGAAAGGGGCATAAAAGAAGGAAATTTCCCAATGTCCACAGGAGAATTAAAACTAAAATGGAGATAGAAACTATTTAAATAGGTCCTTAAGGACATATGTCTTCTCTCTAAATATGATCCATTAATCTAAGTGGAGTAGCAGTTAGAAATTCAACTTGACACATTGCACATCTTCTTTAAAACTACCCTTATTTGCATATGAGAAGTGAAAAATGGAAATTTTAATCATATATTTGACATGAAATTATTTAAAACATATTATTTGACATATTTCATGCATTTATAAACTTATTTGGTTTTATATTTTAGTGGCAATCATCATCTATATGATTAGGTGTCTTGTAACTCCTTCATCTCCCACACCTAACCTTGTCTAGTTGGCTCAAAACTTGAGTTCATCTTATCCAATGTATTCTCTCTCCATGAAAAGATTTAAAATATCTTATCAAACCTAAATAAATAAATTTTGGTTCATGTAACAAATCTAAAGACTCCATTTTGCTCCTCAAGCTCTCATTAGGCCTCTTTTTCTTGTAGCCCCAAACTCATGTAAACCTCCTTGTGAAGGATAGTGTACAGATGGTAACCATAAAATAAGGGAATATTTGAGGAATTAGTATGGATTTACAACTCCATGACAAGTTTTAGGTCCTAAGAGTGAGTGAAAGTATATTTTTCTACCTTTATCTCTCCTAAATTAGGCCTCCATGTCTAGAAGCCTAATTTCTACTCTAGATATCTCCCACACATGTTATCCCACAAAAAATCACGTGATTAACTTTACCTAGAATTTAAAAACATACATTATAAATTTGAGGTCTTCAGACCCTATGGAAGTGTGAGAACCATGAAACAATCTTGAAACCAAGTCTCATTTTAAGCTTATTGAAGACTACCTTAAAAAATGAAGTTTGTTTAATCACTTTTAGGATGCCTTATACATGTTTTTAGGCTTTAATAGCTGTAATAAATCTAAAATGACCTCATCCAATAGTATTCAAGTGTCCAACTATCTAAAACCCTATAAAACACTAAAAATCCTTTTGAAATAGGGCATTTAATGCCATATGTATAGTTTTAAGTACAAATGAAGTACACGGTTGGAAACTAATTGCGTATAAAAAAATTATTCAAGAGGGTAGATAAAAAAAAGTTCATATCATGTGTTTCTTATATCAATATTCCTCATTAGGTCTTTACTAGGATTTTAGGAGAATTTAGAGTGGCTTAGGTTCCTAACGATTGCTCATAAAGCCTAGGCCCTCAACCCTTAAACCAATGACACAAATTTAAAGTGTACTAGCCCCATAAAATATCCCTAGGTGATCATGATTTAATGCATCCTATCTATATAATACTGAGTGTAAGAAGTTGACTATTGGTATGTAAAGAGGCCATTAGAGAGGGGTATGAGTTATTAACCATTGTTAATGCATGTTTGAGACCCAATAAGTAATTGATGCCAAAATATTGTAGTTTAGGGACCTTATTAACTCATATTAAAGTCATTAGGTTCCATTTATAGTGTCCTAGTCTCAAAAAAGCAATGGAAAGTGAGTCTTGAATTGTGATCTCACATGAGAGAAGTTTGAGGTGATCTCAAATTCCAAATTGACACTTTTTTGTCTTCCCTTGTTAGTAAATGATATTGGATGTTTGTAATTTCATATTACACATTTAAATTCTCTCAATACTTCATGTCACCTTTACCAAACTTATTTTCTCATGACTGTACCTATGGTTTGCTTGTGTATAAGTTAAGATCTATAGGCGTAGATAGGGCTTATCTTTCTTGGTCTCACTCTTAATGTTAACTGAGAATTATATGATGTTATATCATCAATATGAAACCATTTTCAAAATCCCATCACTCTTGATTTAACTAATATTTATATGGAGTTATATCATCACTTTGAAACCATTCTCAATGGATTTTCCTTCCCTCAAATATCCTTTATTCACTCTAAACAAGCAACCCTCATTCAGCTAGGTAGGTAGACCTGTAGCTCACATTGACTATGTATATATATTTGAAGTGATTTGTTTTAGTCACGTTTATCTAAACCTTTATTTAAGTCTATTGATTTATTTGACCTTAGATGATTTCATTACTTGGTTATGATCTCACCCAAACTCCCTTCTTACTGACTATATATGACCTTCTCTTCTCAAGATTTAATACATCATACTCCACAAACCTATAAACCTAAAACCCTCTGAGCTATTTTAATACATCACACTCCACAAACCTAAAATCTCTTTCTTGCACTTATTTAGACTAGTTATAGATGACTATTTTGTGAGTTTGAAGTGTTAATTCTTGCACATTGGTCTTCTTGAACTAGGTCATGGCATATTAAAAGTTTCAAACTTCATGGAGGCTTCCTATCATTGTTTTACAAGGTCTATTGTCTCTTTTATATCATCTTTATCCATCTTTACCTTCTTTTCTTCATACACAGACTAATATATCAGTATTCAGGCTTATACATTCACTTCTCTTAACCCTCATTGATTTTTAAGTCACTTAGGTGCCTTAATTAGTTTTTACCTTCTCATATTTGCATCTGTATTGAGTTAAAATTATAAAACCTATCTTTATTTTATTAAAATTATCTCTTTTGTTTCAAAATGGGGGCCTACATGTCTGTAACCTATAGGTATTTATGCTACTTGTATAACTATTAAGAGGGAGTCTCTTGAGACCTTCTGATACTTTGATACTATCAGCTCTTGTCCCATTTATTTATCACCCTTTTTTTAATATTATAGACCTCTTTACCAATAATTATGTCATCCTTAACTTGTCCATTTGGTTCATATAGGCTTGTACATATAGTCAGTTCATATTTAAGGTATATACATAAAAGTTAGAGTTTCTAGTCTAGTTCATGACTCTTGATGATACAATGGGGTATATCAATGTAAAAATTATGTATATGAGTATCTGATATCTCTCTCCATTATAAAAACATTTTAAACATGAACTTGGACTCATGAGTGCACACTGACAGGTTTGCATACCTGTGAGTGACTAAAACACCTTATAACCTTATTTGATAGTACATTTTGATCTTACTTATCATTACCTTAGACATCCAATGGTCTATTTTTTTCCTATCATGCTAACATGATTTCTCATTGACATTTGAGCAAAGATTGACAGTCAGGCCAATAGAGAACCATTGATGGATAGATCATGCTTCCAAAGAGTGAAAAACATGATATCTCTTGAAAGGATATTTGGAAAGAGACACTTATAAAGAGATAACACATGAATCATGGGAGGTTGAATAGGTTTTAAATTAATTATTAATCACCTAAAAACCTCTAAAATGATAGTTTTTCAAAATAATAAAACACTTAGAACAGGGCTGATTGAAACTCAATACACTTGAGACACCTTCTCTTTGATGAAGGCACTTCATGAAGTGGAATTTTTTGATTAAAATATCATTTAAATGATAAATTTTACCTATGAAAACATCCCACAAAACCATTCTCATCTATCAAATTTTGGCATGAAGAAACAATAGCAAAACTAGACCCTACTTAAAAGGACAAGGCACAGTGACATGCTTTCACTCTTAAAGATTGTTCATAAATAAGGGGATATTAATATTCAAAAAAATTACACTAAATTTAAACTAATTATTAATCCTAATAATTATACAATTTTTAGCTTCCAACTTTCTATCTCATGGTCGTACTATGCATTTGAAATTTGCCTTTCTGAGCTTGTGAAGGCAATGATGGAGGAGAGAGAGTGTCTAATGCATATGTAAGACTTGAAACTTGATACCAATATTTAATATAACCCATGGAAGTCCAATATACTCCATGAAACCATTTTCACTTTCAATTTGATCTTTTAAGGCTGCACAAGTGCCTAAAAGTGCTTGTAAAGGAGTATTTTTCTCATTTTAGGCATTAACATGTTTTTCAGGTTATAATCATTATATGACTCATATATGACATTAGGTACACTATGAGGCTTATTAAAATATTTTCCCTTGATATTTTTACATACAACTCTTCCAAATTAGCCAAAAGGTGACCAAAATGACTTTGTGGCACATAAGAACATAATAAAAGGTTAATACATGATAATAATACTTTCAAGACACATTAAGGACATTTTATAATTACTCATGACCATGTTAAACTATTTACCACACTTGATAACACCATAACTCATAAATGACCCCCAAGACTAGACAAGTACACATGAGACCAAACCTTGGACAAAACTAGATAATGACTAATGTGACCACTTGAAGACCATTATAAGATCATTACAAAACATTACAAGACCATGTACAATTTTTAATAACCCTATGAAAAGTTTCAACCTATAAGGGGTTGACCATTTTCACTTGGGAGTCAAAATTGGTCAATGAGTAGCATTATTTAATTAGGTAAATTAATTATTTAATTTATATTTTGTGTGCACATGTCTAACACACTCACATGTATCACATCTCTAGAATATTATCATTATTGAAAATTTATTTTTTTATAATGTGACATATGTCATTAGATTTAGTAAAAGAGGTCAGGGGTATAAATAAGTTGTATAAGAATTATCCCATACACACACACACACACACACACACACACACACACACACACACACACACACACACACATGTATATATATATATATGTACATATATGTGTGTGTGTGTATATATGTGTGTGTGTGTGTGTGTATATATATATATACATATACATATACATATATATATATATATATATATATATACATATACATATATATATATATATATATATATATATATATATATATATATATATATATATATATATATATATGTACATATATATATATATATATATATATATATATATATATATATATATATATATATATATATATGTACATATATATATATATATATATATATATATATATATATATATATATATATATATATATATATATATATATATATATATATATATATATATATATATATATATATGTATATGTGTGTGTGTGTGTGTGTGTGTGTGTGTGTGTGTGTGTGTGTGTGTGTGTGTGTGTGTGTGTGTATGTATATGTATATGTGTGTGTGTGTGTATGTATATATATATATATATATATATATATATATATATATATATATATATATATATATATATATATATATATATATATATATATATATACATATATACATATATATATATACATATATACATATATATATATATACATATACATACATATATACATATATATACATACATATATATACATAATTCTTATACAACTTATTTATACCCCTGACCTCTTTTACTTAAAACAAAATTCAATGTAAGTATTTGCTACAAACATCTTTTTTGATAGTTTGCCTCTCCATCTTGTCCCTATTGTGAGCTATGCATTTGTCCTTTGTTTGGTTATAGGCATTCTAAACACTTTCATAGTCTATGAAATATTCACATGGATGGAAAATAATTAGATCTTAAATAAATCTCTATCTAATAAAATTTGATAAATCTATAAAATTTTATAAATGATCACAAACATGATTTATATTGGATTAATAGATTTACCTGTATGCTATAAATTTAGACATTGGAATTTTTTTGAATGGGATAAATAGATTTTCGAGTTAACATTTATTACTAATTGATTTATTTGGATATTTTAATATTCATCCATTTATATAACACTCTTAAGATGGATCTTGAAAGGATGAAAAATATATTTTAATTTAAATTACATTTATTAGTACATTAAAACATTTACCATTGATTTGTTGGCACTCTTAACAACAAAATCTCATTAAAACTAGAAATCATTTGGCTATTTGAATGTGAAATAGTATAATGTATGAGTTTTCTTAATGAACTATTGTGCAACTTAACATTATCCACATAGCCAATCACAATTTGGGAAATCCTCAATAATCACCTAACTAAATGATTTAACCTTTTATGGTTTTACAAGTGTAATTTCCTATCTTTGGTTAAAGGGATAAGATACCTAAATTAGTTAAATAAATTGTAATAATTAAGCCACTAATTTGTTATGAATTTAAACTTGTTTTAATTTATATAAATAGAAACAAATAGGGACAAATATAAACTTAGCTAAAAACTAACTATCATGGATGATATGGGTTCTAAATTTTGAGATTTGAGCAGTAGTCTATGTCATGAATAGGATTTGATATTCATCTATTTACTAGAATGTAGTGCCCATTTTTGACAGTAACACCATCTATGTGTAATGTCTCAAATGTGGCACTAATGTCTCCTTTATAGGACCATTCCTATTTTTGAGGAGCACCTATACCTATGTCTATATGTATTGTTCCTACATGACTAAAACATGTAGTTGTGTATTATACCTAGAAAGCTTGATTTGATGTGAAAACCTTAGTTCTCTTTATAAGTATTATATAATAAATAATTGAGTGTATGCTAGTATGATGTATTTGAAATCCTCAACACCCCATTATGTACAGAGTTGCCTTCATAACAATATTTTAAAGAGGGATCAAGTCCAATGTAATTCTCCCACCTAGTGCTTAATGTATGTGCAAGTGAATTCCAGAATGAGAGTGACCTTAGATGCCTTGAATGTGATTAAGCTTTAAAATTATTTAAAACTAGACTTAGGATTAATATAGATGTTAGTATGTAGAAATTAGGGTTAAATAGGGATAAATTACCTTGATTTTTCATAACTTTGTCTTTGGTTTGAATGGTTTTTGTATTTATTTTCCATCTCCTAAATAGAGTTGGATTAGACTTTTATTTATAGGGTGATATTTCTTGATTGAAGAATAAAATTAGCTTAAGATAGCCTTAGGAGGGGCACAAATTTAAAAAACTATATGTTGGAAAGATATGGGGCAAAGGACTTTAGCACTTAGTTGGGGACACTAGCACTATGTGGCTATAATGTCCCAAATTTGGCACTAATGTCTACTTGGAAGACTATTGAGCAAGTTGGGTTGGGATCTAGGAGGATAGTTTTGGGACTATGTCAAGACTAGTTGTAGGTGACTATTGTATTTTGAATGACTATAAATATAAGTTTAATAATCAAGGACATGTATATGGCTAGCCTAGGGATAGATTAACTCAAGCGACACTCTTAGCATTCAATCTCCACTTGTAGGTGATTACACTAAACATATTTGTCACTAAAATTTACTTATTTGAAATTGACTTACATGGCATATGTGACATTAAAAAACAAGATTCTCAATAGATCTCAAATTATTTGATATATAATAAACATCTAAATTTTATTGTATGATCTGTAAATACATGTTAATTTCCCTATATGTCATATCAATGTTGTTTTCTATTGAAATAACACCTACATTATTGTAACCTTATGCTTTCCAACTCTTATGATTATAATCTATAAAATAAAACTTGTATTTAAATTATGACATGTTTTCCTCCATGATACATACATTGAATACAATGTTTCATATTATAACCATGCTACTACCCAATACATTATTATAATTTAAACATGTGTTAAAATAGTGCATAACAAATATGATGTTATTTAAATTTTAGAGACATTTGCATAAATATTTTTTTGATAACTTAAGAATATGAATTGTGACACTTAGTGTGAATACTCTCTCTCTCTCTCTCTCTCTCTCTCTCTCTCTCTCTCTCTCTCTCTCTCTCTCTCTCTCTCTCTCTCTCTCTCTCTCTCTCTCTCTCTCTCTGTGTGTGTGTGTGTGTGTGTGTGTGTGTGTGTGTGTGTGTCTCTATGTGTGTGTGTGTGAATGAGATGTGGGTGAGTTGGTAAAGTGAATTGTTTATGTCCAACCTCACCTAGGTTAAATTTTTTCTAGGCATGTGAGGGTGACTATGGCCATTTTTGTTGTATTTGAGGCCAGTTGGCTATAGATTTGGTTATCATAAGGTTGGTTATAGTCATAATAGGTATATTTGATACCTATTGATTTTTGATCTCATAATCATCTAGGGATATGGACCCTTGTATGCATCCAAAATTGGTTCATATCCCTAATAAAAAAAATTGATGATCAATTATACACACACACACACACACCCACACCTCCCCCTCCCCCCCCCCCCCCAAGATGAGATAAGGATGTAAAACTGATAAAATACTTACAATAACATAGTAACTTTTTTTTTTAAATGACATACTTGGATGTGTACAAACACACTTTTTTGAATTAAATGAATGTATTTTTATGTGAAATTGCATGAAATTAAAGAGAAAATATTGTATATTGTTAAAAATATGTTTTTATTGATTTTTGAGTTAATGTTTTTAAAGTAATTTTACAAGTCAAAAAAATTGAAAAAATGTAATTACAAGTGTATGGACACAAATTTTTAACCTTAACATCATAGTTTTTTTAATAACACGTCCTATAGATTTTTTGAGATATATTTTTTATAAAAAAATTGAGTAATGGTTAAATTGTTATTAAACTATTTTTATCAGTATATAAATCAACCATAATGATGTATGCTATATATAAATTAAGTAATAGTTAATAAATAACATTTATTTTTGAAAATGATATATTTGGAAATAATATTCGCCCCTCTATATATAGGGGGGTGAATATTGTTTCCAAATATATCATTTTTCAAAAATAAATGTTATTTATTAACTATTGCTTAATTTATAGATAACATACATCATTATGGTTGATCTATAAATTAAGTAATATTTAATAAATAATATTTATTTTTAAAAATTATATATTTGGAAAAAATATTATCCCATATATATATATATATATATATATGAAATAAAATTACATATTTAAATATGTATGTGAAATTGGAACAACATATAAATATGAAAATATTCATGTTTTTTGGTCCAATGCAAGTCTAATTGTTAGGTTCAAATCCTCCAACACTTGGACTTGTACTGGACCAACAAATGTGAATATTTAAATATGTATGTGAAATTGGAAACAAATATTCATGGTTGTTGGTCTAGTACAAGTCTAAGTGTTGGGTTCAAATCCTACAAGCCTAAAACCATTGTTATTTTGGAGGGGAATGGGCCATTTTATTTTATTTTTTTTAATAAAAAATGGTACACACCATTTACAAAGGATTTATATGCTTAAGAAATGGAATGTATCATGTAATCATTTTTCTTATGACTCTACTCCTCCCTATTATTACACATTAGCTCACGTGTAGACTATTGACCCTAGTTATCCAATTTTGTGACATATACCACTTTTATAGACCCATTATCCTAGCATATACATTACCCAAACATTCCTAGTACCTTACTGGCCCTTTCACTTCCTCGCATGCCCTTTAGGCATCTCTTAGAGCCCTATTGACCATTTGGGATAGGATGTTGACCTAGGTCAAGGATTAAAGAGATAAGATGTGGTCTATGTTGTGTGATACCCCCGCAGATATGGCCTAGGTCACAACCTAGGAAAAATGTGATAAAAAGGGCCCTATTTGGTCCCCAATGGCTAAAAATAGGCAATTTTTTGTCTTTGGTAGATTGGGGATGCCCTATATGACTATTGATCACTCATTTTTACCTCTCTCTCATAATATCCACTCAGATCTCTCCTTTCAATCATCACTCTTTAATCTCTTGTTCCTTCTTGGATCTCACTTGGTTTATTCTTGGAATGCTTGGGCTTTCATTATGATAAGGGATGCCCTACTCTTCTACAACTTGATTTGGTGATTCTCCTTGCTCTCCATAGTGTTATTCAGGCTTGTTTTTATCTCCTAGCTCCCTCAAGCTTCATTTTACCTATTCTTTTGCTCTCCACATTGGATCTCTTTCAGTGTGCAACTTCTCCTTCACCTCTTTCACTTTTATTGGCTCCTAGTTTGGACTCAACTCACACAAAATTTCATATTCCTCCTTCATTACTTCTTATCTTGGATAATAAATTAGTAGATCTCTACATAGTTACATTTGAGCCTGATATGAGGGAACTTTGTTATGAAAAGTTAAACTTCCAATGATTTACATTAGTGTATTAGATAGGTTTTCATTGTTTTATCAATTTAGTTCATTTAGAGCATTATCTAGGGTAGTTTCTAAAGATTTACCATTTATATGTATCTAGATCATATTTCATTATTGAAAATGTCTTCCATTATATGATATGATTTCTTATGAAACATATTTGATTACATGGTATAATCATAATTACTCAAAACACTCTATATATTTTCACAAACAATATCCTCTTTACTAAACTACAAAATTGCATCATTAGGAAGTGATATTGTTGAAAACAAAGAATTATCTTAGGTTTATATTATTCATGCTCTTGACCCCTTGCTTGAAAATATATTTGATTTAAAAAACATCTTTCATTTGGCCAAAAAGTTCCTCTTTATTAAGCTTATGTATTACCTAATAGTTCTTTCAATTCAACATTTCCTTTTCCATTATTTATATACAAGTAGATTTCTTGTTTCAATTACTCATTTTACTTGGTTATACCCATTAGAGATACATGCATCCTTTGTGCACTTAATCACATTATCCCTATCTTGGTTTACTAGTCTATCTATAGCTTGGTGTAATCTATCAAATTGGATAGCCTCTATAAATCACAAGTAACCCAAGCATCCCTGAGTCTATTAGCTTTTAGGTGTTTGTTTAAGTACCCTATGTACCCCCTACCAAACCCTAGTGGATCCATTCATATTCTTGGAGATAAATTCTAGAATGCATGGTGGGACCCCAAATAAGGTCTCATTTTAGTTCTATCCTATTTAGAACTCTTTTAATTAATTCCTCTTTGATAGTTGTAAGGCTTTGCTTTTAGTTATGTTTTGGCTCTCTCTAGTTATTTGATCTTGATTTGGTTTTGTGTCCTCCTTAATGGTTCTCTAACAATTTGTATTTTTTATATCTCTCATGTTGATCTTGTTTCATTTAATTTATGGCTAACCTACTACCTTTGGGATTCCAATCCCATTGGATTCAGGGTCTTATCCCTGAGCTCACTCATGAGTATGATGAGGATACAATGGAATACCATAGACACCATAGGACCTAGGAGGTTACCTTGACCCAACATAATGACCTTGACCCTCTCATGTTCTACAAGGAACAATATTGGAAAATCTATAACCAATGGGCTCACTCACATTTTTATAAGTCTAATAATTACCTATATGAGGATACCTCCCTAAGACTTGAGCCTAATTTTTATTCTCCTATTGAGGGTGAAGATGACCCTCTTTCATGATTAAGGATCGATGAATTACACATAATCATTAATGATTTATAAAAATGGATTAATGTGAATAAATATAACTTTTCTACCTCTAAGAGTAGGTGACATGTTTCCTTTAGAGATAAAGAGAGCACCCAGTCTGGTTCAAGTGCCTTGACCAGTTATCATGTGAGTCCCCCACCTCTTTTTTGATGGGAAACTCTACATCAAGAACCCCCTTGTGTTGAGAGACAGAAGCATCTTGAATAAATTAGGTATCTAATTATCATGGAGTCCTCTCATCCTCTTTTCCCCTCCTTTATATTCTTAGATGAGTGTGTTGATTTTGACCATCACTTGTGAACTAGAGACTCATGGGATGTTTATCTTGAACATTAGTTCCCTTGTGTAGACCCTTGTCTTATGACATATGGCCAACACCATGGATACTTAGGTCATCATGACCATTTTTATGGTAATTTCACATCATCTCATCATCCCTATAGGGAATAATACCTATCCCATAGGCATTCTCCACCTCATGATTGGAAGGACCCATCATAAGTGTCTCCCACATTAAGAGCTACCTCAACATCATCTCCATAAAAAACATGGTTGTGATGATTCTTATGGTGTAGGAAGCATCATGACCCTCATGAGTCTCCTTAAGGAGCTCATTTCAAACCATCTATCAATCATTATTATTAAGATCTCTATAGGAATCCTCTAGCCCCTTGGGTGAATGTTATTCCTTTTTCTACTCCAATCCTTGAACTACCTAAGTTTAATAAGACTCAGGATGTTAGTCCCATGAATCATATCATGACATTTATGATGACATGTATGTATTGGTAACAAGATGAATGAATGAAGTTAAAGCTATTTTCTCTCTCCCTATATGCTGAAACATTGGTGTGGTTTTAGAATCTATTGCTAGATTATCTTTCTAACTTCCAGCTCCTTATGGATGAATTACTCTAGTACTTCTATATATCTAGACTATTTAACCTTGGAAAATAATCACTTACCTCCATGGAATAGGTCAAAGGTGAGTCTAATTTTGAATTTGTATATATGTGGAATTCAACCATCCATACGTGTAGGATAAGGTTCTCAAATGATCAACTTTATGATATGTTCATGTGAGCATTAAGGCAGGAGGTCTACCTTGAGGTCCTCAAGCATGAACCCATCTCTTATGATGAGGTTGTTAATGAGTGTCTAAAGATCAAGGTATTTAAGGTGCATGTAGGAATTTACCCTACGCTGACCTCAAATTCATCCTCTTTGTGTGATTACAACTATAATGTGACTGGTGATGGTGTTATTGATTCTCCTATGGAGAAGAAGGAAAATAAGGATGTCCATGAGGTCATTGATATGAGTAAGAGGCCAACTAAAAATAAGGCCCCTTAAATGAGAACTATGAAACCATAGATAATTTTCCCTTATGATACCACTAAGTTGTACAAATTCTATTGGATGAAGGGCCACAATGATAATAATTATGTTCCCAAAAAGTCTGGTGTTAAAACCTCACCACCCCCATATAATTCTCCACTTCAAAAACCTAACCACAAATTGAATGTGCTCAAGGAGCCTCTACTTGACCATGACAAGGAAAAGAAGAAGAAGAAGAAGAAATCAAAGGATAAGGCCCATTGTTCTTCCTTTTTCTCTTATACCTCTTTGAACTCCTCTTCCTTGGCTAACCTGAAAGGGAAAGCCAAACATGAGAGTAAAAAGGTCATTACTACTATCGACATAGCCTCTACTAGGTATGAGTGTTTTGTCAACATGCATTCGGGTTGAGACACCAACCCCATTGGATATACTAGTGGTGAACATCTTTTTACCCATCCCATGGGGGTAGGGAACCCCAAAGTTAGATTTGAAATTTGGCATAGCATCCTCCCCAGGCTAGATATCATTTATACTTTGTTATAGAGGAGTTATAGGGGATCTCAATTAGAATCTCCATTTGGGACCTTCTTTGCCTTTACCTTGAGCAAAGGGGATTAGTCTTATATAAGCTTCGTATTTCTCATGAGGTTTCATTATGGGATGATGTTTAGGTTTTATTCAATTCTAATATCCTTGACCACCCTCATTCTCCCATTTTTCTTTTGACCCTACCTACTTACTAAAAGATTTAGTTCTTATAAAGAGGGATAAGTTCTCACTCTACATTGATACCTCCATCAATGATTTTCATATCAAGAGATGCATCATTGATGAGGGATCCACATTGAACATCATGCCCATATGTGTACTCAACAAGTTTGGGATTAGTCAAAAGAAGCTCTCTAATTCTCACCACAACTGTGTTGGTTTTAAAAATAACATAGTTGTACCAATGGGAAATGTGAAGCTCTAGGTCAATTTTGGACCAAATATAGTTAGGATCATTTTTTGTTTATTAGAAGTGGATCTCTCATACAACATGATCCTTGGTCATCCATGGATTTCTACCATGCAAGCTATTGCATTGATAACATTTTGCATGGTCTAGTTCATGCACAAAGGTGAGGTTCATACCATGGAGGCTGACCCAAATCCTTTGGCATTGCTTTATGTAAAGATAAATGTCACTATCAAGGATATGGATGTCTCTTTATGGGGATATATGGACTCCACAAGGCCTCTACCTCTAAGTCTTACTTTCTCAAGGATGAACATTTTGATATGATTGAGTATCAATTAACATCCACTCCTTTGGAGTCTAACATGCATTTATCAACTCCCCCTCCTAATTTGTGATGATATTTTAGATCTTCCCTTCTTGAAGGCATATTTTAGGATGGATCCCCAAATTTTTAGCTTCCCCTATCATCACACTTTTACCATAAAATTATTATCTCTCTCAATGCATCTCCCATAAAGGTTTCTAGATTTATTAAATCTGATCTTGAGTGTTATTTCATTCATGTTATGGAACACAACCTATTCAATGAGAGAATGGCATATGTCAATCTCATGAAATCTTATCACAATTATTTCCATCATATTAATAATATAAGTTTGGATATTTTACTCTCTGATGGCCCAACCCCTAGCATCCTCATAATGCATGTCATGTTGGTTGAGCTTGAGGAATTAGACCAACTACTCCCTCTTGCACCTAAGTGTTTCAATGAAGGAAATGTTATGGATATTGAAATATTTATATATTTTAACCTTGGTACCCTTTCAATTCTAAATATCATCAAGGTTAGTGTTAGCCTTATTAAAAAGGAATGAGAGGTCTTGGTCTCCTTTTTGTGTAAATTTTTAGATGTATTTGCTTGTTAATACATTGGTATTTAGGGAACAAACCCCAATGTCATTCTCCATAACCTCATTATGGATGATGAATGCCACCCCATTCACTAAATTTTTTATCAATGGTGGTCAAAGTCTCCCAGTTAGTCAATAATTAAATTTAAAAACCCATTTAATTCAATTTCATTACTACCATTGACTACCCTCGATGGGTTGCCAAAATCATCCTATCATCAAGAAGAATGGGGTTGTTCACATTTGAATCAACTTCCAAGACTTCAATTTGGATTCTCCAAAGGATAAATTTCTCACTCCTTTGATTGACCACATTGTAGACTCCATGGTTGGTTTTGAGATCATGTCCCTCATATACAATTTTTTAGGGTACAACCAAATCTAGATTGTACCCATAAACCAACATAAGATGGCATTAACTACCCCATGGGGTACCTTTTATTATTCCATCATGGCCTTTGGTCTAAAGAACACTAATTCCATGTATTAGTGTGTCATGCCATGTTTTTCATGACCTCATCCACAAGATCATAGAATGTTATATTGATGACCTCCTTGATAAATCTCATAAGTAAGATGACCATGTCCAATACTTTAGGATCATATTTGAGCATCTCAGGGAGTATCACATCAACCTCAACCCCAAAAAGTGTATTTTAGCATCTTAATCAAAAAGCTCTTTGGCTTTCTCATTTTGTATTGAGGCATTGAAGTGGATCCCAAGAAGACTAAATTGATCCTCAAGATGCCTCCCCCATAAAACCTCATGTAGTTATAGTCTTTCCTTGAAAGACTTAACTTACTTAGACATTTACTCAAGGAATATGTGTATAAATACATACCCCTCAAGCATATCTTATGCAATAATTCCCTATTCTTATGGGGCCCTAAGACCCAGGTGGCCTTTGAGGATTTGAAGTGCATGGTTCATAACCCTCTCATCCTAATGGAACCCATTGAGGGTTGCTAGTTCATCTTGTACACCTCTTTCACTAAGCTCTCCATCAAGGGCATGCTATGTCAAAAGGATGACACTAGTAAAGAGAGTCGTTTACTACATCTCTCACATGCTAGTTGGCCCTGAGCTCAACTAATCTATTATCAAGAGGCAATTTCTCTCCCTTATCTTCACCATAAAGAATTTTTAACATTATACATTGGGTTAGACCACTAATATGATTATCCAATCTGATCTACTTTGTTAATTTCTTAGTAAGATACATATTGCCATTTGGAATATGAGTTGGCTCATGCTTCTTTACGAGTTCAACCTTTGCATCATTAACCAAAATTATACCAAGGGCTTAGCCATATTCAAGTAACTCGTTGATTCCTTGTTACCTAACCCTAGTGATGAGTTAGTTGATGATGCCTTTCCTGATGAGATGGTATACTTGGTTGATTAGATTGAAGTCTTTGAGTGTGATTAGTATCAAGACATTATCCACTACCTTGAGACCTAGTCTATCCCATTGATTCCACTTCATGGTAATGCTTTCATATCTACAAGCTCACCACTCACTAAATTGTCATAAGTGGTTTCTTATTTAAGAAAGGTTTGGATTTTATGTTGATGTAGTGTCTAGACCTTAAGGACACCTCTTTAACATTATAGGAGTCTCATGAGAGTATCTGTGATGGCCACCTAGAAGGATAAGCCACCACTCAATGGAATATCAGGATGGGATACTATTGGTCTAATTTTGTTAAGTATTCCATCTGATATGCTAGGATGTATAATATCTATCAACTCATCAGGGATGTTATTAATTCCCCCTCAAGCCTCTTGCATTCCATCTTGGCCCCTTAGCAATTCTCCATTTGGGCTCTCAAATTCATTAGTGAGTTCAAACCTACCTCTTCTGATAGACATCATTGGTTCATCACCACCATTGATTATTTTACAAAGTGGGTTGAGGCCACGCCCCTTAGTGGCATGAGTAGGAAGTTTGTTTCCAAGTTTATCCTAAACTAACTCATTTTTAGGTTTAGTTTCCCTACCACCATCATGGCTGACAATTAATGAGCATTCCATATAGTTCATTATATCCAATACAAACTATCTATAAGTGTTTCCTTTGGTTATATATTGCATTACATTTAATAGTTAAGGTATTATCTAAGTAGGAAATGAATGTAATTTAACCTTTGTTTGTACATAATATATTACTAATACTTTACCTTGTTATTGTGTCTAACTTGGATAGAATGAACATAGTTTTATGTACATAAACACATCCCAATGGTGGGATAATTTTGAGAATACATCAAACATTTTTTGATACAATTTTGAGGATTTAGTGAATGAGCTCTGAAAATATAACACTTTGAAGACATTCCAAATATGTTTTCAAAACACTCTAAAGATGCTCCAAAGGTGCTCCAAAGATGCTCTACAGGCACTTTTAATACCTATATAGAATGCTTTGAATATGTCCATGCATGCTCCAGAGAATGCCTAGGCATGCTCCGAAGATGTCTACTAGATCCTACTGATCAAGATAGTGATTCTAGATATTTTTTATATATAAATAGAATTTAAATATTTAGATATCTTATTTTAGACACTATTATTTATAGTAATGGCCTAAAATTATCTAGATATATTTATAGTTCTATATTTTAAAACTGTATAAGTCTCTTCAGATCTATGCTAGTTATTTACCATCTAATGATATTTAAGTCGGGTTTAATGCCTTCCTAGAAGAATGGGATCTAACTCCTATATTGTTTATAGTTTGAATAAATAATTCTGGTCATTTTGATTGCCATATTTTTTACTTTATGAATAGATGTTGAGATGTGTTTAAATACATATCTCCTTCTCATTCTAGATAGTTATCAAGTTAGAAAGTTGTTGAAGTTGGTTAATCAATCATAAATTAGAAGTGTTCCAGCGTAGTTTTATACATCTACATATGTTCCTTTGATAATGAAATAAAGTTCAACATTCTTTTTAATTTTTTGGTAAAGTAGTTCCTATTCTAAGGAAGGAGTAAGGGCCCACTTCTCTCCAAAGATCAAGACAAATCAATACTTTTAGTTTATAGTTTAGAAGTATTTATTTAATTCAGATATAATTCATTTATTTTAGAGTGTAATTTCCTTTTAAATGCAAGAGTGATTTCTTTTAAATGCAAGTGTGATTTCCTTTTCAAAATCAAGTGTGAATTTATTTTTTAAAAGCAAAGTGTGAATGTACTTTAATTCAAGTGTTTTTCCATTACATGCAAGAATTATTTCAATTCAATACAAGTGTGTGTATTTAAATTTCATATAAAGTAAGTTTGTTAACCTATCTCATATTTATAATTTGTCAAAATCCATTTAAGTGAAATAGACAACATTCTCAAATTCTGGAATATCACACTATCCTACCCAACTAGGAAAGTCAAGTGAGAACATCACAATGTCTTATGCTAGATGTTTAAATTATGGATGTTGATGGTGTGAATGTCAATAGGAGATATTTAGTTATCAAACCTTTTACATTTAATTTTTTTCAAACTAGATTTAGAATCTTATTTACTATTTTTAGGATTTAGACATCACGGTAAAAGTAAACCCCCCAAATAGCGAACTATAAAACTCTAATATCCAATGGTATCATTTCATATAGCCTTTAAACACTAGCCCTGGTATAAAATGACAAAAATCCATTGATTGGTTAAATGAGAGGTATAACAATAGCCTATCATTTTTGGCACCATTATTGGGGACATTCATCAATAAGTGTTAGTAAGATCCTACATTAGAGTAATAAAAGGAAATTTAAAGACATTCATAAAAATCAAAAATATAAAAACAATCCAAGAATATTTAGATTTATGAACCTCCCAAGATATTATTAAGGATGGTTTATCTCTAAGGGATCCCAAATAAATCAAGAAGAAGAGAGGATTCAATCCTTCATGGATAGATCAAGAAGTGGAAGAAAGGCAATTGAAAGTTGTATATAATTTTTTTATGATTCCTCTCCTGAATAAGGCTCATCCTCACAAATAGATCCTACAAGAAGAATCCTATTCAAAACATATTATCCTATATGGAGAATTGGTCCTAAAAATCCACTTTCTAGAATAGTCAGATTTGATCCATAACCTTTACAAGAAGATTTGATCACCAATAAATATTATCCTCCTGAGATAAACCATAGGTTGAGCACCCAAGAAGATAATTTAAATTGGATTGATAACCAAAGTTGGAAATAAAATATGGGAGATGAATATGCACATGTGAAAAACCATGATTGATAAACCCAATAGGATAGAACTTTTTCCTATCCAATCAACCTAGTTTTTTATGATAGAATTTCCATAAAAAAATATTTCACCATCCATTTTACCTACTTTTAGAGGTAAATCCTTAGAGGATCTAAATCAGTTCCTCTTTGAATTTTAGGTTCTCCGCCAAACATGTGATTTTGTCACAAACAATCAAAACTTGAAATTATTCCCATCTACACTCAAGGATGTAGCCATGAGATGGTTCATGGGCCTTGAGGGTAATTACATAACCACTTGGGATGAAATGGAAATTGTATTTCTAGATAAATATTAGGATTATTATAGAGTCAGATAATAGAAATAAAATTTAAGATCAAACAAAATGAATATGGAAGATTACATCCAACTCACTAAAGAGGTTGTCAAAATAGTCTTTATTAAAGGGTTAGATGATGATGAACATGATGCTTTGAACCTAATGGGAAAGGGTGACATTTACAAGTTAACTTTTCATCAAATTTTAGCATTGTACACTAACAACTCCAAGACAAGACCTAACATAAGGATATCAAGGTTAGGAAAATCACCTAAAGTTGGACAATTAATGAAAGAATTTTCTAATTTAAAAATAGACATTATAGTGCATTTGACATCCACATTATATGGCCTCAAATCAAAAGCCAATGCTACCAATACTGAATAATTGTTAATATATTGTCCTAGATGGACACTTAGACATGTGGTAAAAGATTGCTCCATAGACAAAATAGAGGTATGTGGTATTTATGAACTAGAATATGACACTAAGAATTTAAAACACCTTCCTACCATGAGAAACTAAGTGAAACAATCAACACATATAGTTTAGGAAGTAAACTTTATCCAAAGACAAGGAAACCAGTACTCCCAGCCTCAAAATTAATTTGGTCTAATATTTCCTCTCAATCCATAGTGACACCATGGGTTGGACAAGTCACACCACTAATGTGGGGACCACCACAACCAAAACCATGGGATACTTAATAATGGATTCCAACTATGTGGGGAATGCCTTAAAATCAACCTTTGGCATAACATCAAAACCAACAACCACATTGGGTACAGTAGTCACCACCTTAATGGTCAAATAAAAAATATCAACCACAAAGAAGATTTTCTCCATAGTAGGCCTTGATGCCTTCACAAAATCAACCACCAAAAATTTAAAAATAGGTTAATTAACCATAATTACCTACCTAATTAGTGGAAAACCCAAAGAATAGGCAAAATACACTTATTTATGGAGTTGATCAAGAAAGTAATGTTACAAGTAGTTCAACTAAATGTAATAATATTCAACTCAAATTAGGGAAGGTATTAGGAGATTCACCCATTACCATAACTAAAATTATCAATGATGAAAACACTTTTGAGCCACTTGTAATCTAAAAACTAATTGAAGAAAAGGTAGAAACCATAACTAGACCAAACATAATTCAAGATCCCCCTATTGTTCCATTTCTGAAAGACTTAAGGAAGAAAAATGTAGGAAAGAATCTAAATTGATGCATGGATTAAAAGAAAATAAGATAAAAATTCCACTATTAATATCCATTAAATATATTCTTAATTTGAATCAAATCATTTAAGCATTTTGCATCAAATCACCAGAAAAAAAGAAGCAGTATCCCAAAACAAATCTAGGTAATTGGATTTTTTTTTAATTTACTAACAAAACACATATTTATTCCTAAATATAGAGATCCTATTAATCATGTTATGACTATGATAATTGGGAACAAGTTTATTCCAAATATTCTTGTAGATATAAGTGCTACCATAAACATAATGACTATCAATATAATAGAGTTTTTATCTCTCACAGGGCTTCAACCACCACTACAATCTTGTAAATGGCAGATCAGTTCATTGTTGCCCCTAAAGGAACCATAGAGAATGTACCATTCACCATAAAACTATAGAAATATATTATTAATTTCATGATACTTCAACCCAAACCAAAGAGGGTAGTATATCCAATCATTCTTGGTATACCTTGGTTAGCTATAGTTACAACATGAATTGACTATAGATCTAGAAACATGACCATTTATAATGGAATTCATGTTAAATAGATATCTCTCTAGCCATCTACTATAACTTCAATGGGTCTTTCTAAAAAAAATCAGGGTGTATCATCCTAAACAAAAACAAACTAGTGTGTCTTCCTTAGCCTTGTTTACCATCAAATAACATGCCCAAGAGTTTGAAGAATAAATAATAGAATATTTAGACCAAGAGATCCTAGCCTCAAAGTTTGATAGTTTTGCTCCAAATTTTTATATTTCTTCTCTAAATTCTGGTAGTTTTTCTCTAAATTATAAAATCCTAGCTCTAAAGACTAGTAGCTTAGCTCTAAAGACTAGCATCTTAGCTCTAAAGACTAAGAGCTCAGCTTTGAAGACTAATAGCTATGCTCCAAAGATGAAAAATCATGAATGGGAAGAATCCACCTCTATTATTAAAAATCAATACAATACCATAAGATCACCAAACATGTTATTTGGTCCACAAGACATTCAACAAGCCATAGTTTAATGGGTTTAAAATGGGCAGAATTCATTTTTACATGATTTTCATTGTCCATTGACCAAAATGCTTTCCACAAGTAAATTTTTTTACAAGGATGTAGCCACACTTCACATGTTACTACCACACACATGTCCATTTAATGCCTTGATGAGTGAATACAAACAATTAAATTCCATTATTCTAGGCACTAAATAAATTGCAATCTAACTTGATAAACTGTTAACTATCAACAATTAGTTAACTAACCAGTAGGAAAGAAAAGTATTTTATGTATTAATATAACACACACAAAATATTACTTGGGATTATAGTGACATGAAAATAATACATACTAGTTTTTGTACACATCAAATATATACTAAAAATGTTAAACAAGTCAGACAAAAACAACAAAGGATTAACCTAACCTTGAAAGAAATTGTTAAGAAGGAAATAGAAAAACTATTGGAAGTTAGTTTTATCTATCCTATTTATATTAGCTAATGGATTTCACCTCTGGTTATTGTGCCTAAAAAAATGTAAATAGAGAGTTTTTTTAGACTATAGAGAATTAAATAAAGCCACTATGAGAGACTACTTCCTCTTGCCTTTCATTGTTCAAGTTTTGGACAATTTGGTAGGAAAATAGTATTTTTATTTCTTAGATGGTTTTAGTTGATATAATAAAATCAAAATGGCCCCTGAAGATAAAGATGAGACTAAATTTACCTACCCTTGGGGAACATATCTTATGTAGTGCTTCTTTTTCAATTGTGAAATACACCTACTACCTTTTAGAGAGTAATGTTAGCTATCTTTTCTGATCTTACAAATTATTGTGTGGAGCTATATATGGATGATTTCACTATCGATGGTATTATATTTTATGAAGCTTTGAACAATTTCAATAAAATATTTACTAGATGTGAAGATCACCAAGTATCTTTAAGTCATGAGAAATGCATCATATTGGTTGATGAAGGGATAGTCTTAGGACATCATATCTCTTTTTATGGAATAAAATTAGATTCCAAAAAGATTGAAGTAATTTATAATTTTCCCATTCTACAAACACAAGCTAATGTTAAAAATTTTCTTGGTCATGAAAGATATTATAGAAAATTTATTGAAGACTTTAGCAATATAGCTCCCCCTATGTTTTATTTGTTAGCAAAAGATAGTGAATTTGTATGGAATGATAAATGTCAAGAAGATTTTGAAACATTAAAGAATACATTCATGATTATTCCAGTATTGAAAGGACCTAATTTGGAAAAGCCTTTTCATATCTATATTGATGTTTCCAATACTACATTAAAAGTAGTTTTAGGATAAAGAGATGAAGATGGGAAAATGTGTGCCATTTAGTATATTAGCAAGAATCTTACTCCCACATAGAAGAACTACAATACCACAAAAAAAATATTCTTGTTGTTGTCTATGCTATAAATAAGTTTAGGTATTACATTATTGGTTATCAGGTATTTACCTATATAGACCATTCATCTATTTAGTACTTGACATTACCTATGGTGGGAGAATAATTAGATGTCTATTTCTATTGTAAGAATTTGACATTACCATCATAGACAAACCAAGGAAGCAAAATATTTTTTTTGACTTTTTGTCTAGATTGATCACTACAAATGAAGATGAACCTATGAAGGACTCTTTTCTAGATGAAAAACTATTTTCTATATCCACATACTTCCCATGGTTTACATACATGGAAAATTACTTAGTAATAAGGATGTTTCCTTATTCCTTCACCTCTAAAGAAATAAAATGTTTGGTTAGAGCTAGTTCTCATTTTAAATGGTTTAAAGGCATGTTGTTTAAAACTAGATTTGATTATGTACTTCATAGGTGTGTTAGAGAAGATGAAGTATATGACATCATAATAGCATGTCATAGTGAACCATGAGGAGGACATTATTCAACAAAAAGGACTATTCATAAGATCCTTGGTTCAGGTTATTACTAGGCATCTCTTTACAAGACTATCAAAAGGTTTATATGGTAATGTGATCCTTGCCAAAGGATGGGTAAGCCTAATTTTTCCTCTAAAATGTCTTTTCATCCTCAAATAATTTTAGAACCATTTAAAAAATGGGGTTTTGATTTTTTTAGACCAATCAACCCACCATATCAAGGAAAAGAATATTTATTAGTATGTATTGATTATGTTACTAAGTATGCTAAAGTAGATGCACCCACATTTACTAGGGAATAAATGGTTGTTGATTTCTTATACCATAAGATCATACTAAAATTTGGAGCTCCTAGATCTATTATTTTAGATCAAGGGCCCTAATTCATATCTAACATGATCACGGATTTTATAGAGTTGTATCAAATAAATCACAAAAAAATTTCACCATATCATCCCCAAGCTAATGGACAAGTTGAGGTCACCAATCGAGAGCTGGAAAACATTTTAACCAAAATAATGAACATCAGTAGAAAATATTGGATATAAAAAGTATATGAACTAGTTTGGGCATACAATATAACATGGGAAAAAACTATATGATTATCTCCATATGAACTTGTGTATGAAAAAAAACTTTGTTACCAATAGAATTTTAATTGTAGACATTAAAGATAACAATTGATATGGGAATTAATCTTGATTAAGTATAGAAAGAAAGAATAATGCAATTAAATAGGCTAGATGAACTGAGAATGGATGCACTTACTCAAACAAGTATGATTTATAAATAGATAAAGTAATGGCATGATACTCACATCAGATAAAGACAATTTAAATAAGGTGATTAGGTAGTTCTATTTGATTTTAAATTCTAGAATTTTAAGGGTAAGCTTAGGACAAGATGGTTGGGACCATACCCGATCAAAACCATTTTTAGTAATGGCTTTGTCTAGATTCAATTGATTGATGGTGATCAAAGGATAATTTTGGTCAATGGTCATAAACTTAAGGTGTATAGAATACCTCTCAATAAGGAAGATTTTATTGAGCAAAATCAAGACCAATTTGACCTTGTGGAAGAACCTGGTTTTTCCACTAAGGCCAAATGATCTTTGCATCAGACATTCAATAAAGGAGGAGTGATAAAAAACAAAAAATATTCTTTCTCCTTCATTAAAAATTAAAAAATATAATAATATAAAAATGAGAAAATAAAAAAATTATAAAAAATACTAAAAAGTAAAAACTAGCAAATGGCACTTTTCAAAAAAAGAAATTTTTTGTAATAAAACATGAATTGTTATTAACTAGCTTATCTTAGCAATTTTTTTATCCTTATAGGACACATGGAAAACCCTAAAAGATAGGCATGGATTAATACAACAAAGGTATAGTTGTATTTATTTTCCCAAAAGATTAGGCATTTTCTATTTCATGTCATGCATGTGTAATCATTGGGCAGTCAACACTTTTCAAATGGGCAAGTTTTGGTGATGTCACGAGGATATGATGAAGTTAGTATCGTCATCATTACATTCAAATATTTGATGTGACGGTGTTCTAAAAAAGGGCCTTTACAAAAAAATATGATGTGATACAAAAATCATTGTAGATATTGCTTCAAGTGCTACCAATTATGACCTTTACACCATATCATTGATAATGATCATAAAAAGTGCCTTCCCATTAAATCTCACATGCTCCAAAGTGATCATCATAATTATTGGAATAATTTCATGATGTATCTTTATTTTTTATTCATTGTTTCATTGTCATCACTATCCATTGTTTCATCATATATCTAATTTCTTGCTTCCTTTGTTTCCTATGCAATTATGAGCTCCATTTTTCATAGTGTAATTTGGTTTTCAATCAAACAGTGATAGCTCCATAGATGGGAAGAAGTAAGAATAAAAGTGAACTAGAATCTTCAAACACATTGCTTTAGGATGAACTAGTTAGAGATATCTTTGAGTTAGTAGGGTGATTAAATTTCTTGAAAATGTTTCAGGGTTTTCATAAAGATATTGTGCAAGAATTCTTTGAAAATTTTGATGAAGACCATTCTATTGTCAGAGGAAAACACATTTCGATGGATCCTTATGTGATCAGTGCACTCTCTAAAATTCTTAAGGGCATATTTATTATAGATAAAATAAGTTTTGTTGACTTAATTCAAATGTTCATTGAAGGAAATGAGTCCCATCCTAGATTGGCCAAATCCCCACAAGGTGTGGCTAGAGGAATTATGAGAGATAGACTTCCAAAACCATGGTAGAATATTGCCTCTTGGGTTATAAAATATCTTACTTATGATAATAAATTTATAGTGGTAGGTGGATATGTCATGTGACTTCTTATTCACTAGAGGAAAGGAGCTGCTAGAGAAGAGTACCAGGTAAATATTCCATATTTTCTTCATAATGCCTTAATCAATGTTGTTCAAAAATTAAAAATAGGTACTAGGTCTATTCGACACCATGGGTTGGTTACCCTCATTTTTCAACATTATTTTATGGAAAAACCTAAGGGTGAAAAATCCTAGTCCTCCTTTCTATATAAATTCTCCCAAATTTCTATCAAGAAAACACCACACCCTATCTCTCCTCCTTCACATAAAAAAAATTATAGGACCATTTTTGGTGATCTCAAATCTAAAAATGCTATGTCAAAGATTGAAAAGATGAATGGGAGTTTCCATATAAAACTCTAATCCTCCATCCAAGCTCTGGTGTAATCATTGGCTCAATCTATAATAAGAATAAAATATACAAGAAGCTGAGACTTTGGAAATCTTAAGCTCTCCCATAGATGTTACATATGTTGAACCAGTTGCTGAAAAATAACACCATGCATAAGAAAGTGTATTTGAAGAAGAAACCCTTACATAATAAATTATGACTCAAGAAGTAGAGTAACATTTATCCTCTACAACTGATAAGGGTAAAATGTCATTGATAGAAGAAGGTCCATCTTCCCCTAGCCTACTAATGAAGAATAAGAGTTTCAAAATGTGATGGATATATCCTAACATGAATAGAAAAAAATTTAGCAACAAATGGAATTGGATTTTCTACGTTTAACACTACCAAGTAAGAACTTGACTATTTCCAATTTAGAAAGAATATGTGAAGAGTATCTTTCACAAGCTAGGGCACACAAGGTAATTATTACAGTAATGAATGTTGAGCAAACTAAAGTATATAATATGATGTTTTACCAAACATAGGAATTGATTACTTTACATAATTTTTTTACCATTAAGGATACCCAAATTGTTGATTTGTAAAATTCTATAGTTGATAAAAAATACTCAAATTATTAATCTGTAATAGACTATTTATGATGACAGGGTAGGAATAGAATGATGGGCTGCAGCGTGTGCAGGTCGCAACTGAGCTAGGGTAGCCATGCCTTAGCCTATTCAAAGTGGTGGGTTGGTGTGCATAGGTGTATTTTAGGGGAGTGAGGGAGTGGCGAAGGGCTGAGGTGTCAGGTAGAGGTGTTACAGGGTGACATTGGACCAAGGAGGGCATGATTATGGCTCAATAGGAGCCTTTAAAAACTATGCTTGGAAAAAATTTTAGTGCAGCTGTGGGCATGAATAGGCAGGAGTAGTAAGGTAAAATAGTAGGTCAAGAGTTTTATTCCTAGAATCCAAGAGCAATGGAATGGAGCTTGCTCGGGGGATCCAAGATTATGAAAATTAATGGTTGCCTAGAGAAATGCAAGGAATAACCTAAACTGGTAATTCCTTTCAATATGATTTCAGAGGATGTGGAATATTATTCCAAGCATTCTTTGTATTGCAATTTTTTGGGTCTGAAAGTATCCCTTCAGTTTTTGGAGGGTTGGGCCAGGCGAGTGTGGGAGCCAAAGGGAAAAATGGAGGTCATGTTATTGGCAAATAACTACTTCATGGTCATGTTTGTATGCCTGGCTAATTGTAATAGGGTTTTTGAGGGAGGGCTGTACTTTTACAATCATGTTGGACTTTTTGTTAAACCTTGGCATGCGAGGTTTAATCCTTCTAAGGAATTACCAACTTAGGTTTTGGTATGGGTTGGGCTCCCCATACTTCCTATTGAATACTATCATGAGGACGTTCTCCTGATGTTAGCTTCGATGCTTGGAAGGTTGGTGGGGTCTTCAACTCGGACTTTAGGTAAGAAAGTCATGAGTTTTTCTTGAATTTGTGTGGAAATTGATTTGAGCAAACCATTGCTTGATGCATTAGAGATGAGTGCAGGTTCATACTTTTGGGTGCAACAATTGGACTATGAGACCCTTCCCTTTAGGTTTTGCCTTTGCCATGAGTATGGACACCTAGTGTGTAGATGTCTGAAGGCTAAGCCAATGGAGAAACATCCCCAACCGCCACCTAGCAACATTCCCAGTGCTGATAAAGGGAAGAAATCAGGGGTTGGGGAGAGCAGGGATGTTGAAGGTTTTATACAAGTGAAAGCTCGAAGCCATAATAGGGGCCAAAAGAGGACCTTTAGGGAGAGGCAGGATGATGATTCTTTCAACAGGTTTGAAATCTTGGATGAATTGGGCTAGCAAGAAGTAAATCTAGGATTAATGAGTGTGGAGTAGTTCATGGGAGGTTCAGTACTAGAGATTAATTTAGCCAATCTTTCGGTGGTTCTTCAGGAAGAGTCAACCTTACCCATGGCTGTTGAGGGGCAGACAAAGGAATTAAGGGGCGAAGTGATAGATAGGGACCTAGAACAAAATGGAGAGGACTTATACCCTTTGGCAAGGGTTGTGGGGACAAAAGTAGATAAGAAAGAAAAATCTTCTCCTCACCTAGGTATTCTCCAGATGGAGGGAAAGAAGGGGACATCAGAGAAAAGTGCTAAATTGGGGTGCAAAAAGGACACAGATAGAATCAAGATGATTGGGGAGACCTTGGTGGAGTCTAGTGTGGTTAAAACCTTAGACTCGCACTTCTTAACTCTTCTGAAATGATCATTATCTCGTGGAATTTAAGGGGACTGAACAGCGGTCCTAGACAAAAGGCTGTTAGGGAATTAGTTAGATGTCAAGTACCTGATTTTATCTTTCTTCAACAAATAAAATTTTTTATGGATGATATGAGGAATATTGCACCTAAGTTATGGAGGTATGGTTCATGGCACTACATTGGAGCTCATGGATCTTTGGGGGGCATGGCTTGTTTTTGAAATCCATGCAAGATCCAACTTGTGTCCTGAATTTCCTTTAAATCCTCTTTATCTATGGTGGTTTCATGTATTGAGTCAGGTGAATCAGTCCTTTTTTCCAATGTTTATGCTCTTACAAATTTCCAAGGTAAACTTCTTGTTTGGAAAAACATCCACTTTCTTCGTCAATTATTTTCATATTTGCCTTGGATTGTGGCGAAAGACTTTAATGCTATTCTTGATTTAATAGAGAAGAGAGGAGGTAATGCACAACTGGAACCTTCTTCCCTCCTACTCTAGGATAATATTGAGGCACTCAATTTAGTGGATATCAAGCCAGTTAATGGATGCTTTACCTAGAATAATCGAAGAGTGGGGGACAGGTGCATTATGGAGCTTATAGATAGATTCATGACCTCTTATTACTGGGTGGGGGGTTCATGGTCTTCTTTCCTTGAGATTCTTGATTAGAGGGGCTTAGACCATTGGCCAATAAAATTGGTCATTTCTTTTGCCTGTGAGCCTTTGAAGGTGCCTTTCAAGTTTTAGCTTATGTGGTTCAGGGATCTAGACCTATTTGGACGAGTGGCAGATTGGTGGAGGAGGAGCAGGCCTACTGTAGGAATGTCAATGTATACTTTTGGAAATAAAAAAGTTTTGGGAACATTTTTTAAAAGAAAAATGAGGCACAGATGGAGCTGAATGTCATTACCAGAACCATTCAGGATGAGGGAATGACTGAGGTTTTGCTGAGGGAGGAAGCTAGGGCCTTAAAAGCTTAGGAGGAATGGGAACTAAGGGAGGAAATATTTTGGAAACAAAAGGCCCAGATTGAATGGCTTAGAGAAGAGGATAGGAACACAACCTTCTTCTTCAATTTGGTTTAGGTTAGACATGATGGCATGGGGATTACTTCTTTGGTGTTGGATAGTGGGGAGACTATTTCTTTTACGCAGGGTATCATTAATGAGTTTGTGCAGTATTTTGCTTTGTTATTCAAGGAGGAAGCACAGGGGGACTCAATTGAAGAGGTCTAAATTCTATCTTGTATACCCTCTTTGGTGACCAGGGATATGAATGAACATTTGATGAAGGATATATCCTTGGAGGAGTTAAGGAGGATAGTCTTTATGATGCAAAAAGGAAAGGCACCTGGTCTAGATGGCTTCTTGATTGATTTCTTATGAGAATTTTGGGAAATTATTAAATTTGACCTCCTAGCCAAGAATCCCAGAGGAACAAGCAAATACTTTGGGCCTTAAACTCCACCTTCTTGGCTCTCATTCCTAAGGGGGTAGGGGCCGATATGCTAAGTCTTTTTAGGCCCATTTCTCTCTGTAATGTCACTTATAAAATTATTTCTAAGCTTATCATTGAGAGGTTAAAAAAGTGGCTTCCTACGCTTATCTTAGAAGAGCAAGGGGGCTTTGTGGAGGCCGATAGATTTTGGATGGGGTGGTGATGGCTATAGAGTTTGGTGGTCCTTCCTCCAGAAGGTCTTGGGCACCTTTGGTTTTGTAGAGGATTGGATTTGTTGGGTTTTGAGTTCTGTGAACTCGACTTCCTTTTCAATTTTGATTAATGGTGAGCACTCTAATCTCTTTAGGGTTTCTCATGGATTGAGGCAAGGTGACCCTCTTTCTCCTTACTTATTTCTTCTATTGGCAAAAGGCTTGGGTCGATTGATCAAAAGAAATGTGGGTAATGCTATTTAGGATTGGCAGTGGGAAGGGGAAATCCCTGTATAATCCCATCTCCAGTTTGTGGATGATGTGGCTTTGATGGGCAGGGCTACTATTAGGGAGGCATCTAACATACGCAAGAGCTTGGATGTTTACTTTGTAGCCTCTAGACAAGTAATTAATGAGGGAAAATCATCTATTTTTTTCTTTAACACTCCTCCATCCATACATTAAAGAGTGGCTCTTATCCTCAAGTTCCAAATTGGGAGTCTCCCACTACTTTATCTCAGGATTCTTATCTCTGTTGGCTGACTGACTAAGGAGTCATGGTGAGCGATCCTAGACAAATTCTAGGACAAGGTGAATCATTAGACCCACTATTGGTTATCCTTTGTGGGTTAGGTTCAACTGATTCAATCAGTGGTGCAGGCTCTTCCTATTTATAGGTGTATGAGCCAGGTGGCACTGATGAGCTTTGTTAAGGACTTAGACTCCTTAATAAGACAATTTTTATGGGCTGGGAATTTATCTTTGACTAAGTGGAGCCTAATTAAGTGGGAGATAGTTTGCAGCCCAAAGTGGTTTGGTGGGCTGGTATTACGATAGTCTGTGCTATCTGCACTGCTTTGGCTACCAAATTATACTGGCATTGGTGCATGGAGCAAGATCAGTTATGGGTTAGAGTGTTGTCCCATAATTATTTTTTTGGGATTCCTTGGAGAGATATTCCACAATATGATTTGGTTGGTAAAGGCTCAGTGATTTGGGTGACTCTCAAGAAAGGAGCCACGTTGATTAAGAGGGGTCTTTTCTAGATATGCAAGAGTGGGGTGGAGGTCTAGTTTTGGCATGACTCGTGGGACGGTTTCCCTCCTATAATTTTCTAATATCCTCACTTGAGTAATCTGGCCTAGAGGTTTTGTGAAGATGGATGGAAAAGGGTGTGCGACATTAAATCCCTTTCCTTTTAGGGGTAGGTGGCGGTTGCTAGATGAAAGTCCCTAGAAGAGTGGCTGATTCTTGGCTTAGAGGTAGATTGTGCAGACCTACAAAATATTCTGTCCTGATGTAGTTGAAACACACTTATGGATAGTGATGTGTTAGCCTGGTCCCCAAACCCCAAGGGGAAGTATATAGTGTCATATGGTTATCAAGAGTTGATTTCCCAACAGTATGAGGATAGAGGGGAAGTTCAATGGTGGAAGAAAGTTTGGAATGGTTTCTCGCAGCTGAAGTGTAACTATTTTACATGGACTTTAGTGTGGAATAGATGTTTGACATGGGACAATATTCAAAAGTAGGGATTTGTTGGTCCTTCAAGGTGTGTGCTCTGCAATAGAGAGGAAGAAGCCTCCTCTCACATTTTCTTTTGTTGTCCCTTACTCTTTAATTGTATCACTTCTGGTGGGATGCATGGCGATGCCAGTGCATCCATGTTGTCTCTTTGGCAGATTTTTGGTCTAGAGTGGGCCGTCCCCCTTCTTCAAATTCTTTCTTATAGGATGCGTGGCACGCTGGCCCTATTTTCCTGCTTTGGCAAGTTTGGATGGAAAGAAACTAGAGGATTTTTAAGGAGGAAAAATTGGTGACTCAGTAGGTCTAGAGCAAAATTAAGGGAATGATCCAGGAATCTATTGAAGTGAAGAGCGAGGTTATGTTGCTATTGAAGAAAGGGGACGCTGAGGTGTTGGAATGATTTGGCATAAGAGAGTTATCTCTGATCTCAGCTTGTGTCAAATGTGGTACACAAGGGCAGCAAAAAGTTCAAAGATTAGGGAAGTGGATGCCTCCACCTGTTGGGCTTTTGAAAATTAATACGGATGGGTTGTCCAGGGGCAACCTAGGGGCGGCTGGGATTGGAGGGATTGCTAGGGATTTTTTGAGATCTATGGTTTTTATTTTCTTGGCATATTAGGGAGTGTAGATGGTTAATAAGATGGAAGGTTTGGCTATCCTATATGCTTTGAGGAGAGCTTATGCTTTGGGTTGGAGGAGGGTGATCTGTGAAGCTGATTCTTAGGTCTTGATTAACTTGATCCTGGAAAGGAAATTTTTTGATGTGAGCTAGCAGTTGGCCATGATAGTGCAACAAATTTTACAGGTGAGTTTTTGCATGGAGTTGTTATCCTATGCCCACATTCCATGGGAGTGGAATAGTGCGGCTGATTGTTTGGTGAAATGGGCATCGAAAGAAGGAGAAGGCTGCAAGGTGGATGAATGGAAGCAACTACCTGGTGATTTACGTCAGGAACTGGAACCCATTCTTGCTAGAGATATTGGTGGAGTTGAGGTTTGATGCTATTGTTTTTGGTTTACTTGTCTTTTGGGCTATTTCAACACTTTTGTAATCAGATGTTTTATGTTTAATAAAGTTTTTACCCCCTTAAAAAAACATTATGTCAAAAAAAAAGACTATTTATAATAGAAATGCATTAATTGTTCAACACACTAATAGAATAAGAGAGCTAACCACTCAGACTGTTAAGTTGTAAGCCTCTCTACAATCCATGTAGAGGGAGATGAGGGAAATAATAGTCTAGACTAAGGACCTACAAGAGTTTTTCCTTCCTTCACCCTTCCACTTCATGAAATGATTTCCATCTAGAATAAAACCCAGCATAAAATTTGGAAGGTGGAGGAAGAAAATACTAAGATTAAAGTGGAGTCTCAATAGTAATCAGTGTAGTCCCAATAGTAAATGGTGGAGTATGCATAATAATTACAAAAATATTAGGCCTCCATCTAGAATATTTGTATAATTTATAAAAATATGTTAGCATGCAAGCAACCTTTTTTTATATATGTTCTTTTTCTTCATGATCAATTCTACAAATGGAAGATACAACTAATTTCTCTTGGATTTCTACATATTATTTAAGATGAGCACATGTTTATGGACATATTTATCAAGAGTGACATAGAAAGACAAGATGAAATTTGTGAATTTTATATTTCTAACATGTTTTTAGGTTATTAGTCTAGTTTTTTGGTAAATTTATTTATAGGGGAAATACAATTACATGCTTTCCTCTCTACTCTAAATCAGACAACATGAAAACAAGCACACAATAAATTTTTGTAATTGTAGAACACCATAGGGTTGTGTATGAGACCCCAATTTCTAGAGGCCTAGAAGCTTCTTGTTGCTTTTTAACCAATGTACCACATGTACATGAATAAATACCATGAATTATTGAGAGGAAATGTGGAAGATTTTAGAAATTATTTGAACCAACATTCCACCAATTCCATTAATATCAGCATAGCTAGGTGGGATACTTTACCTATTATTTTAAAGAATAGGGAAGTACTAAGTCCTACCACAATCAGGTGGAGTCTTAGGAGAGATTAGGGAATTGCCTAGATTATTAATCGACTCTTAATGAAAGAGGTTCAAATGTATGGATTCTCTATCCCCATGGTAGAGTTGGCACAATTAGGTGGAAGTTGAATTTCAGACTTGGTTTCACATAGTAGTAATGGATTATGGATTATTGCCTAGAGGTCATCATAATTAGGGCCACCATTTTCAGATTTATGATCTTAGGTAGTGGCTAGAGTATGGAATTTTGGATTGAAGACTAGTTATCCCACTAATTTTCAAGAGGACTTGTAAAAGATAAAGTTTGGTGAGAAATGATGCACATTCTATAGAGCTCATTATATCTAATACAAACTATCCATAATTATTGGCTTTGGTTATATATTCCATTGCATTTAATAGTTAAGGTCTTATCTAAGTAGAAAATAAATGCAATTTGTCCTTTGTTTGTATGTAATACATTGTTAATTCTCTACCTTTTTATTATGTCTAACTTGGATGGAATGAGCATTGTTTTATGTACATAAACACATCCCAATGGCAAGATAATTTTGAGAAGACATAAAATAGTTTTGGCAACTATTTTTGGATACAATTTTGAAGATTTGGTGAATGAGCTCTGAAGATCTAATGCTCTGAAGATGTTATGAAGATGATTTGAAGATGCTACAAAGATGCTCTGAAGGCACTTTAAAGACATATATAGAATGATCTAAAGATGCCCATGCATGCTCCAAAGAACACCCAGGCATTATCTAAAGTTGTCCAGCTAGATCCTACTAATCAAGATAATGATTCTAAAGATATCTATTGTATATAAATAGACTTTCTATATTTAGATATCCTATTTTAGACATTAATATTTATAATAATGGCCTAAAATGATCTAGATGTATTTGTACTTCTATTTTGTAAAATTGAATAAGTCTTTTTGGATCTATTTTAGTTATTTACCATCTATTGATAGTTGAATCAGTTCCAACACCTTTCTATAGGTGTGGGATCTGATTCCTAGATCATCTATATTTAGAATAAGTATATTTGGCTATTTTTATCACCAAATTTTGTACTATATGAATATATGTTAAGATGTGATTAAATACATATCTCCTTCTCATTCAAGATAGTTAACAAGTTAGAAAGTTGTTGAAGTTGGTTAATCAATAAAAAATCAAAAGCATTCTAGTGTATTTTTATATATCTGTATATGTTCCTTTGATAATGAAATAAAGTTTAGCATTCCTTTTCATTACTGAGTAAAGCAATTCCTATTGTGAGGAAGGAGAAAGGGCCCACTTCTCTCTGTAGATTAGAACAAATCAGTACTTTTAATTTATAATTTAGAAGTATTTCTTTAATTTAGGTATAATTCATTTACCATAAAGTTTAATTTCCTTTGAAATGCAAAAGTGATTTATTTTAAACACAAGAGTAATTTATTTTAAATACAAGTGTGATTTCATTTTCAAAAACAAGTTTGAATTTCCTTTTCAAAGGTGAAGTGTGATTTTCTTTTAATGCAAGTGTGTTTCCATTACATGCAAGAGTTATTTCAATTCAATATGAGAGTGTGTATTTCAATTTCATAGAAAGTAAGTTTGTTAACCTATCTCATATTTAGAATTTTTTTAGAAGCCATTTAAGTGACAATAGACAACATTCTTAGATTTTGGAATATCACACTTTCCTACCCAATTGGGCAAGTTGAGTGAGGAGATCACAATGTCTTATGCCAGATGTTTAAGTTTTGGATGTTGATGTTGTGAATTCCAATAGGAGATATTTTATATTTAATTTTCTACAAATTAGAGTTAGAGTCTTAATTACTATTTTTAGGATTTAGACATCATGACTGAAGTAAACCCTTGATACAATGAACTATAAAACTCCAATATCTAATGGTCTCATTGTATATAGCCTTTGGACACTAGACCTAATAGAAAATGACACCAATCCATTGATTGGTTCAATGAAAGGTATAGCGATAGCCTATCAACAATTGCCTATGTTTTCAAAGCCTTGAAATGTGTGAGATTGTTAAAAAATTTAGTTTTTAATTCCATTTCTCCTCCACCCATTACCCCAAAGGAAATTGTCAAGCTCAATCTTCAAATAAGACATTGAAGAAGATGTTCTTTTACACTATTGTCGAGTCCAAGCATGACTAGCACTTCATGCTTTATCCTTCCCTTTGGGTCTATTAGACAAATTTCTTCATGGCCATGTGGTAAACCTTGTATACACTTGTATATGGGTCTGAGGCCATCCTCCCTCTTGAGGTCTTAATCCTTTCACTATTAGTTAATATATTTAGATCATTATCTAATGAGGAAGAATGTGTCACTCACCTAGTTAAGCTTGAACAATTGGATGAACATTGTGTAGACACTCTCAAGCATAATCATGCTTATCAACATCACCAAATCCACTATTTTGATAAATTTGTGCATCTACATCCATTCTAGGTAGGTGATATGGTTCTCATTTTTGACAAAGAGCACTAAAAAAAGGGAAAACTTGCTCACAAGTGGTTTGGCCCCTTTTTGATGACCACCTCATTGAAAAATAGGGCTATCATCTCTCCAATCTTGAAGGCAAACCCATTTATCACTTGATCAATTGGTTTTACCTGAAGATGTTCCACATCTAGGGCTTATGCAACCCTCTTAGGAAACCTACCTATGATGGTATGGTAGATCTTTCCCTCTTCTCACACCAATAACCTTTATGATTCTATTATATGTGTGTGCATTTGGGTTCTTTATTAATAGTTCCTACTATCTAATTACATGTATTTGGTATTCTATCTTAGATGAGGCATAAATATCACACAAAAAACCATATACACATGTGATAATAATGAGAAATAATTGTATATCACAAAAATACATGATTTGCTCTAATCACATCACTTAGATTCCTCTAAGTATATGCTCATAATCACCAAAAACTACTATAAGTGTGACTACATATAAGATACCTCTCAATCAGTCTATTACTAGGCTCTATCTATAGTAGTATTGCTCAGGGTGGAGATCTTGATCTCTACCTCTCAACTAGTTGAGCCACAGTCTCTTCTAGAGTAGTTAGCTGATTTACCCTATCTCTAAGTGAATCCACTCCTCTAGTCTAATAATAGGCTAGCTAAACCCATATATAATTAATCTTGGCCTTCATTTGAGATAGATATGCCTTAGCTTGTGCTATAACTACCTCATGCCATACTTACTCTACCTCAAGCATCCACATAGTCACCAGTGTGTTTACCAAGTCTTTAGAGTAACATTGTGAAATTATGTGTACCAATCACCATAACCTTGCACTCTACAGGTGATATTGGTCCTTTACAAGAAGAGAGTTAGCCTCTTTGGCCAACCATGCTAGTACTCTCTTTTGGTTAGTCACCTCACAGGGTCTCTCTCCCTATGATAGTCACTCACCTACCTATGATGACTCTCCCTCCTCCATCACACTAGCTCCTCCACATGTTTATAAACCCAAAAAACATGTAAATGAATCATTTGTGCACACTATGGAATGAGAAAAAAGTGTTCAAGATAAGCTTTATGACCTATTTTATTCCTTCCCCCATCTTCAATCTTTTTGGCCTATTATAGGCCTTCTCAAGATCCCTAAAACCTATTTTGGCCCCTCTCTGGCCCAAGCCCATAGCATTTTGTGCCACACCATGTCTTGGTAGTGGGATAAGTTATACCCCTATGGCCTAGTAGTGAGCAGGCCATATGTTTGCCTAAGTAGGCTATAGCCTACGTCATGGCATTTTGGGAAGCCCTAGGACTTCCCAAATCTCCCTCCCTAGGCCTTTGTTTGGCCTCCCACTTATCTTGGAGGGTTTCTCTCATCCTCTTAGTCATTTTAACTAGTTGGTATATCTAATTCATCCATTGAATTGTCTTAATTTAGTCAAAATGCCCATAGGGCCTCCCAAACCCCAAAATTGATAAAGTTTTATGAAAAGGACTTACTCAAACCATTGTGTGCACTTGTGGTGTACTCTTTATATCATTATAGGCTTTGATTGGGATTTGGAGGCTTGTTGGATCTCCTCAAAGTTTATCAGAGTGAAATGGGTGTGAAAATGACATATTTTTCACTCTTTTTCCTCTTTTTAACTCTCATTTTTTGCTTTTTTTGGGCCCCTTTTTTGGTTTTTTGCCTTGTATTGCATTCTAAACCACAGAACCTCTATCTTAGGAGTTTTGACCAATTTCAAGTGTAATGACAATCTCTATTGATCTCTCTAAGGCCTTTTTGGTTCCACTCTTTCCCTTTTTTGGTCTCTAGGACCCCTTTTGGGTCCCCATTTGCCTCCTAGGCCTGTGCCCCATCTCGTGGGCACCCAGGGATAGAAGTTTCTTTCTATGCTTCTTTTAGTTAATCATTTCTTTACATTTTTATAATCTATCCACTCTAACTCCCATTTTAATCTTTCACTATGGTTCTTTCAGGTAGTGTTAGTTATTGGTTGTGTTGGTTTGGGACTTGTTTTGATCGCTATTGATTGATCTTCATCTTTTATGAACTTACTACCACCTTATATGTTACCTCTTAAAGTCATTTATATTGGTCAACTAATTTGACTATGACTTGGTTTAGTTATCCAAATACCTTATGTAACTTGCTTTCCCTACCTCACTTTGAGATAATCCTTTTATGGCCACTAGTCTTGCATCCTCAACCCCCATCATGGTGTACCTCTCAGTGGTGTTTCACATAGATGGTGGTAGTTAGGACAACCCAAGAATTGCCACTATAGCTTGGGTCATTGATGATCTGTGGGGATATGAGCTTGATGTAGCTAGTTTTTTATTTACTAATGAGATGAATAATTCCACTAAGTATCATGTAATTATTGTTACCTTAACTTATTCCTATGAGTTAGGTATGTGCTATGTGTAGTTTTTATTTGAATCAGTCTTATTCATGTCTTAGCTCATTAGTTCCTAGTCTATCCTTAGATTTGAGTTTACCCCTCTCTTTAAGGTGGCACGTGATTTGATCTCCTCTTTTGAGGAAATCTAAGTCACCCATATCCATTTAAAGGATAACACTAGGGCTAACATGCTAGTAAATGTCATTCTATATTGTATGATGTGATTTAATATCACTTGTGTCCCTTCTATGTAAGGGCTAAAGATAGAGCTAGATTTAGATTTGGATTACACAATACTTGTACTCTCACCCATAGATATCACTATTGACTTCTTCCATCATCATCCTTATTTGGTAAGTGTAGTTAATGTTCTCTTTTATGATTTTAATACTTTTTTTTGTATGCTTTTGTGTGGCTTCTAGGTACTACACAACACTCCTTGTTCATAGAAAATTGACTACTTATAGGGACCTTATTAACTCCTATGAAAGTCATTAGGTTCTATTCAAAGTGTCATAGTATTAAAAATCAATGGAAAGTGAGTCTTGAATTGTAGTATTGCATGAGATAATTTTGAGATGGTCTCAAAGGCCAATTTGACACTTTCTTATGTTTCCCCTATTGGTGGATGATATTAGAGTTCTATAGTATATCATATTACACCTTTCAATGCCCTCAATCCTTCACGTCACATTCACCAAACTTATTTTCTCATGACTACACCTATGGTTTGCTTATATATGAGTTAGGCTCTACAATCCTATACAAGGATTATATTTGTTGGCCTTACTCTTGATGTTAACTAAGAGTTATATGGAGTTATATCATTACTCTGAAACCATTCACAAAATACCCTCACTCTTGATGTTAAATGAGATTTATATGGAGTTATATCATCACTATGAAACCATTATCAAAGTATTTTCCTTGCCTCAAATATCCTTTTTTTCACTCTAAACAAGAAACACTCATTCAGTTAGGTAGGTAGACTGGTAGCTCACATTGATTGTGTATAGAGGTTTGAAGTGAGTTGGTTTAGTCACCTTTCTCTAAACCTTTATTTAAGTCCATTGAGTTATTTAACCTTATATGATTACATTACTTGATCATTATCTCACCCAAACTCCCTTATTACTGACTATATATGACCCTCTCTTCTCAATCTTTATAAATGGTATATCTTGCTTAGGCCAACCTGTAGGTGATCATGAAGGTGGCTAAATGCATTTTGAGCTTCAAGGTCTTAAATGTAAACTAGTGAGATAAAGATAACCTTATAAATCATGTTAAGAACCTATTAAAATTCATTTAAACCCTTTGATTTCTTTCAATACATCACACTCCACAAACCTACAATCTCTTTCTTACACTTATCTAGACTGGCTATAGATGACTATTTTGTGAGGTTGAAGTGTTAATTCCTACACATTGGTCTTCTTAAACTAGGTCATGCCATGTTAAAAGTGTCAAAATTAATTTAGGATTCCTCTCCTTATTTTACAAGGTCCATTGGCTCTTTCATAGTATACTCAGCCTTGAAAACATTTTTTTCTTCATACACATGCTAGTATATCAATATTCAAGCATGTACATCCACTCCTCTTAACCCTTGTTGATTTTCAAGTTACTTAGGTGACTTCCTTAGTTTTTACCTTCTCAAATTTTCATTTTAACTAAGTTACACTTCTAAAATCTATCTTTATTTTATGTAAATTATCTCTTTTGGTTAAAAATGGGGACCTACATGTCTGTAACCTATAGGTCTCTATTTTGCTTGTATAACTATTACGAGGGAGTCTCTTGAGTCCTTTTGACCCTTTAATACTATAAAATATTTTCCCATTTATTTATAACACTCTCATTAAATTATAGACATCTTTACCAAAAATTATGTCATCCTTAACTTGTTCATTTGGTCTGTATAGGGTTGTGCATACAATCAGTTCATATGTAAGGTATATATATGGAAGTTGGAGTTTCTAGTATAGTTCATGCCTCTTAATGATAAAATGGGGTATATTAATGTCAAATGGATGTATATGAGTCTATTATACCTCTCTACATTTTCAAAAAAAATTAAACATGAACTTAGACTCGTGAATGCTCATTGATAGGTTTACAGACCTGTAAGTGACTAAAACACCTTATAGCCTTGTTTGAGAGTATAATTTAATCTCACTTCTCATTACCTTAGACCTAAAATGGTATAGTGGTTTAATTTTATGATACCATTATTTCTCATTAACAATTGATCAAATATTAATAGTCAGGCCAATAGAGAACCATTGATGGATAGACCATGCTTCTAAAGAGTGCAAAACATGATGTCTCTTGAAAGGCTATTTTCAAAGAGACACTTATCAAGAGAGAAAACTTGAATCATGGGAGAGTTAATAGGTTTTATATGAATGATTAATCACTTAAAAACCTCTAAAATTTATGGTCCTTTAATATAACCAAATACTTATAGTAGGGGTGATTGAAACTCCATACACTTTAGACACTTTCTCCTTGATGAAGGCACTTTATGAATTTGAATTGTTTGATGAAACTATCATTTAAAGGATAAATTTTACCTCTAAAAACATCCCAAAAAATAATTCTCCTCCATCTAATTTTGACATGAAGAAACAATAGCAAAACCAAACCCTGCTTGAATGGACAAGGCATAGTGACATGATGTCACTCTTAATGATTGTTAATAAAGGAGAGGTCATGAATATTAAAACCAATGACACTAAATTGAATCCAATTAGTACCCATAACAATTCCCAAATTTTTATCTTCCAATTTTCTCTCTCATGGCTATATTATGCATTTGAATTTTGCCTTTTTGAGCTTGTGAAGGCAATAATGAAGGAGCTATGAAAATCTTTTTACTTGTGATTTCATCCTTAAAGGACATATAAGTTCTCAGAAGTGCTTGTAAAAGAATATATTTATCATTTTAGGCATTTAACAATTATTTCAATTTTTAACCTCCATGTGACTCATATCTGACATCAAGTACACTATTAAGATTCTTGAAATGTTTTCCCTTGATATTTTTATGTACAACTCCTCAAAATTAGTGAAAAGGTGACCAAAATGACTTTGTGACACATAGAAACATAATAAAAGGTTAATGCATGATAATAATACTTTAAAGACACATTAAGGAACTTTTATAATTACTCATTACCATGTTAAACCTTTGAACACACTTTATAACACCATAACTCATAAATGACCTCTAAATCTAGAAAAGTACACATGAGACCAAAAATTGGACAAAACTAGATAATGACTAATGTGACCACCTAGAGACCATTATTAAACCATTAAAAACCATTACAAGACCATGTATAAGTTTGAAATAACCGTATGAAAAGTTTCAACCTATAGGGAGTTGACCATTTTGACTTGAGAGTCAAAATTGGTCAATAGGTAACATTATTTACTTAGGTAAATTAATTATTAAATTTATATTCTATGTGTGCACATGTATAACACACTCACATGTGTCACATCTCTTTAATATTATCATTATTAGAATGTTATTATTGTAGAGTGTGACATATGTCATTAGATTTTTTTAGAGAAAAGAATGTTCTAGCCCATTAGAACATTATAGATATTTATGGGATAATTCTTGTATAACTTATTTATACCCCTGACTTATTTCACTTAAAACAAATTCAATCTAAGTATTTTCTACAAACATCTTTTTGACAGTTTGCCTCTCTATCTTGTCCTTATTGCGAGCTATGCATATGCCCTTTATTTAACTTTTGGGCATTCCAAACACTTTCATGGTCTATAAAATATTAACATGGATGGAAAATAATTAGATATTAAATAAAATCTATCTAATAAAATTTGATAAATCTATAAAATTTTAGAAATGATCACAAGCATGCTTTATATTGGATCAATAGATTTACATGTATGCTATAAATTGAGATGTTGGAATTTTTTTGAATGGGATAAATATATTTTCTAGTTAGCATCCATTACTGATTGATTTATTTGTGTCATTTTATACTTGTCCATTTATTGAACACTCTCAAGTCAGATCTTGAAAGGATGAAAAATAGTTTTTAATTTAGAGTACATATATTAGTACATTTAAAACATTTTTATTGGGTATAATTGGGAAATTTAACTACATTTAAAATTTTCCCTCTAAAATTTCACTGACTCTATCCTAATGCCCATACATTAAATCTTGGACCATTGATTTATTGGCAATCCAACAACAAAATCCCATTAAGACTAGAAATCATTTGGTTATTCAAATGTGAAATAGTAAAATGTATGAGTTTTTTTTATGAACTATTGTGAAACTTAACATTATCCACATAACCAATTAGAAGTTAGGAAATCCTCAATATTCACCTAATGAAATGATTTAACCTTTTAGGGTCTTACAAGTGTAATTTCCTATCTTTGATTAAAGGGATAAGATGCCTAAATCAATTACATAAATTGAAATAATTAAGATACTAATTTGTTATAAATTTGACCTTGTTTGAATTTATATAAATAACAATAAATAGAGACTTAGCTGAAAATTAATTGTTATGGATGATCTCGGTTTTGAGTTTTGAGATTTGAGTAGTAGTCTATGTCATCAATAGGATTCTAATATTCATATGTTCAGTAGACAATAGCACCTAGTTTAGATAGTAGCACCATCTATGTGTAGTATCCAAATATGTCACTAATATCCCATTTAAGGGAATATTCCTATTTTCATGGAGCATTTATGTTTGTGTCTATATGTTTTTTTCTTGTGTGATCGAAACCTATAGTTGTGTATTGTACCTAGAAATATTGATTTGATGTGAAAACCCTAGTTCTCTTTATAAGTATGACATGAGAAAGAATTGAGTGTGTATTAGTATGATGTACTAGACATCCTCAACATCCCATTATTTACAGAGTTGCCTGCATACCAATACTCTTAAAAGCGATCGAGTCTAATTTATTTCTCCCACCTAGTGCTTGATGTATGTGCAAGTGAATTCTAGAATTAGAGTGGCCTTGGATGCCTTAAATGTGATTAAGCTTTGAAATGCTTTAAAACTAGAGTTAGGGTTGATGTAAAAGGTAGTATGCAAAAACTAGGGTAAAATAAGGATAAATTACCTTGATTTTTCACAACTTTGTCTTTGGTCTGAATAGATTTTTCATTTATTTCCATCTCCTAAATAGAGGTGGATTACACTTGTATTTATAGGGTTCTATTGCTTGATTAGATAAGAAAATGAGTTTAGGTTGAACTTAATAGGGGCACACATTTGAAAAACTATCTGTTAGGAAGAGCTGGGGATAAGGACAATAGCATATAGTTGGGGACATTAGTGCCATGTGGCTATAGTGTCCCAAATATGGTGCTCATGTCCATTTGGTAGACTATTGATCAAGTTGAGTTGGGGTCTGGAAGGATAGTTTTGAGACTATGTTAAGATTGGCTATAGGTGACTATGGTCTATTGAATGATTAGAAATGTAATTCTAATACTCAAAGATAGGTCTATGGCTAGCCTAGGTATAGGTTAACTCAAGCAACACTCTTAGCATCCAATTAGCACTTTTAGGTGATTACAATAAATATATTCATCGCTAATTTCTCCTTATTTGAAATTGACTTACATGGCATATGTGACATTCAAAAACAAGATTCTCAATAGATCTCAAATGATTTGATATATAATAGACATTTAAATTTTATTGTATTATCCATAAATTCATGTTAATTTCCCTATATGTCATATAAATGTTATTTTATATTGAAATAACACCTACATTATTTAAGCCTAATGATTTCCAACTCTTATGACTATCATCTATAACATAAAACTCATATGTAAATTGTGACATGCTTTCCTACATGGTAAATACATTGAATATGATTTTTTGCATTATAACCTTGATACTACCCAATACATTATTATAATTCAAACATGTATTAAAATAGTGCATAAAAATATTATAATCTTTAAACTTTAGAGACAATTTTACAAATAAATTTTGATAACTTAAGAAGATGAATTGTGACATTTTGAATCCTCTGTGTGTGTGTGTGTGTACATGTGTTTGTGTGTGTGTGTGTGTGTGAATGTGATATGGGTGAATTGGTAAAGTGACTTGGTTATGTCCAACCCCACCTAGTTTCAAATTTTTATAGGTATGTGAGGGTTATTGTGGCCATTTTTTGTGCATTCGAGGCTAGTTGGCTATAGACTTGGTTATCATAAGGTTGGATATAGTCATATGTGGTATATTTGATACCTATTGGTTTTTGATATCATAATCATCTAGGGATATATACCCTTATATATGTCCCAAATTTATTTTTAGACCTAATAAAAAAATTGATGATTAATGAAACACACACATACACACCCCCCCCCCCAAGATGAGATAAAGATGTAAAACCGATAAGATTCTTACAATAACATAGTAACTTTTTTTTAATGACATACTTAGATGTGTACAAACACACATTTTTGAATTAAATGATTGTATTTTATGTGAAATTGCATGAAATTAGAGAGAAAATATTTTATATTGTTAAAAATATGCTTTTTTTAATTTTTGAATTAATGTTTTTTTAAGTAATTTTACAAGTCAAGAAAATTGAAAAAATGTAATTGAAAGTGTATGGACACAAATTTTTAACCTTAACGTCGTATTTTTTTTAATAACACATCTCGTAGATTTTTGAGATATATTTTTTATTTAAAAAAAATGATTAATGGTTAAATTTTTATTAAACTATTTTTATCAGTATATAGATTAACCATAGTGATATATGTTATCTATAAATTAATTAATAGTTAATAAACAACATTTTTATTAAACGATATATTTAAAAAATATATTATCCCATATATGTGTGTGTGTGTGGAATAAAATTACCTATTTAAATATGTATGTGAAATTGGAAACAAATATAAATGTGACAATATTCAAGTTTGTTGGTCCAATGAAAGTCTAAGTGTTATGTTCAAATCCTCCAACACTTAGACTTGCACTGGACCAACAAACGTGACTATTTGTTTCCAATTTCACATACATATTTAAATATATATATATATATATATATATATATATATATATATAATAAAATTATCTATTTAAATATTTATGTGAAATTGGAAACAAGATATAAATATGACAATATTCATGCTTGTTGGTCTATAACAAGTCTAAGTGTTAGGTTCAAATCCTCCAAGCCTAAAACCATGGTTATTTTGGAGGTGAATGGGCCATTTTATTTTATTTTTTTAATAAAAAATGTCACACACAATTATAAAGGGCACATATGCTTAAGAAAGGGCATGCATCTTGTAATCATACTTCTTATGACCCTACTCCTCCCTATGATTACACATCAGCTCATGTGCAGACTACTAACCCTAGTTATCTCAATTTGAGACATATTCAACTTGAATTAAACCATTATCTTGTAATATGCATTCCCCAAACATTCTTATCACCCTACTAGCCCTTTCGCTCACTCATGAGCCCTTTAGGCATCTCTCAAAGCCCTTATAGAGCCATGTTGATCATCCAAGATGGGTTGTTAACCCAAGCCATGGAATGGGGGGTTAATATTTGGCCTATGCCATGAGATACCCCCTAATATTTGGAATAGGTTTCATCTTGGGCAAAATGTGAGAAAAAGGGCCTTATTTTATCCCTAATGACTAAAAATGGGTAGTTTTTGGTTTTTGGCAGATTGGGGATGCCTTATGTTATTGTTGATCACTCATTTATACCTATATATCTTGATATATACTTAGATATATCCTTTATATCATCACTCTTTAATATCTTGTGCATTCTTGGATCTTACTTAGTTCATTCTTGGCATGTTTGGGCTTTCATTGTGACAAGGGATGCCCTATTATTATATATCTTGATTTAGTGATTCTCCCTTCTCTCTATAGTGATCCTAAGGCTTGTTTATTGCTAATATCTCCCTCAAGATTCATTTTACCTATTATTGTGCTATCCATATTGCCTCTCTTTTATTTTTCAGCTTTTCCTTCACCTCTTTCACTAATATTGGCTCCTAGTTTGGACTCAGCTCACACACAGCTTGGTCTTCTTCCTTCATTACTTCCTAACTTGGATAATCGGTTGGTATATATATACACAATTAATTTTGAGCCTGATATTAGGGTATTTTTTTATATAAATTTAAACTTCCATTGATTTACATTAATGTATTAGCTAGGTTTTCAATTTTTTAGCAATTTAGTTCATGTAGAGCATTCTCTAGGGTAGTTTCTAAACATTTAGCATTTATATGTATCTAGATTATATTTAATTATTGAAAATTTATTCCATTATATGGTATTATTTATTATTACACACATCTCATTACATGGTATAATCCCTAATTGCTCAAAACACTATACATTTGCACAAACAATCTCGTCTTTGCTAAACTAAAAAATTGCATCATTAGGAACTGACAGTGTTGAAAATAAAGAATTAGATTAGGATTAGATTAAGAATGATATTTAACCCTTGTTTTAAAATTTATTTTATTTACAAAACATCTTTAATTTGGCCAAAAAATGCCTCTCTCTTAAGCTTATGCATTACCTGATAATTCTCCCAATTCAACATTTCCTTTTCCATCATTTGTATTAAGTAAATTTCTTATTTCAGTTGCTCACTTTACTGTGATTATAACTTAATACTTTTTGCTCTTTATCATGCTATCTCTAACCTATTTTATGATTCTATCTATAGCTTGGTGTAGGCTGGCAAACTAGATAACCTCTATAGATCATGAGTAGCCCATAGTGTCCCTGAGCCTATTAGCCTTCTAGGTGTTTGCTTGAGTACCCTACGTATCCCCTATCAAACCCTAACAGCTCCATTTTGTTTCTTGGAGCTACACATCCTTTATAAATAAATGCACAATTCTTAATATATTCATTTATAATTTATAGTCTTTGACAGGGTGTGAGTTATTAAAAAGGGCATAATCCTTTGTAAATAAATGCATAATTCTTAATATATTTGTTTATAATTTATAATGTTTTTTTAATTGATTTTACAAGTTAATAAAATTTTAAAATTATAATTTCAAGTGTATAGAGACAACTTTTTAACATTAACATTGTAGTTTTTTTAATAACATGTCCTTTAGATTTTTGAGATATATTTTTTATTAAAAAATTGATTAATGGTTAAATTATTATTAAACTATTTTCATCAGTATATAGATCAACCATAATGATCTATTTTATCTATAAATTAATTACTATTTAATAAATAACCTTTATTTTTAAAAAATGATATATTTGAAAACTATATTCTCCCCCCTCACTCTCTCTTTCTCTCTCTATACATACACACACACACACACACACACACACACACACACACACACACACACACACACACACACACACACACACACACACACACACACACACACACACACACACACACACACACACACACACACAAAATTACCTATTTAAATATTTATGTTTGGAAACAACCATGTTTGTTGGTCCAATACAAGTCTAAGTGTTAGGCTCAAATCCTCTAACACTTAGACTTGCACTAGACCAACAAACATGACTATTTGTTTCCAATTTCACATAAATATTTAAATAGGTAATTTTATGTCATTATATATGTAATTACTAATAGGTTTGGATTCTCCTTAGTGAAGATATTGAAGATGTTCAAATTTAACCTTTGGTTCCTTATTGTATATTAATAATGTTAAAAATATCTCTTATAATTCAAGATATGTATGCAAACAACCACTATGAAGATGAGGAACTGATCTAAATCTTGACCTATTAGGATTTCATGAAATGGTTTAAGTGATATTCTATCATTAGCATTGTATTTTCGAATAGAGGCCACACATTTTTTATGATGAAAATAAGTATCACCACTCCCATATAATAATGAAATTTAAGGTGTTTTGAAATCAAGTGGAAATGGTGAGTCAAGTATTTGACATACTATTACATTTACATATATATCATTAGAATCAATCCAAGTATAGTACATTTTTATTTATAAATAAAGATAATGTTTTTCATTTGTTACAATAAACCTACAACATGCATTAGGGTTATAATATCTTGTGAAGGTATATTAAGATCCTTAAGGGTCTCATATAAAGGTTGAATCATACCATTAATGGTGTCCATAAGACCACTATTTCTCATGGGGTGTGAAGTTGAATTTTTACAATCACAAACCCTAGGGGAGTCTATGTTTTATTTTTTTGCATTATTTTAAAAATTAGAATTTACCAAATATAAAGTATTTGTATTCATTTCATTTATTTGAACCAATATGAAAACCAAGTAATGAACACATGAAGGTAAATGAACCCTATGGATCATAATTTAAAAAATATATTTTCAAATAAAAACCCTAAGTACAAATAGGTTTTATAATACCTTGGGCTAAATGTTTGAAATAGTCAGGGTTCACCATTTATGTTTACTTTATTTTTGATTTTACAAAAAATAGTAATAAAGTAAATATAATGAAATAAATCTAAGCATCAATCCATGAAAATACATTATTCATATCTATATAATTGGTTTGGATCAAGTAACAATGTAAAATATTAAAAATGAAACTAGGCTATGCAAATTAAGTACAAGAGCTTAAGGAAACATCACATTTGATTATTGTTTAAGAATTTTATACTTTTAGAATGACTCTATAGAGTATCTATATAATACTATTTAAATCTAGGATTTTGAAATTATTTTTAGGTAGACAAGCACATGGTGTGGGTTAATTCTATGTAGACAAAAGTTGGACAAAATTTCACTTTGAATTTGACCTTGTTGCATCAAGTCTATCTTGTGCACAGTTGCATAAACTAATTTTTTTAACTATTGAAATATGTATTTTATAATGTTAGTGTATATTCAATTTAGTGTTTCTCCCAAAAAAAGTATATAATTTCTATTCTTCCTCTTTGACCTAACTTGACACTCTAAAACAAACAAATAGTTATGGAGATGGGAAACCATTGAAGTGATGTTGAAAACTATGTATCCACATGTTTTAATTTAGACATCCATGTAATTATGTGATGTATATGTAAATAATGTAAATGAGGTTTTTTAACCTCCTCTTACTTATAAATGATAAATGTAACTTTTTGTAAGATAATACCCTCCTTTGGCACAAGGTGAACAATGAGAGACAAAGAAGATCAAATCCATCACAAGTGTTTAATATGTGACTCAATGAATTCAAATTGAAATATGAGGAAATATATTTGATGCTTAGCTTTAGGTATTACATTTGATGGCATGTCTTCTCTATGTGTTATTTCATCTCTCTAATTATGAATGTTTTGACATGACATTGTATATATAAAATGATCTAGGATAATTATGAAAGTTAACTAGCTTTATAATTTAAAAAGGGAAAGGTTAAAGGTGAAAAATAATAGACAATGGTAAAAAGTACTAAAGATGTTAAAATGGATAGAAAGGCATAGGGTGGATGTCTGACCTAAGATGAATGACACAAATCTTGAATTTGACTTGGAGATGACTCATGAACTATTTTTGAGGTATTTTTTGATAAACATGTGATGTATTATCAAATAATGCTAACATATATTTTATGATATGTGATAAATAATTTTTGTATGCTCAAGGGATATACAAGAACTTTAGTGAGATTGAGGTGGACCAAGAAACAAGCTAATAAGTACAATTTTTTCAAATATGATAAATTGGGATTAAGATAACAAGATTAAGGGTGTATATATCATGATACTTCAAAGCCAAAGTAGGATAAATATGATAATAATCCCATATGCATAGAGTAACTAGATGAAAAACATCAAATTTCATTATAAAATTATAAAGTCTTATGGGAGAAATAAGAGATACTTTATTTGAAACATAAAAATAATTGATCTAATGAAGTAATTTTTTTTTTATAAATCTAGGAGATAAAATATGTATGAAATGACACATCCTAAAGTAAAATAAAAATAAAACCATATGAAAATTTATTTAATCTATTAGATTTATGTTTGGTTCATGTTCCTTAACCCTAGGACCTGTTATCTAGGCCATGCCTCTTTCCAACTTCAAGCCCATGTGCATTCAAAAACTCATTACCCAACCCAAAATTTGTGTTCCTTCCTTAATATCATTCCCTAAACTTGGATTTTTATGTCTTTCTCACCCTTGATTCACCAAATCTAGGCCCATGAACTTTCCCAACCCCATTCCCTTTCTTAAATTTTAACCATGTTCCCTAACCTAGGGCCCCAAACCTAGACCCATGCCCCTTCCTAACCCATTTACCTAGATTTATGGGCATTAATTTTACTCAATATGATTATAAAATCATGTTTCCAAACCCTAGGCATGTGACCATTCATAAATCCCATTCTTCATCCTTATTTTACCATCCCATGCTTTCCCACAACATCCATCTTTCCCTAACCCTATTCCCAAATCATGTATCCATTTTAAAACCTTATTATTTTTTAATTTCCTTAGTATGTTCTCCAAAATTAATCATATGATCCTTACTCTACTCCATTATCTAACCTTGGTGTCCCATCCATGTTTCTCAAACTTGTTTCCCAGCCTCGTTTCCCCCATATTAACCATATTTCCCAACCATGTCAGGGTTTGACAACCTAATATTTTTCACCTTCCTTGAAATTTTTCCAAAACCCAAACCATTTTTACCTTAATAAACACTTTTTTCAAACCTTTTTGTTATATTTCCTTGACCATGTTCCTCGACATGCCCTTGTTTCTCAAAACTAGGTCATTTTGATACCTCTTTCTCTATTTTCCCAAATTTGATCTACTTTGTTCTCTTTTTAAACCCTTTATTGTGCTACACCACATCCTAGATTTTTGAATTTATCCATTTTTAGGGATTAATCCAACTCTAAAAAAATGACTGTCAAAGGTGGAAGAGAAACAAGGGATTTACAATGGTGCTTTCAAGACTACACTACATCCTAAGTTACTAAGATTAACATTAGTGGAGAAAAATAATTAATATTAAAAAATATAAAAATTAAATATATGTGACATTTAAATAATTAGTGACCATTAGTATCATATTTTTATAACATGAAATATATATTTAATTGAATAGTGGATTTATATTCTAATTAGAGATCAAATTAGATATCAAATCAGAGATCAAAGTGAAGACCAAATGGGAGATCGGATTGAAGATGATCAAATTGAAATTAAATTAGAGAATAAAATTAAAGATAAAATCTATGATTTGATAACTATTATAAAAAATATGATAATGGATTTTTTACCTATTCAAAATTAGTCACATAAATCTATTTTTTTATTTTATTTCATATCCAAATTTTTATATTGGATATAATTTACAAAGTTACACAAACTAGCTATCAATTAAAAAAAACCAAATATCAGCCCAAATGGGAAACTAAATATATCTAATCAAACACACATCAAACCAAAATCAAAACCCTCATCAACCCCAATAAGGAGCCAATAGTTATAATAAAAACATGAAATATAACAAACTACCATCAATAAAAGATTAAAACATAATTACAAATTTGGTTAAAGCTAGAGTGTGTCACATATTTTTAATATTATGGATCCCCTAGTTTGTCCCAATATTATCCACAACATGTCCATTTTTTTAAGTCGCAAAATAATTATCATGTCTTTTCCTACCACATAAAAGGTCTTCATCCTTAATACTTGGTTTCTTCATACTGCCATTAGAAACAACTTGTTTTTAAACCTGTTAAATAACTTCATTCACATGTCTTTTAAAAATTTGATATATCCATTATTGTGATTTCCTAAAAAAAAAATCTCACCCATATCCATAGTAAAAAAAATTTAAAAATGTCCATTATTACCTCTGAAATGATCTCCAACACCAATAACATTTTACAAAATTTGTAAGGCATTCTTATTTTCTTGTTTGTTTTCTATTCTATTAAGAGATTGATGAATGGATCTCAAAATGTTAATTTTTTAAAATTTTAGGGTCCATAAATTCTTTATTATTATTGCTAATATCATAATCCATAATCAAATTTATATCCTCATCACTCAGATTAGACTCAATCCCTAAGTGATAAGTATTAGTAACATGGTCCCACCTAGGAACAAAAGGATAATATTCTAAGATAATATCAATTTTATCCTTAGAGGAAGGAATTATAGCTACCTTAGGAAATATAATAGTATCTTTCAAAAAATAAATATGAATATTGATAGTGCTAGATTGTAAAAACTTCCTCAATTCTTCTCTAGGCACTTTCACCTAAAGATTGACTTGTACAAAAATAAATTGGACCATGACATATCCATTGAATTCATTAATCCCCTTGAAAATTATATAAAAACATCATTATTATTATTATTATATTTACATATAAAACATAATAATTTAGTATAAATAAAAATAAAATCCTTTTAAATAAAAAATCAATATAAAGATTCGAGGTAATTAAACTAAACAAAATGTCATTCTAGTAAATTTATTTTTATGAAACAATATTCTAGGCAAATAACACTCTTAAAAATATTTATTTATCAAATGGAAACTCAAATTAATATTTTTAACATACTCCACATTACTAAAAACATTAAAAAAAAATGACTATTTACACCTATTTTGAACATAAGAGAACCACAAGAAGTTTTTTATGCAACATGAGCCTTCCAAATAAATATATTTTTAGTTTAACACAATAAGGCCACACAAATTTAAACCTATAATAAAATATCATAAGTGGTCACATATTTTCCAATTATTTTTAATACCAAGATAATGTTTTTGGTAAAAATCCAGCCTTTCATAGATTTTTCTAAAAGTCTCTTCAAGTAGAAGAGGGCCCTTCAAAAATTTCACATTTTTAAAAAATAAAACATCATTTTCCATTAAAATAGATAGAGAGGAAATTTTCATATAAATAATCCTTAATTTAAGTTTTTTTAATCTTATATATATATCCTTTACCTCATCCCAACTCATCCACTTATGAACAAGGAATCCATAGAGGGGAGATTAGTATAGTGTTAGTCAAGAAAACCAAATCAAAACAAACACACAAAACACTAACACCTCTAGCCTAGACACTAGGGATAGTATATGTAATAATAATACAATGAAAATATAACTATAAAACAAAATAAATCTTCCTTTTACCTTCCTTGTAGCTCCAAAACTGCTTGTTGAGTTGGCTTGCTTGGCTATGTGCTCAAGAAATATTTGACAATGAAGCTCCATTGCTCCACCTTTCCTTGACACCTTGGTAATGTTGGTTGGCTTGGATTATGAAATTGGAATGGTAAAAGTAATATGAATATTTTTATAGGTATCTTGGCATAATAATATTACACTAAAAAATGTATGGATCAATGGGTAAGACCTTATATTTATCACCTCCAAAGCTAACTCTTACCCAATTGAGTTATGTTAGGATTTAAACATGGAATGAGTTCAAAATAATCCTATGTGAGTTAAAGTTAACTCTATTTAAGTTAAAAATTATACATTTAATTATGTTTTTCAATTAAATAGGCATGGTTCTCAAATTATATATTTTTAGATATTTGTGAAAGCTTGACAACTCATAAAGGCAATGATGAAGAAGCTTGATAGTTTGAATTTTTAAATTTATATTTTTAGATATTCATTAATTAAAAATGTATAATTTAGCTAAGAATTTAATATATTTTAATTATATGATTCATTTTCATTATCATTTTAGTTTTTTTAAGAATTGTTTAAGTGCCTCGCATAATGGGTCCATAAGCTAAACTACCAATTGTTAGGCCACAAGAAGACTGGGGATGAATCCATGAGAGGTTATTATTTCATACAAGATAATACCCCAAATAGAGATGCCTTAACATTATTTTTAGTATTAATTAATGATTTTCATATTAAATTGAGATATTAAGTGATTCTTAGGCTTAATTTACAACATTTGGTAGAAATCAATTTGAAGTCTGGTTGAAAGCTAGTTGTGGCCAAAATGGGGTGTGTATAGTTTGCCCTTATTTAGGAAGGTATTTTAAGATATATTCATAGTAAAATATTCTCAAATAATGAAAAGGTCCTTTATTCCTAATTCCGCAATAGGTGATAGATGAGCCATGGATACCCCCTCGAGGGAGTGGGTAGCAAAGAAGGTCAGCATTCAATCCATCAAAAGAAGGAAAATGATGTGAAAAAAAAGGTAAATGGGGTGGTGTTATGCATATTTTATACACCCCCCACTGCCCCCCTCCCCCCCCCTCTACCCCTGAAAGTTTTTAAAATTCTATACTTTCTATCATAGAGATGACTCTGTCATAAAGCCTAAAACTATGTCAAGGACCCTATTGATTGATAGTATTTTTATATACATTTTTTATTATGAAATTGTAATGATTTGTTGATAAAATTTTATTTATGTTTTAATTGGTTTCAAAAATCATGATGGATTAAGGAATAAAATATGCATATATAGTTATAGATGTGATCAGTTGTTCAATTATTCATATTCAATACACTTTTGACAGTTTTAGTTGATACATGGACTTTCAATTTTCCACTATTTAAATTAATTTATGATGTTGCTTTGATCTTAATAATTGATTGGATTCATGGTTCATGATAAATAATGGTGAGATGGTATCTTGAAAAACATCACTTTTGGAATTGATACATTCAAAAGTTATTATAAAAATATAAGATCTCATGTATGGCTCAGTTTCATTCTCTACTATTGGTTTAACAATATTTTCATTGCTATTTCATTTATCTTTTATCCTTGTTCCCTTTAGGATTATCTAGTGTATATTTTAAGTTTCAATTGTTTTAATGTTTGAATAAATATTCAAGATTGATGAATATAATATCAAGCCATATACACCATTTCATCATATTTCATTGGACGTGAACTTATAAGTTGGCTATCTACCTTAGGATTATACATAAAAATGTTATAAGGATTCATTTGAGCTTTTTAAAGTTTGTATTCACATTTAATGTGCTTAAGTATAAAGGATCATATCTTAGTATTCATGGAATAATTCAAAATTACAATGCTAAGTCATAGTTATTTTCATTATGTAAATTTCATCATAGGACTAGCTTAATACACTAAGTGTCGAGGACCCTTTTGATTGATCGTAAAGCATATTCAATGTGAATTAACTTGGTTATTTGGCATTTGATTCCTTCATAAAATATGTGTTTGGATTTTAAAAAATAGACTATAGTTTCAAGGGTCTTTGACCATGATACTTAGTGAATCAACAATTATGAAGATCATTATGAAATTTATATAAATCTTAAGACCCTTCGAATGATGACAAGGATAACATCCATTGAGCTAGAGATTACTTGGCAAAATGAGCATCAAGGCATGTGAGTTGGTAAATGCATTTAAGTCTAAGTGTATGTTTGTTATGCTTCAAGATTATTTAAATATTTGGTGGTGTGAGAGTTAATGAGAGAGAATATTACCTTGAATAATGGATATTAGTTGATGTTTATCATGAGAATTAGTGTTAAAAATGGTTATCACTAACTTTGGCTTTTCTGACAAACAAGTTGGTAGAGTTGTTAAGTACGTGATTAGTAAATGAAGGCTAATTAAATTGATGCACATCATATAGTCAGGGTTATGCTGGTAGAAGGAAGACCATGGATATTATGCCTCACACTATTAAAAAAAAAGATTGTAGTAAAGAGATCTGAGTCTAAACCAAAAACACCAAGGGAAGTTAGATTGTTGAAAAAAATTACAATAGAGATTGATGATAACATAACTAATTTGGGAACTAAATTGGTACCATTTCTTGCTACTGAGATGAAATATAATGTTTGTCTTCATGAACAAAACAAACAAGTGATTGAGGTGTTATCAGATTCAGATGATTATTGGTCATCCAAAGGATAATTTATGTTTAGTGATGAACTTTCATGACAAAACTTGATATTTCAGTTTGAAACTTTGATTTTCAGAATTTGATAAATTTTGATATTTTGGTAAATACAATAATTTTAGAATACTAATATAATTATATATGTTTAAGTTAATTAATATGCATTATGGTTTAATATGAATAGAATTTATCAATTTTTGACTTATTTATTTTATGATTGATATATATTCTATTATATTATTAATTAATATGAGTCCCCACCCATTTAGATTAGTAGCCCAAGTCTATTATTTTTGTAAATATCTTGATCAATTAAGACTTTAAGTCTTAATTATATATGTTCTTAACCAATTATAGTTTATAATTAATTGACTTTGTTAAAAATCAATTAGTTAATATTAACTAATAACTAACTAAAGTTAGTTATAACTTATTTTACAATTAAGTTGAAGGTATAAGAAGAGATCAAGGACTCATTTGAAGAGAAGAACAAAAGGTATTGTAGATTTAAGTATTCTCTGAAGTCAATCATTTATCTCTTCTTTCTATGTAACTTCTCTGAGATAGTACAGCTTTTATAAATAAATACAATGGTACTTTATCTGATGGTTGAGTAATTGCTTATATAACATAAGTATATCTAGTTTTATTTATCATTTAGTACTGATTATTTGAAGTTTGATAAGCTTAATATATTTTGATGATTGTTATATTTTAGTCTTATGCACATATTATAAGTATTAAACTTAAATAATGATGATTATTTTACGACATTTCATTGATCTATTTTGACCATAAAGTTATCATTCAAATTTTTGTAGAGAAAGGATATTGGTTTTCTCGATAAGTTTTTTTTTCTACTAAGATGACTCTCCTGTTGAGACTTGCACACCTTTTGCAATTTATTTGAATCTAACTTTATTATAAATAGATCTTTCAATTTTTTTCTAAATTTGATTTTGCTTTTATTTTAGTTACTTTTAAATATAAGTTTAATCTATAGTTTTTTTATGTTCTAATTAATTTTATTTATTTGGTTTCTTTTCTAATAGTTCTTAGTTTAGGTTTGCTCTTTTATGTATTTGGATAGTTATAGATTTTTCTTAAGTTTTTATTCCTTGGGTTGTTATAGATTAATATCTTTAAGTATTTAGTTTTGCGTCTATTTCAGTTTTATATTGGTTTAATAATCTTTACATTTGCCTAAGTTAATCATTTGATATTTACCTCATAGTAAAGTTCTTTAGTTTTCTTGTTTTAGATTTAATTCAAATAGGCTTTAGGTCTATTTTAATCTTTAGACTAATCCTCTTTTCTCTTTACTTTCTTAGTTTTATAGTTGCTTCTTAATTAGTTTTTCTTATTTAGTTTCATTTTAATCTTTAGTCTTTGTTTATTCCTAGTTGGCTTTATTTAGAATAATTATCTTAATTAGATTTTTTATCTTTTTTTACTTTAGATTTTGTTTAGTGACTATTTCTTAGTCTAGATTATTTTTTGTTTAGGCTATTTCCTTAGTTGTTATTTTAATCTTTATCTTTATAACTATTTTTTTCATTAATTCTTACATTTTATTATTTGTTTTTCTTAAATTAGATCATTTCCTTAGTTTTCTATCTTTTTTAGTTTATCCCTCTTTCTGTAGGATTATTTGTTTGTCTTCTTAGTTTTTTTACTTAGTTTTCTATTCTTGTTAGTTTTATTCTCTTTTGCTTATGTTTTTTGGCCTCTTTATTTTTCTTTGATATATCTCTTATATTTTTAGTTTTCTTTAGAGTTAACCTAGATAACATTACAAGTAAGAAGAAAAGATATTATCTGAATACATATATATTACAAAATCAAATTTCTATTCTTTAAAATACTATCTAACTCAAAGATTTTTTCTATCGGATATAATAGATTACATATTCTTATTTTGACTGATTCATGATTCGATAAATTAATTTCTGATTGTTATAATATAATAATTTATCTTAATAATTTGTTGATTATTTCCTATAATTTATAATAAAAACTCCCTCACATCTTTAGGATCCTAAGTTAACCTTTAAAACTCCCATGATTAGATTGGTACAATTTCAACTTGACATTTGCAATAGGTGAAAGGGTTGATTCATTGATGGTACCTTTTTCATCATCAACAAATTTGGTGACTCCATTGGGGATATCATTCAAAAATCTAAAGTATTGTTTTCTTCTTGCTAATGGTTATTAGAGGTTAATAACCTCCTATTATTCAACCCTTAATAGCTTTAGAAGATGATCAAGTTGATGTTTCTTTCAATATAACATGTTATGCATGATGTAATCATCTTAAAAATCTTTATCATGTTATTGAAGTCATAAATCAAGAAGAAGAGATTGCTAAATTTGAAATTGATTGGTATTCAAATTTTACATGTGAAACTCAATGTGATATTTTGAATTCAAATAGGAGAAATCAAGAAGATAGAGATAGAGTTTTAGCTGTTAATCCTAAGCCTAAAACTCATTTTCTTTCTAATTCATATTCTTTTGATGATTTTATTGTGCCTGCTGAAATTAATTTTACAAATATACAATTAGATAAAGAAAATTAGGTTCAAAATAATCACTCTATTCATATAAAAACTAGTAAAACTTCTAATGGGAGATCAGATAGTGAGAAATCAACCAGTAGGAAATTAGCTAGTGAAAAATCAAGTAGTGGGAGAACCACCAGTACTAAAATGGAGATTGGAATATTTACTTCATAGGTTATAGAATAATAGAGATCAAGAAGATCTCATTAAAGGTGAATATAAAGAATAAACTCAAGAAGAGTTTTAAATAGCTATAGCATCATAGATTTCTACTAATCCAATCAATGTCAAAAATCATCCAGGTAAGTTACCTTCTCTTAAGGGATTGAATATACCAAATTTGTTTTGTGCTACTAGAGAATCTTGGAAAGATCACTTATAAAGTTTTAAATTAGTTTTTTCTACTCTTGAAATTACTAGTGAAAATATTTATTTAATATTTTTTCCCAAATATTAAAAAAAAAATCTCATCAAGCATTTGTTAGTCTACCTATTAAGGTTATTGATAATTGGAGAGATGTAGAAGACTAGTTAAAATTATCTTTTGGCAAGACCAAAGAATATTTTGATTTAGTTAATGATCTTTCAAATATTTCTTTAGATCCTAGTGAGACTATGTACCATTTCATTTCTAGATTCATCAAGCTGCGTCAAAAGATCCTAAGTGATTGTAGACCTTCAAAAATGTTGTCTAAACTTTATCTTTACAATGATTTGCCTTTGAAATACAAAATAGCTTTAAAATATAAAGATATTATAGAATATGATGAAACTATAAAAAAATTTATTGAATATGAAAAGAAGCTTAAGTGTATTGGTTTTAAGGATAGGTCTATTACAGGCTTAAATTTATATAATACAGAGATATTAAAAGCAATACAAAGTTTAGGCAATGAGTTGGTCGATGTTAAAAGACAACTAAATGGTAAACCTTCTTCATATAAAGTCAGGAAAGATGATGATAATGATTACTATTAAAATATTTGTGAACATGATCATAATCTTGAAATATTTCAAGTTATTATTAAATTTAAAAAGTATCTTCTTTAAAGAAAAGATAAAATAACTAAAGATTTAGCTTATAACATATATACTCTTGATGATCCTTCTAAAAATGAGAATATTTATGCTATAATTACTAAGAATAAATATTATAATCTTCCAAAAAATAATAAAATAGAAAATGATAAATTTTCCTCAAATGATAAAGGTAAATCAGCTCAAAATAATGTGAATAATTCTAACAATAATGTTGCATAAAATAACTCTTTTGTAACTAGATATAATAACAGTCAATATCAATATTATAAATCAAATAATTTTAGGCAAATAAATTCTAAAACTTATAATATAATTGATGATTTATCAAAAATTAAATCTAGATTTTCTTTGTTATAGGCTACTAGTCTTCCAGGATAGTTAGATAAGATTAATGAAGCAGTGAAAAATTTAAGAGCTGATATAAGTTTGCAAGAGAAAAATAATTTTGAACATATTTATGCTCAAAATTTTGACCCTCCTGTTGATTATATATCTCCTTTCTATGTCATAGTCAAGATTGAGAATAAAATAATTCATAATTACATTTTAGACATAGGTGCTTCAAAAAATATCATGCTCAAATGCATTTTAGATCAATTGGATATGTCTTATGAAGCAGATAGTAGGAAACTTACTGATTTTGATGCTAAATAAACTAAGAGCTATGGTAAATTTCATGATATAGTTATTAAAATTATGTAGGATGAACATATTAGATGTATGACTAATATTCAAGTGTTGGATATTTCTAGTAATTATACAAAGCTATTAGGAAGGGATTGGTCTAAATCCACTAGAACTTTCGTTAGAAAAGATATAGAATGGGTTATTGTTAATAATAAGATTGCATTTATTAAGATGGAAGATTTTTTTGGTATCCCAATTGAATCACATTCTTCATCTAACATTTATTAAATTGAAACTGGTATTAGAAAATTATTGATTTACTGAATGCAGATGAGCTATAATATCATCATGAAGAAATATTTTAAAAGAATATTTTATGGTCTCTTTACTTTGATGGAGCTTGCTATCAACAAGGTAATGGTGTTGAAATCTATCTGATATCTCTTGTTGGTAAAATATTTTTTTATGCTTTCAAATTATCTTTTAAAAACACTAATAATATAACAAAATTTGAATCAGTGTGTTTAGGATTAGAAAAGGCCATTGAATTGAATGTTAAATATTTAAAAAAGTTTAGAGATTCAGAACTAATAATAATACAAGTTCGCAAGATTTATAAGATTAATCAAACTCATTTTCATCATCATACATAGAAAATTTGGTCATTACTTGAGCAATTCAAAGCTTTTAATATCATGCACATTCTTAGGAAATTAAATGTAAAAGCTGATAAGCTTGTAGTTTACGCTTCTAATCTAACTTCGAGTGAAATTGGGCCTATTATTAAATTTATTTTAGTTGAATTTTTTTTTCTTAATATTCTTTATTTTAAGAATAATTAACTTATTTTTAACTATGATGAATATATATATTCATTTCTTAAAGGCAATTACTTTGATCATGATGACTATGTAGTTAATTATGGAGATTATTTACAGCTAAGTACTAATAAATTACCTGCTAGTTTGGTAAGCTTAGAATTTATGTTTTCACCCAATGATCACCAAAAAATCTCTAGAATAGAAGATCCATCAAGAAGAATCATAGGTGAAACCACTCCCATAAATTTAGGTATTGAAGAATATCTTAAGTATGTTTATATAGGAATTTAAGTGACTAAAAATGAAAAGGTTAAGTTCATTCAATTATTTAAAAAATTTATTGACGTCTTTACATGGTTATAAAAGGACCTTAAAGGTTATGATACTAATATTATCAAACATGACATTCATCTTAATCATGGTATCAAACTTGTTAGGCAAAAAATATGAAGAATCAGCCCTTTATTAGAAGACACCATTAACGAAAAGCTAGATAAGATAATTGATGCTGGTGTCATTTTCCCTATAACATATTCAAAATGGGTAGCTAATCTAGTTCTGGTTAGAAATAAAAATGGTGATATTAGCTAATAGATATTTAAATAAATCAAGTGTAAAAGATAATTTTTTACCTAGCATAGATCATATTTTATAGTAGATTGCAAGATCTAAAATGATGTCTTTATTAGATGGATTTTTATGTTATATTCAAATTTTTGTGAATTCTGATGATAGACATAAAAATAATTTTACCACTCAGATTTATTTTTATCTACAATATAATATATTTTGATTTAATAAATGCATTAGCTACTTTTCAAAGGACTATGCATGTTATTTTGATGATTTAATAGGTATTGTTATTCAAGTTTATTTAGATGATTTCACCATTCATTTTTAAAATTAAAAAAATATTTAGACCATCTTCGTGAAGTATTCATAAGATGTAGAAACTTTGACATTTATTTAAATCAAAAAAGTCTATTTTTGGTGTGACTGAGGGTAAGTTATTAGGACACATAATCTCTAAAGAAGGTATTTCTATTGATCTTAAATGTATAAAATATATAAAATAAGTATCTCCTCCCAAAGATTAATCAAGTTTAAGATCTTTTTTTGGCAAGATTAATTTTGTTAGAAAATTCATTACTTATTTTGATAAAAAAATTAATCCTTTACAATCATTGCTTAAGAATGATAAAATATATATTTGGGATGAAAACTCTGAATTAGCTTTTAATTCTATTAAAAATACAATTGCAAGTGCTTCTATCCTTACTAAACTTGATTTGAAGAAAACATTTATTCTCTATGTTAATGCTACTAAAAAGGCTATAGGAGTTTTAATAACTCAATAATTTGAAAATAATGAAGAGAAACTTATTGATTATATGAGCCAAGTCTTAAAAGATATAGAAACTAGGTACCCCCTTATTGAGAAATTTGTTTTCTCACTTTTTTAATCTTTAATTATATTTTGATATTTATTAATGGGAAATAAAGTTTTTGTGAAATCTAACCTATTTTTTCATATCTTTAAAAATAACCAACTATTCAATGAAGGCTTGCTAAGTGGATCTTACGCATTCAAGAATTTGAAACTTTTAAAACTATTAAAGGTAATGAAATAATAAAACACTTAGCTGAGAATGCTACCTCAAATATTAATGTCTTAATTTTATCATTTGATGAAAAATAAAATACAAAACCACACTTAAAAATTATGAAAGTTGCTGAATTTAAAAAAAAAATAAGTTTAGTCTTGAAATCAATGAATGAGACTGTTTATTAGCTAAAGATGATTGGTATCATGATTTAGTTTATTATTTTTAAAATCAGTATTATCCTAACAACTTAAATAAGAAAGAGAGGAATTATTTAAGGCTAAAATCATTAAATTTATTTTTATTAAAAAAATTTCTATTTTATCATAATCGTGATGGAGTATTATTAAGGTGTCTTACACAATCAAACTCAAAAAGTTCTTAAGGGTTGTCATGAAGAAAACTATGGTGGACACTATGCTACAAAACAAATTACTTCTAATATTTTAAGGGCTTGTTATAATTGGCCTACTTTGTTTCAAGATGCTTATAAGTTAGTTTGTTCTTGTATGCATTGTCAACTATTGGTTGAAAGAGATAAACTACCTGCAATACTTTTAAGTCCGGTTATTCTTGAAATTTTTTTTACAAAATAGGGCATTCACTTTATTTTAGATATTCATCAACCTTCATCTATAGGTCATAGATACATTTTTATATCCACCAATTATTTCACCAAATTTTTTGAATCTAAAGATCTTAAAAGTTCAATAACAGGTGAAGTAATTTCTTTTCTATAAAATCAGATTTTCTCTAGATTTGAAGTTCTATATGAGATTATTTTGGATAATGGACCTCAATTCATTTCAAATGAGTTCTTAGAATTTTTAAGAAAATATTTTATTATTTTTAGTCATTCTTCTAAGTATTATCCACAAATAAATGGATAAACTAATTTCACTAATAAAAATCTGATTTTTATTATGAAAAAACTAGTTTGTGATAATAAAAATAATTGGCATCTTAAAATTTTTATGGGCTTATGGGCTGATAGAACTATTATTAAGATAGAAACTGGTTATTTGTTTTTCATGTTAGCATATGGGTTGAAGCTACTTTATCAATAGAATTTTAGATTTTTTCAACTAGGACTAATTTACAATAAGTAGCTAAAGATACAAATTTAATTGAATAAAGGTTACATGATTTGGTAGCTCTTAATGAATCCAAGGCAACAACATTATAAAAATTAGAGAAGGCTAAGCAAAAGTTAAATAAATTTTTTGATAAAAAATTTTCTAGTAAAAAGTTTAATGTTGGTAACTTAGTTTTATATTGGGACAAAGCCCATGAGGACCCTACAAAACATCACAAGTTTGATGCATTATGGTTTAGACCTTACAGAATTACCACAGTTCTTGGAAATAATGCATTTCATCTTAAGGATATTGAAGAAAATTAGCTATGTTATTCAATAAATGGCCATCATTTGAATTTTTTCATGATTAATTATCTATTTGTTGCTCTTTTTCTTTATTTTTTGCTTTTTTTGTTTGTTTTTCTTTTCATTTGTTTCATTGTTTTGGTTTGTTGTTCTATTTTTTATTGTGTTTTTCTTTGTTGTTCTTTGTTTTCAAAAATATCAATGAAAGTTGTGGAGTGAATAATATCATATTATGAAGGAAGAATGCAAAGAATCTGCAAAAATGTTGTATCATCCATTTTTAGAAATTACTCTTATAAATTCAATTTTTTGTAATAAATGAGTAATATGACTAGCTGATATTTGGTTGTAGAAGTATTATTTCATTTTTAGATTTTGTGCTTAAGGCATTTGTAATTAATTGTACATCCAGGCTAAACTTCTTTGTTATTCATTTTCCTTTCTTCATGCCATGCTATCCAAACAACATATCCCTTGCTTGAATTCATTATTTAAGCAGTTCATGCTTAGTTACTTAAGAAATGACTTTCTTGGATCATACTCTCAAGGATAAAATTTATTTTATATAATAAGAAATTTGTTGCTAATCAAATTTATTACATAAAATTGATTAGCAAGGTCACTAGTGTTATGCCTATTTTCTACACCCATCCTAAATTTTTAAAAATTTATACTTGCTACCATAGAGATGACCCTGTCATAAAACCTAAAACTATGTCAAAGACCCTATTCACTATTAGTATTTTTATATGCATTTTTTATTAGGAAATTGTAATTATTTTTCGATAAGTTTTTATTTATGTTTTACGTGGTTTCGAAAATTATAGTGTATTAATGAATAAAATATGCATATATAGTTATAGATGAAATCAATTATTCTACTATTCATATTCAATACACTTTTGTTAGTTTTAGTTGATATATAGAATTTCAATTTTCCATTATTTTAGTTGATTTATGATGTTGCTTTGATATTCATAGTTGATTGGATTCATGGTTCATGATAAATAATGGTGAGATGGTATCTTGCAAAACATTGCATTTGAAATTCATAAATTTGAAAATTATTTTGAAGATATAAGATCTCATGTATGTCTCAATTTCATTCACTACTATTGGTTTAACAATATTTTCATTATTATTTCATTTATATTTCAGCCTTGTTCCCTTTATGATTATATAGTGGATATTTTAAGTTTCATTTGTCTTAATGTTTGAATAAATATTCAATATTGGTGAATATAATATCAAGCCATATACACCATTTCATCATATTTCATTGGACATGGACTTATAAGTTGGCTATCTACCTCAAGATTATACATAACAAAGTTATAAAGATTCATTTGATCTTTTTAAAGTTTGCATTCACGTTCAATATGTGTAAGTCTAAAGGAGCCTATCTTAGCATTCATGGAATAATTCAAAATTACAATGCTAGGTCATAGTTGTTTGCATTATATAAAGTTTACCATGGGACTAGCTTAATACATTAAGTGTCGAGGACCCTTTCAGTTGATTTTAAAGCATATTCAATGTGAATTAACTTGGTTATATGGCATTTGATTCCTTCATGAAATATGTGTTTGGCTTTAAAAAAATGGACTATAGTTTCAAGGGTCTTTGACCATGATACTTAGTAAATTGGAAATTATGAAGTTCATTATGAAATGTATATAAATCTTAAGACCCTTTGAATGATGACAAGGCTAACATCCGTTGAGATGGAGATTACTTGGAAAAGTGAACATTGAGGTAGGTGAGTTGGCAAATGCATTTAAGTCTGAGTGTATGTTTGTGATTTTTCAAGATTGTTTAAAGATTTGGAAGTGTGAGAGTTAATAAGAGGGAATATTACCTTGAATAATGGAGATTAGTTGATGTTTAGTGTGAGAATTAGTGTAAAGAATGGTTATCACTAATTTTAGCTGTTCTGACAAATAAGTTGGTAGAGTTGTTAAGTACATGATTAGTAAATGAAGGCCAATCAAATTGAGGCATGTCATACAATCAAGGTTATGCTGACAGAAGGAAGACCATGAATATTCTACCTCACACTAATAACAAAAGCACTGCAGAGAAGAGATGTGAGTTTGAACCAAAAATACTAAGGGAAGTCAGATTACTAAAAAAAATTAAGTTGGAGATTGATGACAACACGATTGATTTATAAACTAAATTGGTACCATTTCCTACTACTGAAATGGAATATAATGTTTGTCTTCATGAATAAGAAAAACAAGTGATTGAGGTGTTTTCATATTTAGATGATTATTGTTCATCCAAAGAATAATTTATGTTTAGTGATGAACTTTCATGGTAGAACTTAATATTTTAGTTTGGCACTTTAATTTTCAGACTTTGATAAATTTTGATATTTTGGTAAATACAAGAATTTTAAAATTTTAATATAATTATATATGTTTAAGTTAATTAATATGCATTATGATTTAATATGTATGGAATCTATCAATTTATGACTTATTTATTTTATGATTGATATGTATTCTATTCTATTATTAATTAATATGGGTCCCCACCCATTTAAATTAGTATCCAAGGTCTATTATTTTTTTAAATATCTTGATCAATTAAGACTTTAAGTCTTAATTAAATTTGTCCTTAACCAATTTTAGTTTATAATTAATTGACTTTGTTAAAGCTCAATTAGTTAACATTAACTAATAACTAACTAAAATTAGTTATAACTTATTTTACAATTAAGTTGAAGGTAGAAGAAGAGATCAACGACCCATTTGAAGACAGAAGCATAATAGGTATTGAAGACATAAGTATTCTATGAAATCAATCATTTATATTTTTTTCTATGATACTTCTCTATGATAATATAATTTTTGCAGATAGGTCCAATGGTACTTTATCTAACGGTTGAGTAATTGCTTATATAACATAGGTATATCTAGTTTTATATATCATTTTGTACTGATTATCTAAAGTTTGCTAAGCTTAATATATTTTAATGATTACTATATTTTAGTCTTATTCATAGATTCCAAGTATTCAACTTGAATAATGATGATCATTTCACCATTCTATGACATTTCATTGATCTATTTTGATCATAAAGTTGTCATTCAAATTTTTGTAGAGAAAGGATGGTTTTCTCAATAAGTTTATTTTTTATGCTAAGATGACTCTCCTTTTGAGACTCACATACCTTTTGTAATTTATTTGAATATAACTTCAATATAAATAGATCTTTCAGATTTCTTCTAAATCTGATTTTGTTTATATTTTGGTTACCTTTAAATATTGTTTTAATCTATAGTTGTTTTCTATTCTAATTAGTTTAGTTTAGTTTAGTTAGTTTCTTTTCTGATAGTTCTTTGTTTAGGTTTTCTCTTTTCTCTATTTGGATAGTTATATATTTTTCTTAAGTTTTTATTCCTTGGGTTGTTATAGATTAATATCTTTAAGTATTTAGTTTTACGTCTATTTCAATTTTCTATTGATTTAATAATATTTTTATTTTTTAAGTTAATCCTTTGATACTTACCTCATAGTTTAAGTCATTTAGATTTCTTGTTTTAGATTTAATTCAAATAGTATTTAGGTATATTTTAATCCTTAGATTAGTCCTCTTTTCTCTTTCCTTTCCTAGCTTTATAGTTGTTTCTTAATTAGTTTTTCTTATTTAGTTTCACTTTAATCTTTAGTCTTTGTTTATCCCTAGTTTTCTTTACTTAGAATAATATCTTAATTAGATTTCTTATCTTTGTTTACTTTAGATTTTGTTTAGTGACTATTTTTTAGTCTAGATTATTATTTTTTAGGCTCTTTCCTTAGTTGTTTCTTTAATATTTGTCTTTAGAAGCATTTTTTTAGTTAATTCTTACATTTTATTATTATTTTTTTTTAAATTAGATCATTTCCTTACTTTGTTGTCTTTTTTATTTTATCCCCCTTCATGTAGGATTAGTTGTTGGCCTTCTTATTTTTTTTTTCTTAGTTTACTATCTTTATTAGTTTTCTTCTCTTTTGCTTATGTGTTTTGGCCTCTTTGTCTTTATTTATTCTATATCTTCTATTTCTAGTTTTATTTAGAGTTAACTTGGAGAACATTTTAATTAAGAAGAAAATATATTATCTAAATGCATATTTATTATAGAATCAAATTTCTATTCTTTAAAAGACTATCTAATTCATAAATTTTCTCCGTCAGATAGAATAGATTATAGATTTTTATTCTGATTGATTCATGATTCGATAAATGGATTTCTTATTTTTATAATAGAATAAGTTATCTTGATAACTTGTTGATTATTTCTCAAAATTTATAATAAAACCCCTTGCATTTTTAAGATCTTAAGTGAATCTTTAGAATCCCCATGATTAGATAGGTATGATTCCAACTTGACCTTCATAATAGGCAAAAGGGTTGATTTAATTACAATACATTTTCCATTGTCAACAGGTGGGAAAGATTGATTTAATCAAAGGTAATTATAATTAGTGGCATAGTGAGATGCCCTAGTTGGGTAGATAAAAAAGATGAGTTTCCCAAAGGTAGTTATAACCACTGGTATAGTGAGGTGCCCCAATTAAGTAGATAAAAAGGATGATTTTCCAAAAGGTGGTTATAATCATCATAATAGCTAGGTAAAAATGTAATGATTTGCATAAAGGTGGTTATAATCATTATCAAAATGAAAACATGCCTCAATTGGGTAGATAGAGATAATGATTTGCCCAAAGGTAGTTATAATCATTGACACTATGGTTTAGAATAATATGGCAATTTAAAAAAGGGGGATTATGAATTGAATCCATACTCATAGAGTAAGAGTAAACTAGTAAAAAGGATAAAGATGAATTTAGACAACCTGATAGTATGGAGATGCATGTCCTAACTAACAAGGATTCATATTTATTTATGATTTAATCACTCTATATTTGGGAAATGATTTGGATGTATTAGGATTTTTTTAGGTGACCAAAGAGAAGTATTACAACATCATTTATTGTAAGATTCTTGAGCTAATTTTTTCTATATCATGTGATGGTATGCATCATGATATAAAACACCATGATAAATTGGTCAAAATATGCATAAAGACTAACGCACAATCCAATAAAATTTTGAAAACAATGCACCAATGATAAAAACCATGATGACAATGTTGACATATAAAGATGGATGAACTTAAGTATAATTCACAAGTAATCACCAATGAATCCATAGATACTAAGTCAAGGCACAACAATGAAAGCAAACAAACAAGCAAAAAAATAAACAAACACAAATAAGAAAACACTAATAAGAAAAAAATGGAACGAAATAAGAAAAACAAAATGAAACAAAAAAATAATGTTGAATCATGATGTTAGTGGAAATATAAAATAAATTATTCATGCATGTGTAATAGAAGTGTTACTCTTAACGATAGGGTAACCCATAATCTAGATAGTAACAACATGAGTAAAATAATGCAAGAACAATGGCATAAGGTTACTCTTAGGCTATAGGGAATCAATGACATAAATAAGATGACAAAAATCATCCCTAGGATATAAGAGACATTAATACAAATGAATAAAATAGGGGAAATAGAAGAAAAAGAAGAGGTAACCGAGATGACTCCAAATACACTAGGTAAGTGGGCATTGTCTATATAGTTTCATGGATGTAAGATCCACCATGAACTTTAGGCCAAATGTAGTTCTTCTCAGATGTGGGATAGAATAAAATGAATGATAAGAAAACATGATTATGTGTAGAGGAGAAAGGAATGGTCTCGTAAAATAATGAGAGCATTTAAAATAGAGAATACTCACAAAATGGCAAGAGCATAAGATGAAGCCTAATGGTCATTAATGTATCAAATTTGAATACATAATGTACATAATATAAAATCATAAAATAGAAATAACATAAGGCTTTAGGCCAATAAGGATGGGGAAACTAAATGACAAGTGGTTAATTGTAAGATAGTTAGGGGTATAAAGATATGTAAGGCAAATAAGTGGTCAAAAAAGAAAGGAAGATGTAGATGAGCTAACTCAAGATACTCCATGTATCTAGTTGTTGCTTACATAGTCTATGCAGACCTCAGGCTAATGTAGTTTTCCTAGAAATGGGAAAAAAAACCAAAATTGTCTGAAATAAATGAAAAAAAAAAGATGGCCCATCCCAAAAATTTTGATGACTTTATATCTAATATGGAAATTCTAAGCCAATTTTATTGATTTCATGATTTTTAAGATTTTCTAGATCTTTTACCTATGTTTTTGAAAATCTCTAAGCATCTCAACCCAATCAATAATTATGAGACATAGAATAGTCTAACTCACAAAACGGTGAGAGTGTGGCTTAGGTTGCTTGTAAAATGGTGAGAGCATGGTAAAAAGGGTGATTAAGCTAACCTCAATGTGAATTAAGTGTTGCCTACATAGTCCCATTAGGACCTCAAGTCATTTTAGTTTTGCCTTATAGTGGAGGAATCTGACTAGGTAGAAGCATGTTCATAAATGTAGGAAAATGATATAGTATAACATAGTAGTGACAAGGTAATACAATAATGTATAGTAAAGGTGTTTCTCCTAATTTTCTCATAGGTAGTTATAATTAAGAAACAATGGCATAGGTCAATGATACTAATTTTTCTAAATGTGGTTAGAATTAGTAACATGGAGTGGGACACTGATTTATCCAAAGGTGGTTATAATTAGTAACACTTGTAATGAAATGAAATAATAAATGAAGGATGCAACTACCAAACCACTATCATATTGGTCCAAGATATTGACACTATCTAAAATAATAAATCAATTGCTAGAACTTGATCTGAATCCCATCATTGAAGGTACTTGAAGAACCAATGAAATGGAAGGTCAAAGGGGTGGGGAAGGAAGTTAAAAATAAATTTGGTTAATAGGGAAGGTATGGTAGAATGGCATATGGTATGATACAAATAAGGTGATGATATGGTATGACATAAATGTCCTTCATAGATAATATGTTAGGTCTCTCAAGTGAAATAACACTTGAGGTGTATTATATTCATCGACTCATCAAGTTCATCTCCATCTGGTATAATGAGCTTGTATAATCCAGAAACATAATTGGAAACAATGACATAAGGGCCTATCCAATTGGGTTTGAACTTGCCCTTCTTCTTCTTGTTCATGGTGTTTTTTTGGTTTTCTTTAAGAAAAATATCCCCAAGCTTAAACTCTTTATGTTTGACCTACCATTTCTATTGGCCACAATGGTTGTTTTGGTATGCTTGAAGGCTATTGACAATGACCACTCATTTTTAATCAGGTAACTCTATCTCTTGTAGGTGATCTACTCTATAATATTCATCATCTAAGATGTGTTTTAATGAGATACTCATATAAGGTAACTCAGCCTAAATGGGAAGAATAGACTCAATGCCATAGACTAGGGAATATGGAGTGGATTTAGTTAGAATATGATAATTTGTACAATAAGCCTAGAGGGCATAGAATATTTGGAGGTGCCAATCATGGCTAGCCTCATTGACAATATTTTTAAGGATATTGAAAATGGTTTTATTACATGCCTCTGCTTGACCATTAACTTATGGGTAATATGTGGTAGAAAAATGTTGCGTGATATTATACTCAACACAGAGTGATGTGACCTATTTATTCTTAAATGATCCAATACTATCATATATAATGTAGGATGGGATACCATAGTAGCAGATGAGATGATTGAAGGTGAATTTGAAAATCTATTTTCTCATCATGTAAGTGAGGGTATAGCTTCAATCCACTTAGTGAAATATTCAGTGCTAGTAAGGATGTGTTTATGGCCATCAGGTGAGATAGGGTTAACCTTCCCAATGAGATCAAGTCCCCACATTATAAATGGCCATATTTTAAGAATTATTTTAAGTGTTTTGTCTAGGGTATGAATCAAATTAGCATTCCTTTAACATTTATCACACTTTTTGACATAAGCAACTACAACTACTTCTATAGTTAGCCAATAGTAACTAGTATATAAGAGCATTTTAGCCATGATTGCCCTACTAGTATGGGCACTACATACTCCTTCATGGAATTCTCATAATGATAATGTAGCTTCTATAAATTTTAAACAATGAAGCAAATTTATATCAAATCTATGGTAGTAAAGGGTTAGGCCAAATAAGGTATAGTGAGAGACATGATGTGTAAAAGCTTTTTTTAATTTTCAGGATAGGTCTAGTGGCATGATATGGTCATGAAGGTAGTTAAAGATGTTTGAGTACCAAATATAGTTGGGACCAATAATATCACATATCATTATGATAGTCAAAGGTTCATGAGCAGGTCCTATAAGATTTTTAATGAGTAATTGATACTCTTCTCCCTTTTCAATGTAGTGGATCAAAGAGTCGATGGTAGCCATAGCATCCACTATCCTGTTATTGGCCCTAGGTATGTGTTAGAACTATATGTCAATGATATTATATTTTAGAAAATCGATCATGGCCTTGTATGAAACCAACTTGTCATCTTTGGTTTGAAAGTGATATGTAACCTAATTGATTATTTATTAAAAATCACTATAAATCATGAGATGCTAAATATTCCATTATACTACTCGATGAATCCCTAGAATAAGTGCTTCATATTCAACCATGTTGTTAGTACAAGGAAAGTTGATATAAAATGATTTAGGGATAAATCCCCATGTGATGTAATAAACAATAATCTTACCCCTGATCCATGTGATGTGAATGATCCATCAAAATATAGCTTCTACTATTGATCCTCAAGAGATGTTTCTATGATGGTCATGATAGACTCATTTTAGAATTGAAAAGTGATGGGTTTGGTATATACAAATGAAGCTTTAAAATATTGATTTTCAAGTATTTATCCTTTTATATCTTTTTAGTTGACATATTCGATCTCAAACTCACTTAGAAGCATGATCCATTTATCCATGCAACCTTGTAAAATTATTTTAGATAGTAGATACTTGAGTAGATCTACTTTTAAAATAACTATAGTTTTTTTATTAAACATATAATGTTGCATATTTTGGGTTGAAAAAACCATAAATAAATAAATAAGATTTTTATATCATCATATAGTTGTGTTCATATGTGACCAGTGTACAACTCAAGTAGTACATGACATGTTCTTTCCCATCATCATCATCTAAGCTAGAAGTGCCCCCATGTATTTATCTATGGTAGATAGGTATTGTAGAAATATATTTCTTGGCATTAGTGATAAAAAAATAGGTGGATTGGAAAGATAATCCTTTAGGTGTTGAAAGGCTTTTTTTAATTATTCATCCTCAATAAATGTAACATATTTCTTTAGTAAGTGTGTAAATAGATGGCATTTGTCAACTAATTATGAGATGAATCACCTGATAGATAGAATATTTCCCTATAAACTATAGATTTTCTTCAAATTAGAAGGTGGTAGTATCTTGATAATGGATTATACCTTGGAAGGATCAACTTCAATGCCTTGATGAGAGATGATGAAGCCTAACAATTTGCCTAAAGTGACACCAAATATGCACTTCTTGGGATTAAGTCTAACCTTATATTCATGAATCCTTTCAAATATTCTTTGTAATGTGGTTGAATGATTAGTATAGGTTTTTAATTTAGCCAATATCTCATTGATATAGTCTTTAACAATGTCATGCATCATATAATGAAATATGATGGCCATGGCTCTTTAGTATGTAACCCCATCATTTTTGAGGCTAAAATACATAACCTAATAATAAAACATTCCCTAAGGAGTGGTTAAAATTGTTTTGTCTTGGTATTTTTGTGTGATCTTAATCTGATTATACCCTAAAAATACATCCATAAGTGAAAGTATTTCATACCCCACTATGGAGTCAACTATCATGCCCATATTTGGCAAAGGAAAGTCATCCTTAGGGAAGGCCTTATTTATGTCCCTAAAATCAGTGTAGATTATGATTCTTTTTATAATTTTACTAATAAGAATAACAATTGAAATCCAATCTAAATAGTCAATTAGTTAGGTGTATCTCACTTCTAAGAGTTTTTCCAACTCTCTCTTTACCAATAAAGTAATATGAGGATATATCTTACACAATTTCTAATTTATAGGTTTGGCATCAGGATATACTATAAGCTAGTGTAAAAACAAGGTGGGGTCTAAACTTGACATGTTTGAATAGGCTTTATTGACCATTTTTGGCCCACATATGAAGCTTTTGCATGGTTTGATGAAGTAGTGGATCAAAGGCTTAGAAAAGAGGTCTAGAGTTACAAAGAAGAAAATCCAAGCAAGTTTCATGGTGTCTGAGAATCCTATAGCATGGACCAAGTTATTTAAGCCTTGGAAAATTATTAAAACCTTGAAAGATTAATCAAAGGATGAATTTTGAAAAGTTTAAGGACTAGACCATCACTAAGACATCATGTAAAAAATGAATGGATTGGCTAACTTGTGCATTTAATAACTACACCTTAAGAAGCCACACAAGCTAATCTATTACATTACTATGGATATTTTCATGCTTGGATCATATCCTAAAAATTTCATGCTCATGTGAGATTTCTAGCTCAAGCTATGGGCCTTCAAAGTTAAACCTATAAAACAAGATGTTCACATAAATGTCAAAATCAAGATATAGTAAAAAACCATTTGAGATCACACAAGTGATGGTCACACAAACATCATTGATGGTTACATGGATGTATTTTATGGTCATGCAAACATCAAATTTAAGACATAATAAGAAAATTATTAGAGACTAAATTTGATGGTCACGTGGATGTTAACTACAGTTGCACAAATGTCAAATGATGGGAGTGCAAACATTAATTTTGAGCTCATGAAGTAGTCATTTAATTTCAAAAAGTTGGTCCTAATAGATCTAATGGTCCATGTTAAATTGTACATCTTAATCCTATGATGTGAGATGAGCCAAAAGGTCAAGGAGCTTGAGAGGCCACCACATGGTATAAGTACATGAGGCTGTAGACTTATAATAGCATCATAAAATCAATAAATGATTGACATGTGGCATAAGTACAAAAACTAAAAGACTAAAATTAGATCTTGAGTGCAAATGTAGGACTAAAAAGTGACACTAAATCAGATGGAGTTGACAAGTCAAGGGTAGGATCGATGGCTCTCACTTAATCATATTGACCAAGATCAATGGTGTGTAAAGGTCAATATGTCAATAGTCTGAGTCATGGTCAATAATAAATAAGCAAAGGGCAAGCTTATGAATTTTTGACAAAATTCAATAGGGCATTCTTTGACCTAAGCAAGGTAAAAGACAAAGGAACCTAGATAAATCTCATTCTAAGCTGAACTAGATGGATATTACAAGGTTTGACATTGCCATTAAAGCTCCATAGGGACAAAATAGGTCTTTCAAACCTACTATAGATAAAGGGTTGATAGTTTAAATGATGAAATGAGAATAATCGTTGCTAACATAGATCCATGGAGATAAAATAGGTCTTTTAGACCTAATATAAACCAAGGGTGTGGTAGCTTATTGTCAAATCAATAACATGCACTTGATGAGCTTTTTTTGTCAATTAAAACTTTAGGAAAACCAATAGTTTGGATTGTTTTCACCTATAGTGGACCCAAGTTCAGTTTCCCATGCAAGGGTAGATAAATGAGGTATGGTGGGGGCTTCTCATCTTTCAATATAGTCATAGCTCAAAAAAACACCATTCATGGAATGGTACCATTAGTTTTAGGATTTAAGGATTTGATCCCCATGAATATGTCAAGTGGACTTAGGGTCCCAAGGTAGTGAACTAGTAGTTAAAGAAGTAATTAAGGGCATTGATTCTAATCAAACATACTTTATCATCACATAGAACAAGCCCACATATTTTAATGATATCTCTCAACAAATGAGAGGAACTCAAATACTATTGGGATAGAAGGAGGTCCATTTGTTGATCAAAGCATGCATATAAAAAGGATCAATGAACTGTGACCTCACTTCTTGATCATGATGGCTCTTTCTCCATTATCCTATGCATTGTTTCCATTTTATTTTTCTCTATTTTTACTATATATATAGAGTATTTTGAGCTAAAAAATGGATCCCCTCTATATTTTATCTACTCCCTCTCTTGGGCATGATAAAACTTTACTAAGATAGAGCTTATAACCTATTGAGATGAATACAAGACCATTTCTCATATTTCATTGTTTTGGTATAATATGTACATGTCATATTTGCATATATGGTAGAAATACCTCACTTTTCAAGTCATGATCTCACCTAATTAATAGTTCATCTTGCTATGCAGGTAATGTTCAGTGTTCTACATCTTTTGATCAAAGACCACATGTAGATATTTTGACTGATTAGTGTCTTGCATTAGACCTCTCCTTCACTTCCCTTAGCTTGTAATCATTTGGTGAACCTCTGCATGAAATAATTATGTATGATAGATATTTAGAATCTTAGGTTTAGCCTTGTGCTTTTTTTATTAGTGTTTTAATAGTTAATTAGATTGGATCAACCATAATTTAGTTGCATCAATATTGTTATCTTAGGTTTCCCTTTCAATTTATTCTTTCTCCCTCTTTCTCTATCCCATTTCCCTAGTCATTAGTAGGTTTTAATATTGGGAATGAGATGAAATGATGCATCAGAGGAGATAGACTCATTAAAAATCCTAGAGGTCTAACCCCATTATAGGATACCCATAGCCTAGGGTTAGTCCCATGTTGAGCTAGAGTTGGGTTAGGGACCTAAAAAATGTTTTACCCAGTTAGGGTGCAATCAAGACCACCAATAGTTATGGCATGCCCAATGGGACAAGGTCCAAAAGAGTGGGAATATATTGGTGTGTCTTTCCTTTGATTATATTTTGGAAGCAAGCAATGATCACTAATGACAACTTTGAATCAAGCTTCTGGTTATGAGCAAACCAGGTATGTCTCATTGATATCTTAATCAATTTTTGCATCTCATTTGACATATGAGGTTAATATGGATAGCTATGGTGAATATACCTATATCCAACTCCTTATCAATAGTCCTAATATGATTCTCATAATCCATATGAGCCTTATCAGCCATATAATGAGTCTACATATCCTTCATATGCACCTACCTATCCCTCTAGCCAACCTTGCTAAAACTATGTTTCTGCTACCACATCCTTGTTCATATTAAAGCCAAAAAAGTTAAAATTTGAAGAGCTGATGAGAAAGTGGGATAGATAACTTGATGTGATCCCTTTTCATCTCATAGAAGGATGAGGCAGTCAGTTAAAATGTTGATAGGTAAGTGGTTACTAGTTGAAGAGGAGGTCCAATATGGTGATATCAATGATGATGTGTATGAAATGAAAACTCTCATCCGATGGTAGATATATATTAGAGAGGTGTGAGAATCAAGAAACCCAATCCAAAAGTTCTCAACCATTGTTTCATATCCATAGTACACTTCCTTTGTTTCCAAGTCTTCCTCAAAATATACCTACCCCTCTTCAAGAGCTTGAGAACATGGCATGTTAGAGGCTACCTCACATCATGGATCCTGATTATGTTATGCCATAACTTATGAAGGAACCTTCTCTTATGCCCACCAAAAACCAATTAAAAGAGAATATTCTTGAATTTAATCCAATGGATTCTTTTCCCCTTCCTCAAGAACCTCTCCAAGAATCCTCCAATAAGCCTAAACCCACCATATTAAGTTAGAAGGATACTTTATTAAGTTTTGAGCATCCTAAGGAGATATTTGTCCCTCCCACCCCCTCATTCTATCAACAAGAACTTTTGTTTTTGAAGGTAGAAGATGAGGTGGTAGCTATAAAAAATCCACAAGAAAGAGTTGAAGAATAGATAGACATTTACTTTGAATTTCCCATCTTCATTGAAGATGATGGTCCTATATCTTGTTGAAAAAAAGGAGTTAAAAGAATTGAGTATGGTGAATCTATCATAGAGCATATTTCAAGAGGACATACATGATCAAATTTTCACTCCAAGCAAGCATGAACAAGGGGTGATCTCCTTTGATAGGCAGGTTGAGGAGGATTCATGGTAGCAATTGTACCATAGCTTCATGGGAGAGCTTGAGGTGTTCACTAGTAGTGAACCTCTTGAGACCAAGGTGGAAGTTGTTGCTCTTGAATGTGACTTAATACCTCAACCTAATATTAAACCACTCTTAGATGATTGGTAGTTTTACATTAAACCTCTACAAGGGTTTGAGGGACTTGGTAAAGATATGCTACTCATTAGAAAGTAGGTTCATGAGCAGCTTAATCTAGAAGAACTCATTAAATGCCATGATGTAGATGGGGTCATATATTCTAAACTCCTTGAAGAGATTGATGAGTTTTTATCTAATTTTAAAGAGAACAAGGTCATTTAAGGTGCCCAAAAATTACTCAAGAACAATGCTTAGATAAGGTGTCACTTATAGAGGTTGTAGTTGATAAGCAGTATGAGAAGAATTTTGAAGAATAAGACCAGTTTGTCTTTGTTGGTGATTGATTTACTATTGATGAGTCATTTTAGGAGATTTTAAGAGAATTGGTAGGCAAGATGAATGCCTTATCAAGGGTAATGTTCAATGAATATCCTGCTTAACAACTTGTACCATCTCTTGGAATAGGTGAGCTTATGAATTTTCCTTTTAATCCAGGTGGATCATGCTCTATTTTAGTTATTTGGTTTCCTTGTACACATTTAGTCATTTAAATTCCTCCAAGTGCTGCTTTAGCAAAAAAAATTATTGTCTTTATTTTGGTCTAGGTTAGTTTCCCTTCAATAAGTGCCTTGAGCACTCTATTTTGTTTTACTCCTTTTGGTCTTTATATTATTTCAAAAGAGGTTAGATCAAGATTAACATCCAATGTTGGATCCATGTCAATATGTTGGACCCAAGTAGAGACTCCATGCCCAATGGACTAGACAAGGAAACATGGTTTGGGTTCTCTTACATAGATAGACATGCAAGCCCTAATGAGTCATTAAAGATGTTGGCCATGTTTGGCCCACATATGAAGATTTTGCATGGTTTTATGAAGTAGTGGATCAAAGGCTTAGAAAATAGGTCATGAGTTATAAATAAGAAAATCCAAGCAAGTTTTAGGTGTCTAAGCATTCTGGAGCATGGACTAGGTTACACAATCCTTAAAAAATCATTAAGAACCTTAAAAGAATAATCAAAGGATGAATTTGGCAAAGTTCAAGGACCAAACCATCACCAAGATGTCATACAAAAAATGAATGGACTAGCTAACTTATGCATTTAATAAATGCACCTCATGAAGTTATGCAACCCAAAACATTACAGCATCGTGGAGCTCTTCATGCCTAGATCATATCTTAAAAAATGTATACCTACACAAAGCTTTCTATCTCAATTTATGGGCATTCAAAGTTGAACTTGTAGAATGGGATGTTCATGCAAACATCAAAATCAAGCTACAACAAAAAAACATTTGAGCTCAAAAAAGTGATGATTGCACAAACATCATTGATGGTTATGGGATGTATTTGATGGTTGTGTGGATGCCAAATTTAAGACAGAAATAAAACCATTGGAGCCTAAATTTAATAGTCACACAAACATCACATCAAATTATGGGAGTGTGAACATTAATTTTGAGCTCATGTAGTATCTGTTTAATTTCAAATAGTGGGCCCTAGTAGATAAAACCTCTGAATTGCATCATACATCTTGATCTGACATCACAAGATGAGTCAAAATGTCAAGGAACTCAAGAGGCCACCACATGGTGTAAGCATATGAGGCTATAAACTGACAATAGGATCCTAAAATCAATGTGTGATTGGCATATGGCACAAGAGTGGAAGATGATAGACTGATATTGGATCATAAGTACAAACATAGGACTACCAAGTGGCACCAGCTCAGATGGAGTTGACAAGTCAAGGGTAGGATTGATGGCTCTCACTCAATTTTACTAACCAATATCAATGGTGTGTAAAGGTCAATATTTCAATAGTCCAAGTCATGGTTGACAATCAATAAGTAAAGGGCAAGCCTAAGACTTTTTGATGAAAGTCGATAGGGAATTATTTAACTTGAGCAAGGTAAAAGACAAATGAACCTAACATAAGCTCAGTTCAGGCTTAACTAGATGGACATTATAGGGTTTGTTATCACCGTTTAAAGCTACAAAAAGATAAAATAGGTCTTTCAAACCTAATATAGATAAAGGGTCAATAGTTTTGATGATAAAATAGGACCAAGCATTACCAGTAACTCTCTATGGAGATAAAATAGGTCTTTTAGACCTAATATAGACCAAGGGGGTTGTAGCTTATTGTCAAATCAAGAACATGTACTTGATGAGGTTATTTTGTTGATTAAAACTATAGGAAAACTAATAGTTTGGATTAGTTTTCACCTATAGATCTAGGTTCAATTTCCCATGTAGGGGAAGATAAATGAGGTATGGTGGGGGCTTCTCATGCTTCAAAATAATCATAGCTCGATAAAAAAATTACTCATGGCATGGCACCATCAGTTTTAGGTTTTGATAATTTGATCCTTATGAACATGTCAAGTGGAATTAGGGTCTCAAGGTGGTGAATTGGTAGTTAAAGAAGTAGTTAAGGGCATTGATTCCACTCAAATAGACTTAATCATCACATGAAACAAGCCCTTGTCTTTTAGTGATATCTCTCAGCCAATGAGAGGAGCTCGAGGACTATTAAGATAGAAAGAGGTCCATTTGTTGATTAAGGAATACATATAGAAAGAATTAATGAATTTTCACCTCATTACTTGATCATGATGGCTCTTTCTCCAGTTCTCTTATGAATTTTTCCATTCTCTCTCTCTCTCTCTCTCTCTCTCTCTCTCTCTCTCTCTCTCTCTCTCTCTCTCTCTCTCTCTCTCTCTCTCTCTCTCTCTCTCTCATCTCTCTCTCTCTCTCCTCTCTCTCTCTCTCTCTCTCTCTCTCTCTCTCTCTCTCTCTCTCTCTCTTCTCTCTCTCTCTCTCTACTATATATAGTCTTTTTATCCAAAAAATGGCTCCCCTCTATATTTTCTCTACTCCTCTTGGGCATGACAAAACTCTACAAAGATGGAGTTTTTAACCTCTTGAGATGACTATAAAACTATTTTTCAGATTTCATTATTTTGGTATAGTGTGTACATGTCAAATTTACAAATGTGGTAGAAATATCTCCCTTTTCAAGTCATGATCTCACCTAGTTACTAGTTTATATTGTTATGCAGGTCATGTTAGTATTCTATATCTTTTGATCAAAGACTGCATGTGGATACTTTTATTGGTTAGTGTCTTGCATTAGACCCCTCCTTCACTTCCTCAACTTGTGATCATTGGTGAACCTTACATGAAATACTGATGCATGATAAATATTTGGAATCCTAGATCTAGCCTTGTGCTTGTTTTACTAGTTTCTTAAGAGTTAATTAGAATGGATCAACCATAATTTAGTTGTATCAATATTGTTATCTTAGGTTTCCCCTTCAAGTTATTCTCTCTCCCTTTTCCCTAGTTATTAGTAGGTTTCAGTAGTGGGAATGAGTTAAAATGATTGCATCAAAGGAGGTATCCTCATCAAAAATCCTATATTTCTAACCCCATTATAGGATACCCATAGCTTAGGGTCAATCCCATGTTGAGCTAGATTTGGGTTAGGGGCCCTGAACAGTTCTTTACCTAGCTATGGTGTAATCTAGACCACCAATAGGCCCATGTAAATATGTTTAAAAATTCCCTTAAAAGGGTTATAAATATTTCACATTCCTCCTTAGTGAGGGTTGTACCTAATTTGGTCTGATTTGGGTCATCTAGAGTCCTGATGTTGACTTCTATAGTATATTCTAAGAAGAGAGTTGATCCATCTTCTAGAATGGTTGGCAATGATGTGAATTGGCCTATAACAACAAAGTATTTTGATTAGACTAGTTTTTCAAGCTCTCCTAAATAAGATGAATCTAAATCTCCTAATGGAAATGATGTCCATGTCACAAATAATATAGGAAATTCTTGGGCAATTAGATTAAAGGAATGTTGTTCTATTGAACTGAACTCAGACCTAAAGACAAGTTCAAAATTATTGGTCCCTAAACTTGATTCGAGGAAAGGTGAACACCCCCATATAATGGAACTTAAAACAAGTTTTCACCAAAAGATTGGCCTTTCTCTTTACGTTTTACCCAAGTCCAAAAGTGCCTCAAATAGGTTTTCACTTTGGGACCTCAATGTTATATTCTTTTATTTTTGGCTAAGGGTGTTCACCCATTATCCAAAATATGTTGTAAGATATAGTTTGATAAAGAACCCTTGTTTTTGGTTTCCCAATATAACATTGTCTCTTAGGAATAGAAAATTACAAAAGGTCTCATCATTCTCAAACTCATCTACAAGCACTGTAGATTCTTGTTGGTCCTAGGCTATAAGTTTAAGATGATATAGACGAAGTGGGTTATGTCAGATTATTGGGGTAATAGTATAAATGGTATGCAAGTCAAACAAAGTTGGTATTGGCAAGTCTTCATAAATGCTATGATCTAACTTTACTTCACTATCATCATCATCATCATCATCACTAGACATTGGAATTGGAACATGAATAAGTATGTGGGGTCACCCTTAGGTGGTTTAAATTTGAGACCATAAGTTGTTTTATATCAAGTTATAGAAATTGGTTTCAGAGTTCCCTGTTGATTTGATCTAAGGCCTCCTCTTTCATAGGCTTGGTTTTCCATTATCTTATTAGGAATTGGGAATATTTGACATTTTTATAGAAATCAACCAAATTTTATTATGCAACCAAGATTCATCATTGGCAAGTGGGTCTTATTATTGGTTAATAGATGGGTGAAAATGATATGAGTTATATTATTAAGTTTTCCCTTTACTTTTCATTTCCATTCCATGCAAGGTGGCTAGATTTAGGTCTTCCATAGGACTTAGGGTTCTATAGAAGCTTGGAAATTTGAGATGTATCATGGGTCATATAATCTCTTAGGCCATTGGCTGATATGGTAAAATGCTTAGACATTTAAAGAGGATGCATATGTGAAGATGAGTTAAGGTTATTTCATTCTATATAATTGGCCTCTAGTAATATGACAAGTATTTCTTTATCTTTTTCCTTTTTAGGAACTGGATGTAAGCCAAATCGATAGTTTTAACTTCCATACTCAGCCTCTAAATGTTTACAATGTTTTATAGGGTTGTAAATCATCATTGATAGTGACCTCCATGCCTGAATACAAGAAATTGAGGCACTAGTGCAATGTCAAGAGGATTGCACAAATTTCATGTATCCAAAGTCTACCTAAGAGTAAATTATATGATAAATCTAGGTCTAACACATGGCAAAGTGTATCATGGGTCAAGGCCTCAATGATAAATGAGAATCTTATAATTCATTTAGATTCCCATTCTTCATTGTTGTAGGCCTTGATAATAATATGTTTAGGTTGTAGATTGGTTTTTGTATATCCAAAATGCTTGATGAGTTTCAATTACATAATATTTAGGCCTCATCCATTGTTTATGAGGACACATTTGAATTTGTGTCATGTTATGACAACTTTAATGTATAAGGGATTATTATGGAGAGGGCCAAAGGATGACATATCACTTTGGTTGAAGGTAAATTTTTAGCTTGGTGATAGATGTCCAAACAAATATTGGAATTTATCTAGAGTTATGTCGTTTGCAACTTAGGATTGGCCTAGGAGTTATGTTTAGATATTCTTGTGGATAGTAGATGTATGCAACAAATCCAAGATGGATATATGTGTGGGTGTGTTTTGGAGTTGTTTCAAAATTTCATGGTATAAAGGTTTATTTTTTAGCTAGAAAAGTGGGTTGGATTGGTTCATTGGTAAGAGATTGTGGGATTGGAATGGTAATCTTAGACCACTAAGTTGTGATTAAACAATTAAGATTGGATACAGGACCATTGTAACTTGAAGATGATGGAGATGGGCCAGGTAGGGTAAGTCATGATTGTTAATGCACTTGGTTGTGATCATAGGGCAATGATAAGTTATTAGTATAAGGTCTTAAAATAGTAATCCCTATTTGATGTTGTGCTTAGTTGTGGTCTCAGGTCAAGGAAGGATTATTGGCATAGGTGGATTAATTGGTATTATTTGTAAATGGTCCTAGTCTATTGGGACTTGGTCTAGGATTAATGGTGATGGTTGAAATGCAAAATCCTAAAATATGACCTAAAACTTTGTTATAGTAAATGTGTTACTATGTGGTAAATATTTTGGTTGATGGAATCATTATGGCCTTGGTTCCTCCCATTTGGTTAAAGTAGTTGTTTTTGTTGCTTCTGATATTATTTTTGTTATCATGGTGGTTATTGATACTATTTTTATTGTTATTTTGGCCTTTCTTTTTGATATTTTTGATTTCTATTGTTATGCTATGAAAAAGGGTTTTGGTAGATACACAAGTTCTAATTGGATGTATATGCTCTATTATCCAATGTAATCTCTCCATTTTCCAACATATTTTATATGAGGTATTTTAACTACACATAATGATGTTTATTACGTCCATGAACATGGTGGTATTCATAGAACTCATGCTATCTATCCCAGTCTAGATATGGAATACCCTTAGAATAGTGTTTTGAAATTGGCCAACTAATCATATTAGTTGTGGATAGCTTGTGAAACACTACTTTGATAGGTTCACAAAGATCATTAAAGACATGAGTGGGCCTTCTTCTTAGAGGATGGGTTTGAAAATGTCATGGTTACTTCATTTGTGGAGTTTGTCTATGTTGTTGCATAGGATGTGCTTACTAAGTAGGTTATTGATGAGGATTAAGCTACATTTGTGGCATAAGTTGAGCAGATGGTGTTTGCAACCATTTGGAGATGACACAACTCAATTACTCTATTGCCAAAAAAAATCTTATTATGGTTGTATTTCTAGTATTTCTCATAGTTATTGGCCTAGGATGGTAGCAATGCTTGTGTTTATATTTGGTTAGGGTTTTGACTTTGGCTCGTGCCTTGGTTTTTGGTTCTAATTTTGGTTTAAAGAGGTTAGCTTGATAATCCCTTTGTTAATAAGAAAATTTTCTATTTGTAACCCTTTATTGATGATCTCTTTGAATGTATATACAAATTGAAGCTCCAAATGATAGGATATCTCACTCTAAAAAAATTTAGTAAACACAATAGCCAATTTCTTGTCTAGTAAGCTATGGGTGAATT
>JARHVA010009020.1:0-37500 GCA_037957365.1 Torreya grandis
GCTAAAAAGAATTATGTTATTTGTATCCTTGGATCAAGTAAGGGCCATTCCACAAGTGGTCAAACTTGGTATGGGTTGCTTGTCTTGGCCTTATTTGAATCCCATTTGAGGACTAGGTCCCCTTCTTTGATGTCCATTTATATTGATCTCTTATCAAAGGATTTCTTGACTTGATCTTGATGTGACTCTAGTGTTCTCATTGCAAGGTCCCTTACTTCTTCAAGCTCCATGAGTTCTACCATCTTCATGCTCATAGGTTCATTTTCCATCAAGTCAAGTTGATGGGCTAACTCTAAGGTAGGTAGTTTAAGAGAAATGGACAATTTGGCTTCCCTCCCATATACCAGGGCAAATGGTGAGTTACCAATGGTAACTTTGGGGGTCACTCTATCAGCTCATAGGGTTGTCCTTAGCTTTTTGTGCCACACTCTCTGATTTTCTTCCATGGTCCTCTTGATAATCCTTATCAAGTTATTTTTTTCATTCTACCAGTCCATTGCCTTAGGGGTAATAATTTGAGGATGTACTAAGGTATATTCATAGATGAAATGACCACTCACTTGTTCTCATACCAATAAATTCTATGGCATTATCAAATTATTGTGGCTAGTACACCAAACCTAATCACTATGCTATCATAGAAGTCCAATACAACTATTTCATTAGCTTGTTTAAGGGAAATTTCATGCATTCACTTGGTAAATTAATTAGTAGGAATGAGTACCCACTTGTGTCCTCCACTAGAAGGTGGGTTAATCATTCCTATGAAGTCTAAACCCCACTACATGAAGGGATGCTCCACGTAAATTTGGTTGAGAGGAAGGGATTTTAATCTTTGTTTACCTATGAAGATAACACATTTTTGACATTTTCTAACCCATGCATATACATCCTTGAAAATGTTGGGATAATAATAACTGACTCTAATCACTTTTACTACTGTAGTCCTTAGAGAAAAATGGCCTCCTAAAAGCCAATCATGGAATTGCTCCAAGAGATTTGTCACTTGATTATCATCAATGCACCTAATAAACACTCCATTGAGATCTGTTATGAATAATACCTCATCAACCAATGCATAAGGTATGGAGTGAAGTCTAAAATACCTTAAATTTGTCCTATCCACACTTGTAGGGCACTCACTTGTCATCAATAAATGTGTCATATCCTAGAGCCAACTAGTGTGAGGAGGAGGTGCATCTATTTATGAGTTGTCTTGTGTCACCAAGAAAACTTATTTATCTTTATGAAGATCATCAACCATATTCTCACATAAGTATTTACCTCTTACTATCTTAGTGTCATTTATCTCCCAAATCATACTCCATGGCTTTGGTAATCCATCCAACTCTCTTCTCATTCAAGTCCTTATTAAGAAGGAACTCCTTCACTCCAGGATGAGACACCATAAGATAAATCTTGCTATTGAAGATCATGGTGTAAAAATTTTTTAGGATTCTTAAATCTATAAGAACCTAATTTTCTAAAAAAGTATACCTTACCTCATATCCTTTAAGCCCTTGATTGAAAAAATAAATTGACTATTCAAGTCCTGCATCATTTTTTTTGTATCAGCATAACTGACATATTGTCAACATCGGCAAAGGTATACAAAATGAAATTTCTTGAGAAATTAGGATTCATGAGCGAGGGTGCTTGGGTAAAGGCTTTCTTGATAGCCTCAAATGTTTCCTTACCTTCATTTTACCAAGTGAACACTTGGTTCTTATTTAGCATGGTAGTGATGGGTTTGACCAAGTTTGCAAAACAGGGTATAAACCTTCCCACAAAGTTTATTTTCCAAAGGAAAATCTAGAGTTGCTTCTTGTGCTTAGGTAAATATAGTGCCAAGATGGCATTGATTCTATCAGGGTCAATGGATAATCCTTATTTTGAGACAATATGTCCCAAGATTTTGCCCTCATGGATAATAAAACACACATTTTTTGGGATGACAAAAGATCCCATACTCTCTACACCTTTTAGAAATCAATCTTAGGTGATCTAAGTGCTCACTAGCCTTCTTGGAGAAAACTGTGATGTCATCTAAGTAAATTAGCACCATCTAATTTAACAATCCTTGAAAAGCCATGTCCATTACTCTTTAAAAGGTAGATCTATCATTTGATAAGAAAAAGAGAATATTCTAATAAGCATATGTGCCCCACTTTGTGGTTAAGGTAGTCTTATATTTATCTTCTTATCTTACTAATAACTGGTAGTATCCTAAATACCCATCTAAAAGAGAGAAGCATTTTGAACCAACAACTATCTAAAAGAGTTGCTCCAAGGATGGTAAGGGGTAGTGATGTTCTAAAGAGACTCTATTTAAATCCCTAAAGTCAAAACAAAATTGGATCTCCCTATTCTTTTTCCTCATAGGAAATAGGTGAGCTACCCATGACAAGTGCTTGATGGGAAAGATGATCTTAGATTAAATAAACTTAATCCACTCTTTCCTCATAAGATACTTAATTTTGGTGTTGATAGGCCTTTACTTCTACCTAATAGGGTTGGTATTAGCCTCAATTCTATAGTGTGTTGGGATAACTGTGTTGGGATAACTTGGGATCAAAACCTCTCATGTCACTGTAATCCCAAGCAAAGATGTCTACATATTTTTTACAAATCTCAATGAAACCATGCCTTTCAACCTTAGTTCTTACCTTTCTAAGCTTGAATAATTTGTCTCTAAGGATCATAACTCTTTCATAGTTCTCCTCATCAGTTGAGATTACTATATTTTCCTTTTTCATATGATTTCCTTCATGGAAGAGACCTTCAATGGTAACTAACCCTTTAGGAAGCTTGTTAGACCTTAGTTGAACAATTTGATCTTCATATTGATGTTTAAACTTTGTTTGGTTCAATGAGGAAAAATCTACTTCCTACTATAAAAAATAATCAACCTACTTGTCATTGTCAAAGACCTACCAATGAGCTTCATAATCTAGCATTGATGGTGTTACCACCACTTTGACATGTGGCTATAGTTTGGTCCTTTTCAACTCCTTTGGGATGTCAAACTTAGATCCCATAGTTACTAACCTATCAACATGTTAATTATGGTTCCTTGGCACTGCTTGGATATTGAAGGTTTCAAAATTCTCAAGTATGTCTCACACCCTATGTTTTTAGGACTTCATAAAGGGATTCTTTATGATGCTTTGGCCTCTAACCTGATGCACTATCAAATCACTATACCCATACACCTATAATTAATTTATTCATCTTTTACTACCCTATTAAAGGCCATGGATGAGGCCCTCATACTCAGCTACATTACAAGAGAAACTAAATTAGAACCTATAAGAAGAAAAGTACTTATAATTGGAGGGGGATACTATCATTGCACCTATACCCACTCCATGTTTGCTTCTTGAGCCATCAAAAAATAATTTACACAATCCACTAGATTCTTATTGTGGCCTAAAGAGGGGTGGCATGGACTAATTTTCTTTATGTAAGTAGTAGACTCCCATGTCTCTTTCCTCAATACCTTACAAAGGGTTAATTAACTGATTTTCATTCCATAATTCATCCAAGAACATATAAGGTATCTCCTCAGGATGAGTGTTTAGTTCTTGACTAGCCATGTGTTCATCTTCATCAAGGATGGTGTGATTAATGTTTATGTTATCTGGCCCATAAGGCTAAATGTGGAATTATGAAATAGGCTCATCCTTGATGGATACCTTGGTCCCATACCTTGTCCTAAAATCTATTTAGGACCAATCTAATGCTATATAACCTCCAATTTAGGCTATGAAGTCTCTAGATAAGCATAAAACCAAATGAGGAGGCACATCAAGAATCAATACATCCTAAGCCACTAAAAAATTAGAACAAACATGCAGGGTCAAGTTTATACCTTTGATAATACCAGCTAGTTTGGTGGAAGACCCATAAAGCTAAAAAACTCCCTTAGATTAGAGTTCATACTTAAGACCAAGATGATCTATGATTAGTTTTGGCATCATTGAAATACTTGCTCCATTGTCTACCATGTAACATTATACTAAGGAGTCACAAATGATAAAATAAATGTAAAAGGGAGGAGACTTGACAAACTTATTTGATTTCATTTCATTATGTCCTTTGGTTTCATTGGTGAGAACCACATTTTACTTGCTTGGTGGATCCTAAAAAACCTTGATCCTTGACAATCCCTCTTGAAGGATATACATCTGACTGGGCATGAAAAGTATGTCTTGTTGATCAAATTTAACCCTAAGTCAAATTGGCTCAACCCATATTATTTTGAACTTTTTAATAAGGTTTCATGTGTCCTATGGGGTCTTTTTATTATCTTATATGTCTCACTTGTCCTTCCCCTAGTCCTTGTTGAAGCCCATCATCCTTGTACAAGGCTAATCAACTAGAGTCAAAGTTGGTAAACCATGGTAAAACTTAGTCAAAGGTTAAATTTATTTTTAAAATGTCCTAAAATGGTTTGTGATATATTTCAAGGTGTCTTCAAGTCATAAATTGGTCACTTACTAGGTTTCATGTGTCAAAAGGGTCATTTGGCCACTTTTTTAGCTCAATTAATGACTTATACAGATGGTGGAATTATAATATTTATCACCAAAATAATATAAACATGGAATAGGTCAGAATATGTTAGGATCAGTTATATGGTAGTTAGAGAGTCAGTTATATGCAAGAAATGGTAGTTTCTCCTTTAAAATAGGTCATTTATAGCACTTGTACAGACTTTTGGAACTCACCTTCAGCTAAAAAACGTGGGTGGAGTGACTCTTCACCTCCCCAAACTCTTTTAAAAGCTTTTTTTTCAAGGAATATTCCAAATTTTTTATTTTTTATCCTTTTTTTCCATTTTCTCTTTGCAAGCTAAGGAAGGTCAAATTCAAGCACTTGGTATGGCCCATACAAGTAGAGTTGTGAGGAATGGTCTTGGGGATGGATAATAATTTGAGTGTAATTAAAATCCCTAGTAATAAATTTAAATTTGGTGCCTCATCTTTTATGAACAATTTCTAACACTCCAAGCATATTTTTATGCACTTGCATCCATGAGGGGTCATTATTTGCACTTGTTTCAGATTTTATGGCTCTGGTTTGATGGTTTTATTTATTCTAGGTGCTTCTCCATGATTTACAAGACATTTCCATGATTCTCTTTGTTTTTAAATTCTCAAGTGCCGAAGAAAGCCTTTTCTAGGCTTATATATGCTTCTAATTTCTCTCTTTTCACTCTCAGATGTCTCAGGTGTTATTAAGGAGATTTATCACATTAGATGAAGGTAGTGGATGTTTTTTTTAGAGGTTTGGATCCATTGAAGGTGAATTTGGAGGTTTTGGTAAAATTTTGAGATCATGAAATACCAAAATATTCCTCAAATAATTGTGTTTTCCATACTCAATCAACTCCCATCTACTCTTCAACTTTGGCCATGATTTATGGAGGTTCTAGGGATGTCCATAAAGGTGTTTTGAAGGTTTTGAAATATTAATGTATCCTTTATCAACATGGAGTTTTGATAAATCCTCCATATAGTATAAGGAGAGTGAGAATTACAGTCATATGTGACTTTTTTAGTTTGGTAACCATTAGAGGTGCATCTATAAATATTCAAAGAAAGTATCATGTGAGGTGCCTTAATTGAAGATATGTGATTCCATTTTTAAAATGTGTTGAAACATAAATTATAAATTTTATTGAATCCATATCATGTGTTTTAAATCATGGCTTCCCTTTGGAAAGAGGTAGAATGACAAATGAAAGGACAAACCATGCTAAAATCCAAGTGACTAAACTCAAGCTCACAGTTCCTAAGTGGACAAAATAGAGATCCTGAGTGTTTTTGTTATTTTCATATAATGAGACTATGGTTATTTTTAAGGATACTCATATGCTAACCTTATATTTATATCCACATATAATTCTCATGCCAATTTTTAGGGTCAAAAGGTGAGTGAAGGATGAACAATTGGAGTCCAAAGTTTCCCAAGAAACCACTAGATTTTGACAGTGAAACCTACATGATGTTGATTAAAAAGTGACCTTACACTTCATATTGAGAATCATAAACTATTAAATCAAGGTGGAAAAATCCAAAATGGTAAAAAATACACTCTTAAGTAAATATTTCAAATAAAATATGGAATTCGATGTTATGACCCCTAAACACTCTCCTCTATCTGTACACAGGCCTCAAAAGGATCACAAGCTTTAGTTAGTTTTTAAATTGGGTAGATAGTTACCAAATTAAATGTTTAGGGTGAAAATGGATACTTTTAGAGCACTAGGAATAAAGTGAAGTTACTTCATATCGATCGCATGACCTAAAAGAGCTCAAGTGCACCTACAAGTAGACCTAAGTCCATAAAACATAGTCATGTAAGAAATACAGTTAGTAAGATAGAAGTAGGGATTCCTTTATAAGAGAAGAGACTATGTTGGTCAAATTTGGCTTATAAAAGTGAAAATTAACCTCATGGAGCTCATGAAAAACCCAAATACACCTAATAAAATGGTGGACAAAGCCAAATCAACCTACAGGCATGACAAGTTGTCTCAGCCCATAACAAGTAGATAGCCTAATCTTGGGAATGAGAGATAAATTAGTGCAAAGGATGGAGATAATTTTTGAAAAAAATTATGGATGACCATATAAATTAGATTATAAACATTTTATGAGGTTTTTATTGTGTTTTTAAATCCTAAACCAAGCTCAAATAACCTACAAGTAGGCCTAAATAGTGGTCTCATTCTAGGTAATTGTAGACTTAGTCTATGTTTCCAAAAGCATAGAAAGTGTTTGAGAGACCAATAGGATATAATATGGATTAAAAACATCATTGAATATTAATATTACCATTTTAAGGAGCATGTGGTAAAAATAGGTCTCAAACAAAGATGCAAAACTCAGTCATCCTTCAAAACCCCTACAGGTAGTGCATTCCTACAAGTCTGTCTTAAATCTTGGAGGTTTTGGAGGGTCAAATGGATGAGTTAAGTGATAAAATTTGGTAAATAGTACCATTATGATTTAAATAATCTCAGAAAATCATAAAATTTTCAAGGATAATAGGGCTAATACTCATTTTTTGTCTCCAAGGTAAGGTACTTTTCCTAAGCACAAACCTGGTAGTTTTGAGGAAAAGTGATGAGTAGGTGACCAAAAGATGAGAGATAAAATGAAGGTTTTTGAATCTAGAGAAAACATAACACAAGATAAAAAAAACTTTATAGAGTGTTTAAATGCAAATATGGAGTCCTAGACAAGGAGGTCTATAGGCAGACCTAGTGAGGCAACATACAAACCTAGCCTCAAATGAGAGATCATTGTTAGTTTGGGCCTTATGAAAGCATCTCAATGAATTAGGTCATCTTCATAGAGGTATATTTAAATTTTTTAAACAATCACCTTTTAGGTTAATATATTTTAGAGTTATATTGAGTCTAAAGTTGTAAGTAGATGCTTTGGAGAAGGCTTAGGCCTAGTTGCTAGATAGGGTCACTCTTCATTTATAGCTCTAAGGGAGATATTATAGCGATGGGAACATGTTTTTGGGATGTATATAGAGGTGATTGAGATTTAAATATGTAGAATAGGTCACATCTTTATCAATTTTGGACCCAACACCATGACAAGGTATGCAAATTGAAGGGGTGTAATTGAGAGGTCAACTTCAAATGCTCACAACTACCTGGAGACACTGCATGGGATTCTAAGAACTTAAAAGAGGATAAATGAGGTCCCAAGAAATAAAATTTGGGTGTTATTTTAGATTTATAATTTTAGAGGGTTATGAATAGTCCCTTAAGGGTTAGTGCACTCAAAACCCTCCCAAAACCTATTTTGTGACCTGATGGAAGAAATGAGGCTCAAAGTACATCCAAATGGACAAATTTGACCCTAAGAGTTAAAGATAAGTTGTTTATAACTTCATGAGGTCCAAATACATATAATTAGATTGTATAGAATCCATACATATCAAACAAAAATTAGGTTTCTTTGACAATTTATTATGTTTTTTAGGTCTTGAAGATGATCATGGGATACCAACCACTTAAGAGGATAGATTGGGACTTGAACCAACTCCCTATGCCATTTTTAGAGCTTATAAATTCTCACAAGTGTCCTCACCAAGCCCCTCACTTATGTAGTCTCTAAAGTGACATAGTGAAAACAGTGATAACCTAAATTTGGAGAGTTTTTAAGATGTGCCTGATGGAACCAAGTGTATGAAGTGTCCTACCATGTGTCATGAGACTCTTGGTATGGATTAGTTAGTAAGGATAAAAAGATGCTAGTGCTAATTGTCAAGAATAGCCTATTAGAGAATGATTATGGTTACAGATGATGATTATGCTTGTGTAAAGTAATGCTAATGATTAGGAAATTTTCCAATATAGGTGGAGGCATATTTGTAACTTCCTCTACTTAGTGCACATGAGACACTTGTTCCTAACCTATTTTGGAATGCTCAAGGAAGCCCATAATGAAAGCAATTTCCAAAGGAGAGTGATTGAAGAGTTTCAATGCCACATGTGAGGAAGGTGCTCAATTTTTAATTGACACATGTTCACATTAGTTTCTTTATCTCTCTTACACCTCATTTCCATATATTTTAACTAATTTTCATCTTTGGACATTTTTCCTTGTGCATCTTGAACTTATATTTTCTCTCTCTTCTTTTAAGTTTTATAAAGGTGAGCCGTTTTAGCTATTAAAAAAGGAACCTCCACCTAGGTGTGGCGAATCCTTTCCAATTTATACTACCTTTGATAGATAATTTGATTGATTTTTAACTCATTTCATGGCTTCATGCAATGTTAAGTTTCAATTAGTTGATCTAGTCAAAGGTAGATGTGTATCACCTTGACTTGTTGTCCTTCTTGTCTTGCCTCATGTAGTTTTGTTCACTATTGTAGGTTGTAGTTGGTGTAATTAATATAATTTGATAAATTGGAAAGTGAACTAGTCTTCCTCTTCAATATCATTATGCTTTACCATTTTATGAAACATTGATGCAATAGGCTGTTATGATATTAGTGTATGTTCATGTTGTCTTGTTGTCTTTAGTGCACTAGTCAATGTGTGTGGGAGTGATCAACTAGTTTGGTGCATCACCATAGTATTTATATTAATTTAATTTCCTTATAAATATTTTCATGAACAAGCATTATATTAGGTGATAAGCATTTAAAGAATAATTTAGGGAGCTAGCCCTTTCAATCCTAGAGGTCTACTTCCAACATAGGTGCCCCATACACCTAGAAGTATTCCAATGTTGCCCAAATGTAGAAGAGGATTGGACACCATCTTATAAGGTGTAATATTTGGAGACAACATGTCCCACACTGACACACTAAAATTGAAGCTTTTCATGTATTCCACAATATTGATGGGCAAACCACCAATCTTTGGTTGTGATTTGGGAGCCATAACTATACTTTGAACTTGTGAGTTTTGGGGAACAAAGTCATTCCCTTGATTTTGATTCTTTAGAGAAATTATAACCTTTAGAATAGTAACAATTTCACTTGGATTTGATAGCAATGGAGTGATAGTAGGAGGCTCTTTGACTACTTCCTAGTTACCCTTTGTGTTCTTTCTCTTGATCCTTGTATTAGCTGCCATTGGAATGTATGATTGGCTAGAACTAGCCTATTGATTGAGTGCATAACACTCTTCATTCTCATAATTAACAACTGTATCACCCATATGGCTTGGTTATTCATTACTCCCTTGACCCTATTGAATATATTTTAGTTTTTTCATCATAGGTACTTATGTGTTCTAAGCCATAAGAGCTTGGTTGTACCCATAACTAGTACCTTGATGCCATTGTTCATTGAAAGCCTAATTGAACTTAGTATTTGGGACAATAGACTAGCCAAAATATTAGTTCCAAGGCATGGTACCCTTAACTTATTATTTTATGTTTTTTTGAGTAGGGACTAAAAATTTTGAGGTGCTTATAGCATTTGGATTATAATTATTTTGCCTAACATAGTTAGGCTGCCCTTGACCTTAGCTTTGTTGTTAGTCTTGTCCTTAGAAATTTCCTTTTTAAGGTGGTATATTTGCTTAATAATATTTTTTTTTGAGGTTGATATTTAATTTGGTAAGGCCTATTAAACTAGGCTTGTTGTCTCTTCACATTTACTAATTCATTACCCAAGGGTTGAAACATGCTTGTAAGCTCTTGAAAGTTCTTGTGTTCTTAGGAGTCACTATATTGACTAGTGGAAGCCTCTTCTTACTTTAGGATAGGTATAAAAATAATTATTGGAATAGTAAGAATGGTATAAAGGGGAGGAATGATGATAGGAGGTGGTTGAATCTCAGGAAATAAGGGCATTGGTGGTCTATGAGTAAGCTTTCCATCTTGTACTAGATTGTTCTCTACTCAGATTGACACCTCATAAGCATCTAGTAAGATTTGTCCTCCCATAGATTGGATCATTACTATAATGTCACTATTAATGGATTTTAAATAGTAAAGGACAATAAATTTTGGGGTAGGCATGATAGATATTGGAATCCTATCCCAAGTCTTATGAAATCTGGTGTTGAAATCTTGCATAACCTCATGGGGAGATCTCTTGATCGTAGTCAACTGCTCTACAAGTGACAAATGGTCACTCTTTTCCTCAAACATTTTGGAAAAGAAATTTCCTAATTGATCCCATGATATGATGGAGTTAGTAGTAAGGTTCCTATACCATTCTAAGGCTTTGCCCTTGAAGGAGATGGCCAACAACTTGCTGGCCACATTTTCCTCATTGACATCATGAATATTTTAGAAATTGGTTATATCCCTGAGGTGTTGATAAGGGGTTGTAAAATCATTTCAAGTGAATTAAGTCTTAAAATTTTCCACTAAGATAGGGTCATAGTGATTTATGTTTAATGGACTCTAACCGTTGAAGGAAATAAAAGGGAAAGCTCTAGGAGATGCCATGGCAATGAAAGTAGATAACAATGATCTTCTTGAAGAGGTAGATTTTGAAAAAAATTTAAGGAGGAAAGTTGCCTTTATATGGATGTGTATTAGAAAAAATTAACATTTTTACTAAGTTTAAAGGTAATTCAATAAATTCAAAAGGAATACCTCTAAAATTTGATCTTATATTCACCTTTGGCATGAAAGATAGTTACTGCTATGTACCAGGATGTTGAGTGTTCTTTTAGAATCACTAGATACTATTGTATGAAGGTTATAACTACTGAAATTTTATCAAAATAACATCAAACATGACCAATATTTATTCAAATGAGTCCCACTAGGCATGCCAAAAATTATTATGGCATTAATCTTCATCTATGGGGGGAGTTCTTCAAGCTCCCTCTAACTAAGACATAATATTGGAATAACCCCAGGCTATGGGTATCCTATGCTATGGTTTAATCTCTAGATAATGTTATATTCCTCTTGGTAGATCACCTATACTAATGCTTCTTCTTGGAAAAGGGTTAAAAAGGGGGAAATAGGGTTACTAAGAAATCTAAAAAGGTGATACACCAAATTTCAATGAGACTCACATAAGCATGATGTAAATACTGAAGAAGCATAAGATAATACTAACTCACATAATCTCATAATATAGATAATTGCATAAGTGTTTCATGAACTAGGTTGACCAATCAATTAAGGAAGTAAAGAGGAATTCTAAGATTCACACTAGGCATTCATTAATGGATGAAAGAAGACAAGTCCAGACTTGTAACTAACTTGAAAACACCTATGAAATAGGCAAGAAATAAGGAAAATGGACATGGAAGATTCTCCTTCATAATAATATCATGCACAAGCTTAATAAACATAATTTAGAGGAAAGAGATAGGTAAAAAAAGTTTTTATTGCTTCAAGAGGTCTTTCATACAAATTTTGATAGGGTTTAGCCTTATCAAATGAGAGTCTCCTATCTCCCAAAAATGAGAATTCTTTGAGAGATTAAAAAATATGATAGAGAGAGAGAGAGTATCAATGAGTATCTTTTTACCATGGGGAATAAAATGGGAGATATATGAGAAAGGGGGAGAGAGATAAAGAGCATGTAATCAGAATCAATAAATGACGCACCACCACCCTTCAATGAATTTTGAACCACATTTTGATCCAATTAGGATTAATTATTTATCAGTAAATAACTTTTATTTATCCCAATATACTTTAAGTTTTATCATTGGTTGAGAAACATACTAGAAGACAAGAATAAATTTAAGGATGATGAGTCATGTTCTTGATATGAAGGAAAAGACCCTATAAATCTAGTAAATGTTCCAACTCTACACTCTCCAACCACCAGATCTCCTCAAAATTTTATGCCATCTTCCACTTGGTATTCATTATAGGGACATAATATTCATATATTTTTTCCTGATAGAGTCATTACTATATCTATTTTAAGTGGCTTTAGGTACCTATTTGTCAAGGATATGACTATGTTGGAAGATAAGCCACTCATCGATATCTTATTTATATATGTCCCTACTCTAATCCTAAATATAGGTTTACTATAAATTGAAAACCAATCCATTTATTGGTTCTATAGTTATCATGTCAATGAAATGCATACAGGCCACATAGCTTCCTTCTTGATCTCTATTAGGTCTAAATAGACCTAATCTATCTCTAAACCTCGTAAAAGCTAAGAACTCATTATATGCATAGATATTATTTAAAAAATAAAGATCATATTTGTGAAAGAATAATAAATCATTATATGCATATATATTCTTTAAATAAAAATGATCATAGTTGTGAAAGAATATTACAACCCTAGAAATGGGCCTTGTATGTTCTAAGTCTTTGACTACAAATCTTGACTGAGCTTTAATGGTGATCTTTGGAATACCTATTTTAGATCAACCTAGAACATATTTGGATCTTGGTTCTATGTATTTTACTATTAGGGTTCACAAGATCCTCTTGATCTGATGTGTCTACCCATGTGATGTCCTTACCATACCCTTTATCATATTTTGAAGCATGATCAATGCTACATTCGATGTGTGTCCTCTTTTCATGTCATCTGAAACTAGATCAAATTTTCTCTATCAATCTCCTTGGGATTTTTCAAGGCTTGACTTTCAATGTCAGCCATTGATCTTGATTTGGGATTTCAAATTGTGACACTTATCATCCTCAAATTATTTATGTAGAACCTACATTTAGTCTTTATTTGGTTAATGTTCTTGTGCCACATGGCATCCTTGCATTCAATCTAAGCTTATTAAATCTTGATTTTTATTTTCACCATTGATCTCATCTACATAGACGAATATTCATCATCAATCTTTATTTGTTTGATTGAATGCATGATGTTAGATTTACTCTTTCACCATTATTGTGACACTTATCACCATCACATTCATACTCAAGATCCTTTGACTTATTGAATTTTTTCTCACTATTGATCCTCGATTACACAATTGAATGCATGTCATAGATTTGCATGGGACCACTAACTCGAGCTATCACCCACATGACATTGATATTTGATTCGATCACCCAAGATATTTCCACTTATTATCTAAACAATTAAACCTTAGGATCCTTTGAAATATTTTAATTCAAACTTCTACTTCTCATGTTTAAATTTACATCCCCGTTCATGTCCCACTCTACTCGTTAAACTTTGAAGGCTTATATCTTGAAATAGAAACATCATCAAGATACCAAATTTATAGTGAATAATATTGGCATGAAAAACATCATCTCCATATGATCCTTTGGATTTGGTAGGCCTCCAAAGTAACTTTATTAAATGTGTAACCAAAATAACATGTTCCTTTTTGCATGACATTTTTTGATGGTCTAGCTTATCTTGGCTTGTGCTAATCATCTTTGAAACCATTAAGGATTTGATAAATCTTTGAGATCTTGTGAAAAAATGTTTCATTCCCCTTGAGTGCCATGAATACCATGAAAACATGATATATCTTTTCACTTGCAATTTTAGACCTATTTCCATACCTCACTCTAAGATCTCTCCAGAATATTGATCCATTTAGGCAAAGTTTTGTATGTAGGCTAAAATTGGCCAATAGTTCCCCAATTAGTATTGAAGGATATATTTTATCTATGTTATTCATCTACTATTACCTAGTTATGACTATAAAATCCTTCAAGTAGAGACATCATTTATCATCCATTTATTATTTGTAAAATTTTACCTAAGGATGACAATAGATATGTATAATTTTTCAAAAGGCTTGTTCAATTTTATAAATTAAACACACAACATAATTTATACATTATTATTTTGTATAGGTACTAAATTAACCACCAAATAAGAGTGATGAATAAGAAAAATAATTTTAAGTGAGAGTATATTGTCAATTTCATTATTATGAGGGGTTCTAAAACTGGGTTGATTGGATGAATGTTTTTAACATAGAAGACCGCATTTTTTCTTAAGATGTATAGTATGGGTCATGATCCAAGGGTTAAATATTTTTAAATATTCATATGACTAGGTTATAACCTATTTAAAATCCTTAAATAACTTAATAAAACTATTTTTTTCCTCTTTAGAATAGGTTTTTATTATGTATAATGTTTTTGGTTCCTCTGCAATTCCTATATCTACTTGTGTATGGTCTTTGTTAATTAATTCATGATTTTTTTCAAGGATCCTAGTATAGAAGTACATAACTCTTTTCTAAATAAATCATTCATTTATGGATAATATTAGTATTTAATTCTAATTTCCAATCTTATTCTACATGCATTGAGTCATTTTTTTGTTTACATCTAAAATCCAATCTTCAAAGGAGCATGAATTAATAATAAATTAGATGATTTGTTCATAATTGATAAAAAATAAAAATTATAAATATTATCAGGGGGAAATACTATTGATCATGTATATTGAAAACTCTTTTATTCACATTTTTCCATGGGTGATAGATTTTCTATGGATGTAACTAAAACATCATCTACCTCATTATGCTGTATTGGAATGGAAAAGATGTTAAAATATATAAAATTTTCTGTAAGGGCCCAAGATTTATACTTTTAATGGTTAAGAAACCAAGAATTACATTGGAAAATACTTATAATTTTTTTAACAATTAATTTAGAGCTATAATATATCTCAATCATCTTTACACCATGAGCTATACAAAACTTAAATCAAGCTAGTATTAAAGCTTCATACTCTACCATATTTTTAGTACATGGGAAATGTAACTGATAGACAAAAAAAGACTCCTAACCTATAGGATCAATACAAAAATACCCTAGTGCATTAACCTTGTTTAGATATAGCTCCATCAACATATAGAGTCTATAAATCAATGTCTTGATTGGGGTGGAGTTTTCAATGGATATTTTTTAATTTTTTAATGTGAACACAACATTTTTTTTCTTAATACCTTGAAACTATTATTTTAAATGATAGTAATTGATTACATACTTCATGTTTGGCTCTATTTTAATTCTTAGTTAGTCCGTTACACCTTCACATGGTATCAAAATATGTCCAATCTTTATGGCAACATATTCATTTAGAGATCATGTCCAATCTCTACTCAATAGTAATCCAAAGCTTCTAGGATATCCACTACTTAAATATCAATACATTCTTGAATTTTGAGGTTTTCATCCAACTACATGTATAAGTTATTTAATTATTTAATTATTACCACATTTTATTTATATACTTAGATAATCCATGTAATGTAGTATTTCATATAATAAATTCCCAACATTTTACATGTAATATGTGGCATCAAATTAGCATATGCCCCTGACTCTACCATATAGTTATGTACATTTTTCCAAAGATTCTAACTTTTAGTAGAAATGGGGAGGGGAAAAAGGTGGTGGGTGGGATGGGGGGATGGGGGGAGAAGTTATTTATATTTCCTTTATATATGACCGCATTCTCATGCATTGACTGAATGTTCCATTTATAAAATACATATTTCAGGATATATTTCATTATTATACTAACTAAGATAATTAATTAAGTGTGCTGTTAAATTTGTATTTCATGTCTTAAGTTATATTATATCCATATGAGTTTAGATGTTTACATGGTGTTTGAGTGGGTTAAATGAAATTTCTAATTCTTTTCAGAAGTAGTGGATTATTATTAATTTTGGGATATAGAGGAGTGACTTTATTGATTAGTGGAGTGGATTTAGTGTTTTATGTTTTTTATTACTCCTAACATCATTCATTTTTATTGAAATAATTATAAGGCATGAATGCCATCTACATTTTCTTTGGGTTCATTATCATCTTCATAAGTAAAGTCACAAGTTTCAACCATTAGAGTGCGGTAAGCACTTGTTAAGCCACTAGTCTAGGGAATATCTTGTTGTATTGGTTCAACTTATTAATTTTCTATATATTTCATGATAATTTATAAAGTATTACAAAACTATGGATAATCTATCTCTCTATGTAAATTTTTATGATGGAATTGAAAAAAATGAGGCAATGAATCTTTATGGTAATGGGTAGATAAAATGAACTAGCCTTAGATAATTTTATAGGTTATTTCTAATTATTTTTATATTTAATGCTTTCTAAGAACAATTTTCATTTCTATGGAAGGAGTATCTTCTTCTTGTTGGCTCAGTTTGTCTAGTATTAACCTTTATATGATGATTAGTGAATTCATTGCCCAATTTATGCATCATTTTGATTATATATTCTAATTCAATTAGAGGGTTATTATATGTTGGAATGGTGACTTTCATGGATAGTGTCGTTTGGACTAAGGATAATGTATGCATTTATTCTTGGTTAGATATATTCAAAACTTGTGCCATAGTTAAATTTTATATTATTCCTATGTTTTAGACAAAATGTGGACTCAATCCTTATGGTATTAATTATATTTTGAATCCAATTGATTCATTATAAGCCTGTGTTATGATAGTTACCATATATATTTTTGAAAATATATAAGTGATTGGGTATAGTGTGTCTAATTACATATGTAAATCCATGGGGATATGAGGTTTTTTGTCCTAAGGGATGTGACTATACATCCATTAAAACAATTTATTGAAATACCTCATGATTTTTTTATATATCCTTTTAACCATGGAGAATTGTTTTAATCTAACACTAGGATCTAGTGCATCTCCAAATTGACTTATAAAAACTTCTTTAAATTATAATCAACTAGTAATAGATCCTGGTGTTAAGTTAATAAACTAATTGTAAACAAGTCATTCAAAAGTTAATGAGAAAATCATACAAGAAACATGTTCGTGCATAACATAATGATTCTCAGATAAAGCTTGAAAGCCATTATATGTTATTTCTTAGTTCTCCCATAATTTGAAAACTTGGGAAGGTATTTCTCAGAGTTTTGAGGTAATTCATGTGTAACCACATGAATGTTGAAGTAAGTTATTTTTAATCAAGTATCCATTAAAATTTTAATGGTTTTGCATGTTTTTTTGGATATTAGATACAAATAGGTCAAGATGGGTTCTTATGGATGTTGAGCTTCTATGGATACCTTTTTGTCTTCTAGTTGTCTTCTAATTTTCTATGATTGTCAAAAGGTGCAAGTAGTTTCTCACTAATTGACCTTGATATAATTATCTAAAGTGGGGTATATCCAAGATGGACACAGGTTCAATCCCTCCCTCTATTACCAATATTAACTTACTTATCTATGTTTCGTAATAAATGTAGGGTATTTAGGGGTTTTAATGAAAACCCTCCCATTTTTATTTGCTATAGGAAAACTAGAGTATGCATGGCTGTAGACTCAAAAGAGACACATGGAAATTAGGTTTAGTAACTACTTATCTTATATTTAATAAGTTACTCCTAATTTTTACAACTCAATTTAGAATTTGTGAATCAGATAACAACAAAATAAAAAGAAACGATTATCAATACTTTTCATATCCAAAAATTCAATCCTCTTATATTCACCATAAACTTATTATAAAATGTATATCATGTAAAAAATGAAAAATGCTCTTCACAAATCATATTTTATTTTGATACTTGGATATCTCTTTGAAAAATAAACCAAATTTTCATAATCCTAACATAAACCCAAGCCTATAAAAATTGGTGTCACTTCAAATTATGAATATTATGAAGTAGAATATTAAAGGAAAATATAACTAATATAATATCCACAAGTATGGAAATATTGCATATTTTATAACTAATGACAATAAACTTATTTCAATTGTTTACAAATTAATAGGACAAAATCCACTTTCTAAATTTATTAAATCCCTAATTAAAAAAATCACATACTCAAATTCAATATAAAACAATAAAATGAATATCAAAAGAAAATTCAACATGAAAGATATACTAAATTCAAAATATAAATATAATTTGAGATAACAACTAATCTTTTTCTATTTATTACTCTTTAAAATTATCTTTACATGAACACATAGAGAAAACATATCTCAAAGAGATTTTCATAACTAAAATTATCTTGACATAATAAGTAATGAAATCTAAAAAGTGATTCCTCACTATATTCTCTACTAGTTTCATATTTTTTCCTTCCTCCTCTTTTACAATCCTAGATCAAGGAATTTTATATTCATTTTTTTAAATCTTTAAAAATATTAAATAATCCTAAATAATAGGATTTTAAGACACCTATTTATAACAAACAAAAAAAACCTAATATCCCCCTATCAATGAGTTTAGATTTTATAAACTACCACATATATGAGAGCACACCTATATGTAATCCATGCCCACCAACCAACATCTTCCAAGCACTTTCCCCACATTTATAAGGCCTATTTTTACCTATTATATTAAATATGTAGCATCTCCTATTAATATCAACACATGTTACACCTTTGTATCCATAAAAATGAAATAACCTTTGATTTAGTAACCTTGAAAATTTTGTTAGCTAGTGATCTCTGCTTTCTCTATACTTAACATTTATTTGATCATGTCCTCAACAAATTCCTTAGTCATCTATGATTTGGTCACATAAACAAAATTAGGAATTAAAAATAAACACAATATCTCCTAGGATTTTTTTATGAAGTACTTAAGTGCCTCAATCATTTCACATGTCTTCATTTTCACCTTTTCAAAGCCCTCAATAATAATTAACATATTAAGAACCATTTATGACTTGATTATTTTGAATTTAATTTAAAATCCATGAGTTTGGTATTTGTCTAAGATGTGAATGATTTATCTAATTTATAAAAATTTATTTATATCTTCCCTTACATTTTTTGTATTTTTATGACTTGGGACAAATGTTGTTATAAATAAGACTTTTTGTATTGATATTTTCATTGGTACCAGGTCTTGTGAGCTCCCTCTTATTTACCTCAATTATTTTTAAAGTTCAATAATTATCTTCCCATATAATTCATAATCCCATGTCACCCTACCAATAGCCACATCATTAAAGGTTTTAAATATAGAGAGGGTCATTGGATTTTTAACCTTGGTTAGATCAACTAAAACCTAGGTTTGAGTAGTGATAACATATTATCCCCCTATATTTATTATTATTATTGGTAAAGTAGGGTTTTATATAGGGACGCTACCCTTTACAATAAATTGATAGACATGGCCATATATGTTAGATACAATAATAACTTTGTCCAACACAACCAAAATAAAAAAGAATAACAAAAGAACAATAAATAAATGATAACAAAAAAAGAGGGAAAATATCCATAAGAAACTCTTAGATTATTTTATTTTTGGGATTTTAGGGTCATATTCAAAGAAAATGATCCCTTCTAGGCCTTTATTTTCATCTCGTTACTAACAAACTTCTAATTATCACCTGTTCTTACTTTAGGGAATATAGGAATGAAAACTTATAAAACATTGGTTGATTATATTTTTTTAATGGAGCTTAAACCGTCATACCCTTAGTAGTCTCTAATGAAGTAGTAGTCCTTTTTGAAACAAATTCAACTTTCAACAAGGCTCTACATGGATTAAATTCCTTCTCCTTAGCTAGATATTCCACACAGGGTGCACTAACTTTTTTTGTTAGAGTCAAACATATGTTGGAATTTATAGAACTTCATTCCTATTATTTGATTTCATATATTATTCATAAATATAAATGCTATTTATATCTATTTCAAGGGGATGGGGTTTATTCCACCATGAAACCCCAAAACTATGTTTAACCTTAACATAAGCACTGGCTAGATGACTTGTTTGTTCCTAGTTGTACACATTTTTCACTCAGCCTTACGCACTTGAAGAAAATGGAAAAAAAAGATGAAAACCTTGATGATATATCATTATATCTGGGGGAGGGTTTGACATCAAAAATGGTCCCAATTGATAAAATTACTGAAATGCATCAATAAAGGGTATGGTCAGCTCCTTGCTACTTCTAGCTCTACTTGAACCAAGGTGAGAGGACTTATGGGGTAGATTTCTCACATGGATAAATTATACAATTCAACTTTCATGGGGAATATTGGCACAAGGAAACAAAATTGTGACCAAGGCACAACTGAACTTGTTCAATCCATCTGGGAAGGGTTGTCACATAGAATAAAAAAATTCCCTAGATCACATACAAGTTACTGAAGATAGATGGGTATATGATTGTAATCTTAATTCTATATAATTTTTAGTAACAAGGGTCAAATGGAAGACTATAGTAATATGATTTAAAACAAAAATTAACAACACATGATATATAGGCAAGATTTTATGCACTTGTAGGGGAAATAACACTTATAGTATGTAAATTTATATTATTTGTAGGGTAGGATAGTTAGATAATTGGAAGAAAGGGTGTGGTGTGCTAATGGTTTTCAAACAGTAGGGTATCTTACAATATTCATGACATTATTATTTACAAATATGTAGAAAAAAATAAAATGCAAGATAGTGGGAATTACTAGGAGTAATTTGTAGTCATTGGTGTCATTGAAATGCAAATACTCAAATGATTCTAAAACCCTAGAAACATACACTAAAACTAGAATCTCACATACTCTTTCCCATTGAATCCATAAACCTAGGGTACCCTAACAAGTTGTTCAACAATATATTCTAAAATAATGTAGAAAGGGTCTTATAATTCAGATCTATGATTAAAATGACAACCATTAATAAGAATGGAGCTAAATATCTGTTCAACAATATTTGTAAAACACATTGTTTCACCTCATCAAAAAGAAATAGTAAGAATCATAGTCATTTTCCATTAATTTTTCAAGAAAATATTACATACATCAATTTTTCAAAATGATACCATGGGGACAAGCATGGTGAGATTGCTATTTTAACAAGGGAGACACAAACATGCTCTAAAATATTATTAATGGTTGTACTCTTGTAAACACGTTAGCAAGGGAGACAAGATCTACACATAACAGTTGATCCCAATTTTTTTTGTAGAACCTAAACTTAGATAAAATGAAAAACCAACAAGAACCTTGAAAATAGAGGAGAATCCCCCTATTTATACAATTTTCACCCTATTCAAATCTAGGAGTGTGGGCTCTAATTTGTAAAGTAGCCCTCCAATTTTTTCCAAAATGCTCCCAACTAGAAAATATTCCTTGTCACACCTAAAATTTTCATCCATTTACAATAAAAATAATTGATCTAACTACCTCTACAAGGAATGATGAATATTTTTAACAAACCCTTTGATTTCTTAACTAGAGATGCCCTTTTGCATGGTCTAGAAGGTGAAATTATTGTGGAAGAGGTCGAACAAACTTTGTCCTCATGTGTAATTGCCTAAAGACGAACTTGATAATTTGCTTAAATAATTGGAACCTCCTAGATAACTACCCTTCTTGTTATGCATTCCATAAAATAACCTACTCTTAAAATGATGGCATTGAGATGATCTAACTATGGTAGAGGCAAAAAATGATCTGTGGGCAAAAATATGCTCTCGAATGGCCCATAAACTTTATTCTATGCTTCATATTATTGTCTGCCCATATAGGAGCCATCAATTTCAATTCTTAAGCCAAATATTTCCACATATTGACATGTGGCATGCCACATTAGATTTGAGCTCTATTGAAATGTCCATATTCAATTAGTACTATTGATCTCATTTGATTAGATCAAATGAGCTCTGCTAATCCTTTAAACCTAAGATAAAATGTTAGCCATTGATCTTATTTAACTATGACTCACCTATAGGCCATGTGATCTATAAGCTACATATGCCTTTATAAAGGAATATTCAATGTGAGTTATTTATGTATGTAGCAATGCCATGTCACCTTGTTAATTAACTCAAAATTTGACCATTTCCCCTAGGAAACATGTCAACATGTCATGAGGTCTATGTTGGGATATAAATAACCAGAAGCACATAATTGATTACCAAGCAACTTAACATGCAAAAATTAACTAGAATACACAAGTAACTAGAATTCAGAAATAACACATGATATGAGAGACAATACACAACTTGTATTAAAACTCTTTCAGAAGGAAATACAACAAAGAAGGCTGCCATAGTTCTTCTTCCTTACACACCTCTAGGGCTCCCACACCTCTAGGGCATAAATAGTAAATATTCCCTCAAAGCTCTCTCTCCTAGGTCCCAACACCCAACTCAAACACAGAGTTGGTGTTCACCTTACACCTGTGCTCCACGCACTCCACAAGTGCTCCACACACTCCACAAGTACACAAATGTACTCCAAGTAGATCTCCCTTGAACCTAAAATAACTTGCACCTCAACAGACCTTACTTATGGAAGGATCTTCCATGCCTTTCTCTTTGCTCTATCTGAGTACACACTGTACTCCAAGTAGATCCCACCTGATTCTGCTCCCTGTTGTGTTGCTGTCCTATCTGATCTTGCACACTTGAAAATCAATCTAGTTCTGCACACCTGTGAACCTTGACCTTGCACACACATACACCTAAAAATCAATGATCTTACTTACCATGTAGATCTTCTATAGAAGCCATGCTCACCTGATGACCAAGATCATACATACATGAAGAACCCTGCTGATTCTCCAATCCAGCACCCACACTTGGTACTGTGGCACTAGGAGGAATACACCATTGCTCTCCTCACACACAAACGGAGCTTATATTTTTGCTCTCTTACTCTCTAGCACAAGTTTACAATACAACCAATGAGTCTCTTAAATAGATCTCATGCAAACAATAATTAGACACCTAATTACAATAGTTAGATTCACAGCTTCTAGTCTAAAATTGGCTCTTGACATGCAAACACTTGGTTCATTAGCTAACTGCCTGTAACATCCGCAGTCTGAACCACATAGGTGACCGACATCGGTCCCTATTTGCCTGGGGGGTGTTGACGCCGGCTGATCCATGATCGACATTGGTTGCTTCCTGTCTCTTCCCTGCTGACGTCGGTTGGCCTGACCGATGCCAGTGACTGCGATAACAACAAACTCCTCCAATGACCTCCTCCATGTCTACATCAATGAATCTTTTAGCTCCACAACCTAACAATCTCCCACTTGGAGATAAATAGCTACACTATACTTGTACCTGTACTCTATCTAATCTATTTCCTAGCTTGTATCCCTCTTCAAGATGAATCCTAAAGACAACCCACCACACAACCTATGGTGCACCTCCTGTCATCCGAGTACCTTTCCACATCCGAACCTACAAACCCATGTAGTGAAGTCTTGACCCTGCATAGCATGAATCCTTACTGCTGGTCCCTCTCACGTCCTTGAGAAGCCACTTCTCTGAATTGGTTTCTAACTCTCTGACAACACCCACTGCTTGGGTAAACTCAGGTTTATACCAAACCTCATGTGATTTTGAACACTAAACTATCCAACCCTTAGTGTGCTCCGACTCTACATCCTAAACCTCACCAACACCTGATTCACATTAGCTCCCACTAGAGACAAAATCAACCTGTGATCTCCATGTCTCCCATGCCAAAGAATTTTGCTGCTCTAAATTCTTCATACCAAACCACTAAACTAATCTTACCCTTAGCTTAGCAAAACCCTATATGTACAAACCTGCTAGCTAGCATACCATCCACATACAACAATAGAATGATGTTGCAATCACCATCCCCCTGGTAAGACAAACCATAGTAGTTACCCTGACATTGACTAAAGTCATGCTTTGTCATCCACCTGTCAAAACCTGTACCACTGTCCTACAGCTTCCTCAAGACCATATGACCTAGTCTTCTGTCTCACATGTCCGTTCTCTCTATTCTTCAACTGAGGTATCCATTCATCTCTATGCTTTCATGCTTGTTGGCAACCCTACAAAATCTCATGTTTGGTTCTACATCATATTCCTGCCATGCTCCCACTATTTCCTGGATCCTTCCTACTCTGTAATCAGCAACTAATATAAAGAAGAGGAACAACAAATTTGAGGCCTACTTACGTCTTTAGTCCTCCATATGGGCATTTGAGACTCCTTAACAGTGTGCTGTCCACCCAAAATCTATTACAATGATCAACCTCAGTCACCACACAGTCTGCATCCAACCGACATCAATTCCCATGCGCCTGTCCCTGACTACCAACTCTACCAACGTCGGTGTCTCTTGTTGCCGACGTCAGTCCTCCTGATCGACATTGGTCTTACCTACTACTGACATCAGTTTTATTATTGACGCCGGTACCTGTGTTTTCTTGTGAGTGATGACTTTTTACCTACGAGCTCCTTTGAATCAAAACCCATGTCCAAACTGCCCTGCTTAGAAGTATCCAGCCCCATCCATTGGTCTCTATCTACCATCTCCTCCATAAACACCAAGGCTTTCCAGTTCTTAATCCTATCAAATATATCTGTCTTCTACTTAAGAATATGCATCTCCTTCTTGCTCATGTGACCAAGCCTACGAAGCCACGTCTCTGTAATAGAAGAAGAATCAATAATATAAACAAGTAGATAAAGAGTACCTATTTTCTTACCACCAGCTAATTCAAGTGCATCCGTTGTGAGAGTTCTTGTGCATCTCTCATCACCCAAATTTTTTGAAGAAATTAGCCACATCTCCAAACCTGGGACCTGCATGACGTCCTTCAACACCCATGTGTTGGCCGCCTGCAATTTCAGCTTCACTTCCCCTTTGCCAATCCTTTGACAAGGCTCACCAGCTCATCTCCTTGGGGCTGCATGGAAAGAGGCAATAGAATCTATTATCCAAGATTCAACTTTATCCAAGAAACCTCCCAAAGCATCCTGTGCAATAACCCCTGCAACATCTGCATCTTCAGTTCCTTCATGCTGATCTGCTACCAACCAATAATCTTTTTTTACTTGCTCTTTCTTTCCATAGGACCGTAAGTGACCATCTATGCTTTTCAACTCCTCCATTCTTAGCTTACTTTGATCTACCATTGCTCTACTCCCACTCAATCAGAAACCCCTGAGAGTGACCTGTAACCAAACACAAAACCTTCTCCCTGCAACCTTAGCTCTGATACCACGTGTTGGGATATAAATAACTGGAAGCACACAATTGATTACCAAGCAACTTAACATGCAAAAATTAACTAGAATACACAAGTAACTAGAATTTAGAAATAACACATGATATGAGAGACAATACACAACTTGTATAAAACTCTTTCAGAAGGAAATACAACAAAGAAGGCTGCCACAGTTCTTCTTCCTTACACACCTCTAGGGCTCCCACACCTCTAGGGCATAAACAATAAATCTTCCCTCAAAGCTCTCTCTCCTAGGTCCCAACACCTAACTCAAACATAGAGTTGGTGTTCACCTTACACCTGTGCTCCAGGCACTCCACAAGTACACAAACATACCTCAAGTAGATCTCCCCTGAACCTACAATAACCTGCACCTCAACAGACCTTACTTATGGAAGGATCTTCCATGCCTTCCTCTTTGCTCTATCTGAGTACACACTGTACTCTAAGTAGATGCCACCTGATTATGCTCCCTATTGTGTTGCTATCCTATCTGATCTTACACGCGTGCAAATCAATCTAGTTCTGCACACCTGTGAACCTTGACCTTGCACACACATACACCTACAAATCAATGATCTTACTTACCATGTAGATCTCCTATAGAAGCCATGCTCACTTGATGACCAAGATCATACATACATGAAGAACCCTACTGATTCTCCAATCCAGCACCCACACTTGGTACTGTGGCACTAGGAGGAACACACCATTGCTCTCCTCACACATAGAAGGAGCTTATATTATTGCTATCTTACTCTCCAGCACAAGTTTACAATACAACCAATGAGTCTCTTAAATAGATCTCAGGCAAACAATAATTAGACACCTAATTACAATAATTAGATCCGTAGCTTCTAGTCTAAAATTAGCTCTTGACATGCAAACACTTGGTTCATTAGCTAACTGCCCGTAACATCCATAGTCTGAACCACACAGGTGACCGACGTCGATCCCTATCTGCCTGGGGGGTGCTGACGCCGACCGATCCATGATCGACATCGGTTGTTTCCTATCTCTTCCTTGCCGACGTTGGTTGGCCTGACCGATGCTGATGACTGTGACAACAACAAACTCCTCCAATGACCTCCTCCATGTCTGCATCAGTGAAGCTTTTAGCTCCACAACCTAACAGTCTAGATCTTTGAATAGTCCACCTAAGATTAGCACTGCCAGATCCTTGTATGCATGATGAATGGAAGTATGCCACTTGGTATCTCTATAGGCTCTCAACATCCTTTCAGGATTAGATTTTATTACTACTCATTAGATCTTTATTAAGACCCCTAAGGTCATACCACTTGGCATTCCTATAGACCTTCTACACTTTGTACTTTATTAGTTCTACTAGTTTAATACACTTTTACCATGTGGTGATCTCGTATTTGCTCATATATTTTTTTAAAAATATTGACTCAATACACTCTATTGATTAGAACATGTACATCTCAATATACTTCATTGATCTTTTGACAGATGACTAAGCTTTAATTTGTGGCATGCAGTTATGCCTCTTGTCATTTCTACATTTACCTTGTGATTTATTGAAAATTTGACCTATTTATCACCATCAATAAGGATTTGTATACTTTGATGCATACCATCAATCAATAGGAATATGCTCAAACTTTTAATCATGCCCCAAGAGCTCAACACTTGTCACTTTGGTGCTTGTCCTAGGTTCCTTTGACTTTTCATCATCAACCACACTTAGATGTGATTGGATCCAAATTAACATAAAAATAGTTAAGTCAAAGTTTGGGGAAATAAAAGACTTAGTATAAAGTCTTAATGTAAGTTTTTGTTGCATAGGACTTTGATCTAGGTTTATAAATAAGGGACCAAGTATTAGCTAGACCATGACATGGGATATAAAAGGGGACCAAATAAGAGTTTTAGATTAAGGTTTGGTCATGTTAATAAACATAACCAAACCTTAGTATAAAATTTAAACTAATTCTATGGCATATTTAAAGCATTTCTTGTATAAATTGCTCCTACCAATTTTGAATTTAAATTAAAGGGCCTAAGCTAGGGAAATTGGAACAAGGGTCTTTAGGTGCTCAGACATGAATTCAACTTGGATTTTGATAGACCAAAGGCTAGTAAAGACCAAATTAATAGGAAACTTGACCTATGATGAACACTTGAAAATAAGAAGTGGGCTAAACAAATTAGGCATTTATGCTTAACAAGGGCTCAATTACTTCAATGCAATTTTGAGCATTAACATGACATGTTTCAAAGAATTTACAACAATGAAAGGGAAAACCCTCATAATCAAGAGGTTGTTCCCAATTATTCTTCTAACTATTAAGATCAATATGAGTTGGGAGAATTTATGAAATATTATGATTGACTAAAATACAAGAAAAATTAGAATGTTGCATTTATTTTGAAGATGGGTCTATGGATAAAATTCAACCAAAGTTTTCCCTATAGCTTTAAAATAGAAATCAGTCTAGAACCAAAAGGTGAGATGAGGTAGACTTAACTAGATTGGTTTGATATTAAAGGATTCAATTATTAGGTCAAATGATGGGTACCAAGGCTAATATTGAAGAAAGCTTTGGCCCTAATTCTAGATATTATCTTGGAATATCTCCTTCTTGTCCATAAAAATATTAAAAATAACTACAAAAAAACTTTGGCACATGAGGAGTTCTAAATTACCTTCCATAATAGGATTCCATTGTTTCTCAATTCATCCTAAAGCTCAACCAATGAAGGCCAAAAAATAGAAAATGTACAGATCATTCCTTTGTTTAATAACACCTACTCCTTTTTTAGGATCTTATTTAGATTCTCCCCTTTGAAAGTGACTAAGGGGTTATAAATAGAAGGATTGATGGTCTTCCCATTATGTTTTTCACCACATCATCAAAATATTTACAGAACTTCTTAACAAAATTTATCCCCTCTCTTTATTTAACTCCTAGTAACTAACTTTAATTTCTTGTTGTCATATCTCAATTAAAGTTCAATAAATTCTATTACAACCATATCTAAATTTTAGTGTCTTCTCTTTTCAAATTCAAATTGTTATTTCCAATTCTAGTGGTAAGGTATTAGGAGACATTACTCAACACTTTGAACATATTTAGGAAAAATAGAAGATGGTATAGACCATGGAGATAAAATTGATGGTCTAGATAAAACATTAGGAACTAAAATAAACAAGGTGGAAAATTACAAAAAAATAGGCTATTCGAATCAATTATTATTTTTATAGAAACTAAGGTTGAATCATTATTGAATATAAAAGTGGTATTAATTTTTTTTAATCTACATCAATGACTTCTTGTGGCAGACCTTGTGACACTAGAATTTTATTCAATAACTTACTCATTGGGTTCCTATTAAAAACCAATACACAGGTCTAAGAAACTTGAATAAAAATAAAAGGATTTGGGTTTTCCTTTGAATACACTCGGCAATTGGAGCATTCTACCATGCTTTCAACCTTAATTGTCATAATTTATCGAGTTTCATTCAACTTTAACTTTTCAAATACCCTCATTTTTTATTCATAACTATCATTACTAATCCAAACAAATCTAATTATAGATTCTTGGTTATCAATAAAATCCATGAAAACATCATGATTTTGATGGGGTTAGTGTTTATATTTGATGTTGGCCATATGTTGTATTGAGTCCAAGTAATGATATAATATATTAAGTGGGTGATATGGAGAATATTAAGCTTCATAAAACCATTAGGGACCAATTCTTCCCCTCTTATATTCTAAAAAATGAAATGTTGAGAATAATGTTCACTTAACATCATTAGCAACCTAGGCATCATCATTTGGTTTTTCTATTTTAATAATAGAGAAAATCTTGTAGATAATTACTAACAAATTTCCAAGACAACTAAATGGTATTTAACATACATGGGAAGCACATGATGTGTCTAAAAATCTCATTCAATTATTGCAGCAATAGAATTATAGAAATAAAACCGATTTCCATGATTGGAAATGGTTTCTTTGATATAATGTATATTTTGTGGATGTTTAAATCATGAATGGCCTCATGGTAGGGATAAACTCACTAAAAATTCTAGGATAGTGGGGACAATGTAATTTTTTATATAAAATGTTACATGTGACATGAATAAAATCATTTTACAATGGATACCAAATATTGAACAAATTGGACTAAAAGTCAATGTGTAATAGAGACAATCAATCAAATACAAAACCATACGAAAATCTTTGCCTTTTTAACATTTATGAAATGAATTAATGAGATAAATGAGATCAACTCACCCCAATTGGAGGGTTTTCCTTATTTTAACATATTACACATGGGGGGATGGGGGGTTTCCATGCAACATCAACATGATCCACCTGAGATTTCAAAAGACTATTGAGTAAAATCATGGCTTCACATACAAGCACTTTTAAAAGTCTCACATATAAAGACATATATTTCATGTTCCTCCTAAAACTAGGGTTCTCACCCCATTTCTTTAATATTTCATGAATTCTATACTTCCTTTGTCAATTCACTATCCATTTCTTTGAATAAAACCATCCAAGTTATGTTATTCATAGCATTTGATTGATGGTAAATCCATAGATATGTACAACAATTTTTTCTTTGAGAGAATAAATTAGCCCATTCATGACTCCACAAGATTGGTACACAAATTCAAATAATTCCTTGTAAAGTAAAACTTTAGACTTATTGGTTTTATATGCAAGTAAATGCTTCCAATTTTTAGCATCTACTCTTTTTTGAGATTGGAATATTCTCTCTTTTAAATTCTTTAACAAAAAATATAATTCATTATAATTTTTCCCCATGTATACCTTTTATATGAAGACTCTATCTCTCATATCTCTCACATAATTGGTGGCCACTTTTTTGGCTGTCATTATAGATTCACAACTTTAAGCCAATAATGCAATATTTAAATTTTATTGTCAATGTTCACTTGTGCTTTCTTTTAGTATCTATTTGAAGTTTAAAACTTATATATTTGATTTCAATTATTATCACCTTTACATTTTTAAAACAATTATATGATGATTATTTTCTATTAATTAATTTTCATTTCTTATGAGTAAAATAATTATTTGAGATTAAAATAAATGGGTGATCATTAGAAACTAAGTAATAAAAATAATAAAAGGAAAAAAAAAAGCATTTCATCATTAATATGTATAAAGTCTAGGACATGTGTCATATTCATGTTTTCTTGGGGATGAGTGAAGTTTATCAATATATTATACAATGTGGCACATGAGATAGTGAGACAGGGCACTAATCCATGATATTCCAATTATTTTGTCATATGCTTGAAGATTTAGTCAAACTATGCATGGTAGGAAATGAGATGAGACAGAGCCATGCAGATTCTTCCCATTTCATTATGGGAAGTACATAACACATGAGAAACTTATTCGTAGATGATAAATTACCTAGGTTTGGGATTGGGGATAATAAGTGACACACATAAAATCAAAATACTTTTTGTCTCAAGAAAAACATCAAAATTAATAAATAAATAAAATATTTACTTAATCCAAACAAATGGTATACAAAAGTTAAAAAAGAGTTAAAATTAGATTGTAAGAATACTTAAAAAATTATTTTAAATATGAAATTATGTCAAGATTTCATATTTAACAATTTTACTATTTTTTGTGGTTCAAAATTAATGGCTCCAATATTTTCTTAAAACTTAGGTTATTTTATGATAACATAATCATTTATTTTTAAAATTTAGGTTAGTTTATGAAAAATAGAGAGTCTGAGAGGATGAGCGATGGAACAATGTTCAAATTAAGTCGTGGGTGGGACTCTCTAGTGAGTAGGAAGGAGGTAAGGATGATGCATATGATAAGGTTGATGATGGAGAGGCTGAGAGGGATCTCAAGATTTGAGCTCTTGATAGAAAAAATTGGATTTACCATGTCATTTATTGGTGAACCAGGAAATGTTATGATATGTCATAGGCTGAGATCCTATTTTCCTTCCTATGGTAGGAGGCATCTCTTATTCAGGAAGTAGGAGTAGATCTTATATGAGATAGGACCCTATTTGAAACTCTTGGAATTTGGGATGACATTTCTTCATTTGTGAACCTTGAGAATTGTATTATGATGGATAAGTAAATATGTTTCAATCTTCACTATAAAATGGTTGTTTTAAACAATTCCTAGTTGGGTTTCATCTTAGTATTAGACTGTAGACAACCCTACTTGGGATGAGTTAATTACCTTTTCTGTTTGGTCTTGGACTTATCCTAACTGGTCTAAGGATATGAATTCCCTACTAGTGGTGGAATCCTTTCTATTTGGGTATTGGATTTGGATGGATGCTCCTAGATGGTGGCCTAAGTGTTCCCATATTTGGGATTGTTCAAGTAATGACTCCATGGCTATCAAGGTCCATACCATTATAGATATAGAAGGAATGAATATATTTGGTATTATAGGAACCACATTACTGATACCCAAATAGGTGAGGATAATAGAGGTATTTTACCCATTTTATAATTGTATGTGGACTCATGTACTATTTTGGAGTGTTTTGATGGTTTGGGGTACTTTAGAAATCTCGTTGAAACCCTTGTCTAGATAGTATCAAGATTTTAGGTTAATGGGGATGATAGAGTATTCCTCATAATGTTATATAGAGACTAATATGATATTAATGATCCCTTTTTTTGGCCCATGGTTTTATTGAGTGGGTATGTATGTTCACTTGTAGATCTCAAGGTCTATAGAGGATGTGCAAAAACTTTGCTAAAGACCAACTCTATAGAGGACTGTATCCAAAATTGGTTAGTTTTGTTTTTGGTGCATAGAGGAAACCAAACCAAAACTTGCATTAATAGAGTGGATGATACAGGATTCCACTCTTGTCTCTTCTAGGCACCAATATTTTCCCTAGAATCTATGTGCATTGTCCATGTTCAACTAGAAAAACTTGTTTTATTTATAGATACAGATAGATTACTGAGGATGGGTTGGATAACCCCTTATTATGATTTATATGGTTTTGAGACTAGTGGGAGGATAATCCTACTTGTTTTACTTTAGCTGAGTTGAAGATGTGTGGAGGTCCCTAGAAGTAGAAGGCTAGCATAAAACATTCCACTCCTAGAAGGCTCTAGTCCTACAACAGAAGTCCCAGGGAAGATCTATTGAATATCATATGTTATTTGTGTTTCATTATAAAATTTTTATATATTAAATATTATGGCAACCTAAAAACTATCTTGGTGTAATGGTTGTGGGATCCTTAAAACCCTCTTTTTGTTTGACCTGTAAAGGTTATGGAGTCCTCTAAACCCTCCATTTGTGCTTGTTATGGTTGTGGGAACCTTAAAACCCTCTTAAAGTGATTTTTAAATGTTGTGGGATCATCCAAACCCTCTTGGTTGTGGTGCCATTATAAAAACCCTCACTCTGGTTGTGGGTCCAGTAATCAAAACCCTCATTTGTTTGATTCATAACTCCAACTTCAAAAGTGTTTACCTCTTCAAATAAAAAAACATAAATATCTATTCAATTATGAATAGATCTTAGTGTCCACATGATTAATCTTAATAGGAAGGTTTGTAGGCTCAAAAGTGTATAAATATGATTCTTGGATTAGATTGAATTCAAATGATTTCTTCTTCACTTTGAGTCAAAGATATAACCCCAAAAATTACTCCTTAGTGGGGTGGAATTGAAATCTGAGAAGGTATTGCATTTGGTTCTTTGTTTTCACAAATCCAACATTATTTTATGATATGAAGAGCATCATAGCTTATCTAGATCATATTATAAAAATACATAACTTTGGTTGTTGTAATAATTATGGATGGGGAGGATCTATATTATTCAATAGACTAGGGAAAGAAAGCATTCACTCTTTTAACTTTGTCAAGATTTATAAGTTATTGGTATTATGTTGATATGTTAATGAAATCATTTTCTTCCAAACAACTACAATGTACATTGACAATTGAAAAAAAAAAATTTAGTCCCATAAAAAATGGTCTATATTTTCATAATTGGGGTATTAATTTTTGGTGAATTTATCGATTAGTGTCATTTTATTTTAGATATTTAAAAAGGAAAAATAAAATTAACGTAATTATTGATACAGATCATCCTTAATTAAAGATTCCTTATATATATATATATATATATATATATATATATATATATATATATATATATATATATATATATATATATATATATATATATATATGTTGGAATAATGCATATTTAAGCTTACCTAGGGTTAATAGGGTAAGTTATTTATTACCGAGGGTAAAATTTATTTACCTCGGTTAATTTATTTTATTGTTGAGAATTTCTCAACAATATATTTGTTCGTAGTATGAGAAAACAAATAATTTGTTTTCTCTATTTTGTAATCATTACAAATAGTTTGTTAACATGAAACACACTATTTGTATTATAAATACTTTGCATTATATGAGAAATTAACGAGAGATTAATGAGAATATACAGAGAAATTTTTGGATTATCACCTATTTTTTAGGTGTGACAAATTTATTTATTCTCTAGAAATATTTGCAGGTTATTTGTTGTGGGTTCTTTTCTCCTGGATTGATCCTGTGGATCCTGTGTATCTCCTGCTCATTCTTTCATGGTATCAGAGCTTGGAGTTCCAGTTGAAGATCCTCTTCCCTAAATTTTTTTCATCTTTTAACACATTCAAAAATATTATTTTATTGATGTGTTACAGATATTTTTAATTCTCTCAAATTCTGGTTCTTATTTACTAGTTTTTTTTTGGAAAATTATGTACTTTATGCTCATTAAATGACCGTACAGATTTCCAAAATCAGATTTTTTTATGGAGTCGTAGAAAATAAAGTCAAGAATCCATTTCAATTTTAATTTTCACATTTGGATCAGGACGTACAGCTCTTTCATTCAAAAACTTGCAGACTGGTCCCTGTTGGCAGACTTTTGGTAGACTACAGTACCTGTCCGTTTTTCTGATGTGGCAGATCGTACGGTTGACTTTTTTAAAATATGAGACATGTTAATGAAATATGACTATTATATATTTCTATCCATATAAATTTTGATGAATTTGGATCAGGCCATACAACGTTTTGGAAGCCAACAACAGGAAATTAAAAACTATTTTTTTGCTTCTTGTATAGCCGTACGGATTTCTCATTTTTGAATGCCTTATTCTATATAAAATAAAAATATTAGAATGTCATGTGATAGCAGACTTCCAAAGCTTTCATTTTATTCTGAGAAGAATGGATTTGGAGCAGGCCGTACAGTCCTTTTGGCAGATCCAGTGGAGCTATTCTGCATTGCTGAAAGGTGTTTTTTCCTTGGTTGTGTTTACAAATTTTCTCAAATATTTCCCTGACCACCATGCCTTGCTGAAAAAAGAGTTTATTTTTGATAAAGCCAAAGATTATTCAGCTGATATCTCACATGTGTGAGTCATTTTTGGCTTTTTTTTTAATTAATTATTTTAATTTTTAGTGGTTTAAATGCAAGTCTCTAGCTTTGAAAGTTCAAATTTGACTTTGCTAAAACGGCTAGAGATATTTTGTTAAAAATTTGTAGGGAGGAGGTCTTGGGGTCAAATACCCCTACATTGTTTTGCATAAAGCCATTTTTTAATTTTTTATAAGCCAAGGCTATTTTTTTTTTCGTCGGGAGACGTTAAATTGTAACGGGAGGGGTGTTTTTTGAGGAAAAACAAATGTCTAGATTGTTCTTGTCAACTTCATCATCTTCCTTGGGAATGGAATCTCGATTGTTTGAACCTCTAAATTCTACAAATTACCATGTTTGGAAGCCAAAAATGCAACAACTCCTTCAATCAAAGGGCTTATGGAGAATTTTTTCTGAAACGACACCTGCAGCATTCACCACTGAAAAAGACAAATATGCATATGGATGTAAGCAGGATGAGGCTCTTGGATTGATTTGCCTCAACATCTTAGATAATCTTCAATTTCACATTGTAGATGCTACTACGCCAAAAGAGGTATGGGAAAAATTTAAAAACCTATTTGGCAAAGTTAATGAGTTTAAAATTTTGCAATTAGATGTAGAATTGAGTACTCTCTCTCCATCAGATTTCCCTTCAATAGATGAATTCTTAGCAAAATTCAAATTTATAAGGTCACAATTGAAAGCTGGTGACAAGGATAAAAGTGATTAGGAGTGCATTTTCATGATTTTGTCAAAGTTGAAAGGACCATATAGTGTTTTTTCCTCTGCTTTTTATACTATGATGGATACATTAGGTGATGAATTCAAATGGCCTTCCTTTGAAGTTTTTTGTGAAAGATTGACTAGGGAGCAAACAAAATTAATGGCCTTAGATGCTCTACCTGGTCCTAGTCATGCTCTAGTTTCTAATTCTTCTAAAGGAAAACCTTCACCTAAGTCTAAAAAGCAAGCACTTTCAAATAACCCTCCAGAGTCCACCACCCAATCACCTCATGATTCTAAATCTACTAAGACCAAAAAGTCCTTTAAGCAAAAGAAGAAAACATTTGGTCCATGTAATTTTTGTGGTGGTCCTAATCATGATGAAAGTAGATGTTTTAAGAAGATGGAAGCATTAGAGGCAACGGTCAGACAACACAAAATTTCCATTCCGTCTCCATCTCCTTCTACTTCTACAAGAAAAGGGAAAACACTTTCAGCCAGGGCTATATCTTCATGTCAGGATCAGTGGATTTTTGACTCAGGTGCTTCTCACCATCTCACACATTCTAAGGATCTATTGTCTTTCCTTACAGATTGTAGTACATCACATATTGTTATGGGTAACTCCTCATAGATTGAAGTCTTGGGACCAGGTACTGTTGATAAACAGGATGGATATTTTAACAATGTATTGCTTGTACCTCAAATCTCTTCTAATCTTCTCTCTGTATATCAAATATGTAATTCTGGTACTGGTAAAATTTGTGGAGTTTACTTCACATAATGTTGTAATAAGAGAATGTAATGATCCTAGTGAGATAGTTGCTATAGGTATAGCAGACCATACTGCAAGACTCTATACTTTTGATAAGTTTGAGTCTTTTATGACTTCTGGGTCTTCACTTATAGCACATGGTAATAATCTTAGCAAATTGTGGCATGAGAGATTGGGACATTTGAGTTATGGATATATGCAACAAATGAGTACAAAACATCTTGTAAAAGGCCTTCCTAAGGTCTCATGTATTGATGGGGTATGTCGTGGTTGTCTAGTTGGTAAATAGCACCAGGATCCATTTCCAGTTGGTAAGGCCACACGTGCAAATTCACCCTTAGGGTTGGTTCATAGTGATTTGATGACATTTCCAACTCGTTCTTTTTCAGGGGATAAATATGCATTCACATTCATTGATGATTTCACTCGTAAAACTTGGGTATATTTTCTCAAGTTGAAAAGTGACGTTTTTGAAACTTTTAAGGATTTCAAAGCCTTTGTTGAAAAACAATAATCTCTTCCTCTTAAGAAGATACGCACTGATAATGGGGGGAATATGACAGTAATGCTTTCTATGATTTTTGTATTGAGCATGGGATACAACATCAGTTCACTGTACCACACACTCCTCAACAAAATGGTGTAGCAGAGAGGAAGAATTGAACATTGAAAGAGATGGCTAATTGTATGATTCACTCTAAAAAATTGGGTCCACAATATTGGGCTGAAGCTGTAAATTGTGCAAATTACATTCAAAACCATATGCCTCACAAAGCTATGCAAAATATGACATTAGAAGAAGCTTGGTCTGGGATCAAGCCTGATATTTCAGATTTTTGCATCTTTGGGAGTCAAGCATGGGCATTCATTCTTGATGACAAACGTAAAGCATTGGAGAAGAAAATCCAACCACTCATTTTTGTTGGTTATTGTGAAGATGTAAAAGCCTACCATCTTTTTGATCCTGTCACACATGATGTGTTGTTTCGATGGGATGTTCAGGTTGATGAGCTACCCACTCCACATGAGTGTACATCTAGTTCTTCTTCTTCCCCTCCTTCTTCTACTGAGGATAGTGATGATTTGCTTTCTATTGTTGATGATGATGATGTTGCACTTATTCAGCCACCACAGCCATCTTCTTCACCACCTTTGCCTAAATGGGCAA